>CM024514.1:7518144-8044055 GCA_014182375.1 Eucalyptus virginea
TTTATAGTTATTGGACATTATTGAGTATTTTTCTCGCTCAGATGTGTAATAAGATTAACCCCCCTATTTATTTTATTTTATTTTAATAATCTATTTACTTGCTTTCTTAGGGAAAACAAAATAAACAAACAAAGAGGAAGGAAATGACCGATTGGAGATGTCCATAAATGTTGCAGTGCTTTGTTGTCATGATATAAAATTAAGAGCCAATGGCTCATTTTAAGAGCATAATGAGGTCTCTCTTTAGCCATCCTCGTGATTATACTAGGTTGATATTGAAAAAAATGGATCAAATGATTATATTTTTAATTTTTGTTTAGGTTAGGACTTCTAATTTTCCACATGCTCCTACCGTCGGGAAACCCTAAGCGAACCACACTATGACCTTTGAATAAATTAAGCTCCTATCTAACAACTATTATCTACAAGTTTCGCCTTATAGTTTTCAATCTATAATCAAAATTAATGGTTCGCAATTCAACTCAAATTTAAGATCAAACAAACTTTCGTGCTCTAAATAGAAACAATGTTCACCATGATATTTATTGATGAATGCAATTTGCAGGGATTGGTGATCGATTCCATGGACCCACCCAAGAACTAGATCAGACAGGCGGTCCAATTTTCCAGTGGATCTATGGAACCAATGGACAGTTCCCGATTCCCAAAAATTAAAACCGATCTTTAGTGGGCGGTTCCAATTCTAAAGAGAAAACCGCCCACTCGAACTATGCTCACCCCTATGGGCATGGTGTTCTTTTGACTTTATAAAATGGGGAATAAATACTAGTACTCGTACATCAGAGAGGGATGATTGCGTTGCCGTGTTCAAAGTGGAAGAGTAGTTTTAATATGCCTGTCGCTAGCAAGGATCGGCCGACATCCTCCCTGGCCCTAAGGGAAGGGGGAAAATTAAAGAAAATAAAAGAAAAGAATATACAAATATATACAAATTTATGAAATGCCGTCAACATTGCTGGCCAAATTTGGTCAGATGGACTAAATTGACACACATGTAAAATGTTTAAAATTGAATTAGTAAAAAAGAAGTTTATGATTGAACTAGCACAATTGGAATATGTTTATAACTTCTTCTTTTTTGAGTAATTCTTTCATCTGTATAGGATGGCAATGCATTTGCTATAACGCCCACAGTAAGATTTCTTGGTAATTTAGAGAAAAATGAATCTTGGATTATGGTGACTATTTTTGTTCATTGGGTGAGAGTTTATACTATTTTCTTTTGAACATACGAAAAGTGGGGGCAAAATTTGTCCATGAGAGGTATAAATTCATTTCCTGATAACTTGTAACTAGGAGTATAGCTCAGATCCTTGGTTTTTGGTTACAGGGTAACCTCATTAAGTTGCAGAGAGTTCGATCTCCCAAGCGGAGGCCATTCTGCCTGCTTGGTAACTCAAGTGGACCAATAGAAGTGCATTTCTTATCTTAACATCTTGTTGCCCGCACGTCCCACACCTCTTTAATTGCTCTCCATATATTTTTCTTCCCAGAGAGGAGGGAATATGGGAGTGTGCAGTGGGGAGTACCACCCATCGGGGACTCTTCCCTTTGTCATTTCTCCCTTAAGCCTTTTAAAGATGTGCTCAGGTCCAAGGAGGTCAAATTTGTCCATGGGAAATATAACTTCATGATACTCTCTTTTAGGGATTTGGCCCTTTATCTATGCATCCTTCTGTATCAACATATCTTAACTGAAATTTTCATGTAGTATTGTACCTGTAACTATGCACAGCTGCCACAATTAACGCGTTCCAAATGGTGGTGGAGCTTGGCCTCGCGGCAGAGATCAAGATGGATTATCGGAGAGATCTCGTCAGAGGTAGTGACGGCATCATGACGGCGGACAAGATAGAGGGAGGGATAAGAAGGGTAATGGAGGGCAAGTAGGCCAAGGAGAGGAGGAACAAGGTGAAGGAGGTGAGCAAGAAAAGCGGGAAGGCTTTCATGGAGGGTGTCTCTTCCTACCTGTCTTTGGGTCAATTCATCAAGGATGTCTACAGTCAGTGAGCGTCCATTTAGCTTTCATCAAGGATGTCTGGAGTCAGTGAGTGTCCATTTAGCTTAGGAGGCTATTGGTATTTCCATCCCATGATTTGTTGGCGTGTGTTTCAGCGTATCTGGGACTCCAATCCATCCCGGACTGTTCTAGTGTCTTGTGACAATAAACCATGTTGATTCTTGTCGACCCTTTGGCGTGTTTTGAGTGGAACCATGCAAAGGTAAAAGAGAAGTTATAGAAAGTGTTCAAACAAAACAAATTGACCGGCAACCATCCCTCCTTGATCTCCAGGCATAGATGGATTCCATTTTGCTCTTGCTTCCACCTCCAGCGCTATTCTCATTCCTGCTCTTGAAAGTGTAGTGTGAAAAGCATTAGGGAATATAGCAAAATTGACCCTTCAGTTGAGGAATGTAAATTTGGTTTGACCCCATATAATACGGCAAAGGATTTTCATTTTTATTTTTATTCTTTGCTTTCTGTTTATTACAAGAGGAAATCGGCGGCCTGCAGATTCATGGACCGAGTAAAAGAATAAGATGAGACAGTTTTGCAAGGAAGGTGCATTTAATGGTTGGTAGCTTGAATCCCATGTAGGCCAAAATATCGTGAGATAAATGGAATGCAATAGCGTTTAAGGAGATGACGTTTAAGAATGCACAAATAATTCAAAGAAACATAATCTCACGTAACATGATAAAGTTCATGCGGATACCAGCAGTTGTTAATTCGCAACCGTCTTATTCACAATATATATATATATATATATATATATATCAATATTGACATATAAGTTCAATGTATGTAGTGATGTCACATATTAATAATATTTTTATGTGTCATTCTCAATAGATTTAATTTGTATTTTAGTTAATTCATTTTAAAAATGAATATTGGTTCGTCAATGCGCATGGTGTTGTTTGGACTTTATAAAATGGGGGTAAATACTAGTACTTGGACATCAAGGAGGGATGATTGCGTTGCCGCGTTCAAAGTGGAGGAGTAGTTTTAATATGCTTGTGACTGGCCAGGATCGGTCGGCAATCCTCGCTGGCCATATGGGAAGGGGGGAAATTAAAAAAGAAAAGAAAAGAATATAAAAATATATAAAAATTTGTGAAATGCCGTCAATGCTGGTTGACCAAATTGGTTGGACCGACGAAATTGGCATAAATAGAAAAGGTTTTGGGTTGAAGTGGTCAAAAATAAAATTTACAACTGATTGTCACAATTACAATAAATTTAGAAATTTTCTTTTTTGGTAATTCTCCCATTTATAAATGATGGCAATACATTCGCTATAACACCCACAGTAAGATTTTTGGTAATTTATAGAAAAATGAATCTTGGATTATGTGTTACCTCTACGTGGTTAGCCAAATCAAATATCAACTAAGGATTGCTTAGATGGAAAAGATCATAGTGGCTATTTTTGTTCATTGAGTGAGAATTTGTACTATTTGCTTTTGAACGTATAAAAAGTGGGGGTTAAATTTGTCCATGAAAAATATAACTTCATTTCCCGATAACCTATCACTGGGATCATAGCTTGGATCCTTGGTGTCTTGTTACGAGGTAACCTCGTCAAGTTGCAAAAAGTTCGACCTCCCCTGTTGAGGCCACTCGCTTGCCTAGTAATCCATGTGGGCTAACAAGACTGCGTTTTTTTATTTTAACATCTTGTTACCTACACGCCCAATACCTCCTCAATTGCTCTGCATGTATTTTTCTTCCTAGAGAGGAGGGAATAAGGAGTGTGCAATGGGGAGTCCCACCCCTCGAGAGTTCCTTCTTGTGTCATTTCTTCCTTAAGTCTTTTAAGGATTTGCTCAGGTCCAGGGTAGTCAAATTTGTCTGTGAAAAATATAACTTCATGATATTCCCTTTTGGAGATTTGGCCCTTTATCAATACATCCTTTTGTATCAGCATATCTCAACTTAAATTTCCACCTTGTAATATACTTGTAACTATGCATAACTACCGCAATCAACTACCAACTTCAGACTACATTACTGTAACCTTATGCCAGCCTTTGCCCTTGCTCTAGTATCACCAGATCATTCAAAATGACAATTTTCACTTAAAACACATGTTGATTGTGAGATTTCTTTGTTGAGATATTTTAAAAATATTAGAACCCATTGGGGCTCACTAACCAACAATAGCTCTAATACCATCCATTGAGAACGTGCAGCAAAAGTCCAATTCATTTCCCTGGTGAGATCGTCAAGAGAGAGCCTAAATTTGAGTTTGTCATCAGGTTTTGGGTGGATACACTTTCGTTCAAGTTGATGCATTATGAACCAATCATGACATACCAACAACTCCACATCACATCAAATCTCTCATATATAATTTCTCTTAACAAAATTCACACATGCTCCTACCGTACCCTCTTGAAGTGAACTCCAAGGAAGTTTGATGGATTGCTAAGAGGGCACAGAAACCTTCGTATGAGGTGGTGCTTACACTTCGCACAAACTCTCTGAAACTCTACCGATCACGGCCTGATTTTTCATTAATTATTTCATTTCAGTTCATTTTTAATCAGATGTCGCCTCTTTCCTAATTTAAGACTGGTTAGGAATCAAGTAAGATGCGGAAGACAACCCACTTTACTTTTGCGAGCCAAAGGTGAAAAATATCCTCTAAGATCGGGCTAAATAAAGACAAAGATCAAGAGGACTTGATTAAGGTAGATTTGTCTAATGCTTCTTGTTAATACCTTTTTCTCTTTTGTGAAAAAACAATTCATGTCATATTTCCAATTTTATTCCCTACTATTCATCTAACAATCCATGCATAAATGCTCCAATATTATAAATTAAGTCAATCAGTTATAATAACAGGTAAAGGGCCAGAAAATACCAGAGCCATTTCGGGTACCATTATGCATCGTCTTATTCTAGGACAGAACACCGTGAGATATAAATGAAAATAAACATGCATCAAATAAAAATTTCTTAATCTAAATGATGATGATGCATTCTAAAATTGACAAAAATGAAACTAATAATATAAAAAAGAAAACCAAAGCAATCCTGCTGTCCAGACTGAGACAACGGACGTTCAGCCCGTCCTTGTGCTCTAAAGCGGGCCTAAACCATGCTACAGAATCCACAATAATCCTAGAACGTTTCTACATCAATTATGAAAGCGAGTATGAGTGAAAAATCATGTAAACCAATTCAAATTACAAAAGAAATTATGAACTAAATATCAACATTGAAATAAATTTAAACAGTGCGTGTTGTGACATCAATTGCTAGATATTCATGAGAAAACATCAAACTAAGACCAAAGGCAATGAGAATTTGTTCAAATTAAACCATATTCAAGATAAGTTGCTCTGTGTTCTCGATTTGGATTGGGAGCACATCGATGGATTAACACTCAGATCAAACCAAAGTAAAACATTAGTCGGCTTACACAATCAAATTAGTCGAAAGATGGAAACGGAAGTTTGGGGTCTTAACACGATAAACACCACGGATGCCAACCTGTTTCCATCAAATGCTCCGACGAACTCTAGCAAATGATGCGGCAATAAAAGTTTGTCGCAAGTCGTACACAAATGAACAAAGTGTGTGTGTGTGTGTGTGTGTGTGTGTGTGTGTGTGTGTGTTTGCCCTGGCCTATCATGCCTCAAATGGAATCTGATGTACCTGGCCCCAGCACATCCATACCTCACAGGAAGAGAGTCGAAGTCGCCAAAGTAAATTTGGACAAGATCCAGCTTGCTCTACAGCTAAAAGGAGCAAGACGTGTAGTGCTCTCTCAAGAACACAATGATGAAGATTTCCCCTCATCATAAAGTAATATAGTATAAGAAAGTTTAGGAGGGGAATTTACCCCCATGTCAATCCTAGGGCATACCAATGCTATTTGAACCTAGACATGATGGGTGGAGGGTTTGAATCTCGCCAGTTGAACCAACCAATCTTCCGTGACAAAAAATATTTTTCTATCACTCGTGAAAATAATGAGACATAAATTATTACCAATAATGAAAGCATTTCTCGTGAACTAATTATTTGAATTGATATAAACGATCTCTTTTTAAAAATTACTATTTTTTTGTGAAATAAAAGCAACATTAAACAAAGTCCAAATTTCTCCGTTTCTTTAGTTCGGTGTACTTTTGTTTGCCCCTTGCTTGACCAGATTCTTTTGCTTTTAATTTTTATTCTGTCTTGAGCGTGCGGCCTTCCCTTGCTCCATGCTTGCTTGTGTTTTATACTGCGAGTTCACCATATTCTTCTTTTATGGCCCTCGTAGTCAACCTTGAATATATCCCATATACCCAAGAATATCTTGCCCAATTCAACCGTGAAAAGCCACGTTCAAATCGAGAATTCTAGTCAAGTTTTTCCTCCGTTCCTTTCTGTTTTGGCCAGATTCGCATTTCCTGTATGGTACCAGCGCTAAATATTCTTATCTTGCGGTCGTTTTCTTTCCGAAATGTAAACAACCCCACATATGCATCGCACACGTACTCATCCGGCCAAGCAAGAATTTTGGATGGAGATCGAGCTCAAGCGGGCTCGGTCTTGAAAATTTAAATGACCTTAAGGCCCCCTTCTTCTAAATTCCAGCTGATTTCGCACGTCGGGCCAATTTGAATACAATTCACAATCGGACTTCTGTGTTATTCGATGCAGACATGTTATCCATAAGCTAAATGACTCTAGTATCTAAAATCTGGAAAAATGCAGTATAGAACATGACCTCAAAATTCTGCCATGTTAATCTTTTTTAGGATATGTGCACTGAAAGTCTTAAAACTCGTCATGAAATGTGCAATTAAGTCATAAAACTTGTCAAATTGACAATCAAATCCTTATGTTAACTTTGTTTAATTTAGCTAACGAAAAATGCTGACATGTCTTATTTTATTACTTTCTGAAGACACATGGCAATGACATGGTGCCCTCTAAGCACCACATCAGAAAAAATTTAAATAAATACAAACAAAATTAGATTAAAAAATAAAAAGATGATAATAATAAATAATAATAAAAACTCACCCATAGCTTGGTGAAGCCCTCGCCAGTTGCCACTACCATAGCCGTTGGAAAGGGCTGGCGGTGGTCGTCTGGGCCTTTCCGAAGTTTAGCGACCCTCATGGGCCCTAGGCAAGGGCCGATGACCCTTGCTCAGATCTACGGCAAGGGTTGTGCGCTCCCCCCAAATCTAGGCTAGCAGGCCCTCGTTGGGGGCTGCCAAAGGCTTGCTCGAGGAGGGTCGCCGAGCGAGCTCCGTTGGCCCTTCCCGCTAATGGTGGTGGCAGCCATCGACAAGGGCTTAGCTAAGCTATGGATGAGTTTGGTTTTTTCTTCTTTTTTAAATTAGTTTTTATTTGTTAATCTATTTTTTCATATTTCTTAATTTTTTTCGGATGTGGCATTTAGTGGGCGCCATATATCTTAAGAAAACGTCAATATTTTCCGTTAATTAAATTGGATGAAGTTAACAAAATGACTTGATTGAATTAATTTGACAAATTTTAGGACTTACTTACACTTTTTATAAGTTCTTAGACTCAATTGCACTTTTATGAGAGATCCTTCGGCGATAATTACAAGTCAATAGCTTCTGGCTGTCCTCAAACCTTTCCCACCTTTTCGAATTCGCAATAAGTTTGCCCACATGAAATGTACGAGCCCTTGTTCGGAATCTTAGAGATCACATCTTCAAGTAAAAAAATGTATTATAAAGGCTATCTTTCCTACTCTATCCGCCAATTCTTACTGCCTTTATCTTATCCTATCTTCGTTTTACTATCAATATTGGTCTAAATAATCTACAGATTATATAATAACTTCTTGATCTATCATGATGAGCCGTTATATAAATCACTCTATTTTCAACGTGAAAATAGCTTATCGAATGCATCAAATACATATGAGCCCAATACATTTCATCCTTTAAATCTTGTTTGTCTCACATTCAACCCACTAACATTAATATCTCAAGTTTGAAATGTGGACAAGACACGACCTGATTGGATGATGTAAACTAGTCCATGTTAGATGAGTTGTCAATGAAAGAGTCCTAATTGGACTTTGATTTTTTTATTTATTTTTCCTTTCTTTGAAATAATAATCTTGAATTTACTTGGGTAGTGAATTCAAATAAAGAAGTAACTTAAATAAGGAAAGATGTGGCCTACTTGTAGAGCAAGGGTTTGACCGATCAACGATTGACATCCTTCGTACAGTAAAAGAATATATACACACACATACATACATAGAATGCTATGGTCAGAGGGCATGTGAGGTAAGAGAAAAATAAAAGGACGTGGACTTTGCTTTTATTTTCTCCTCCAGCGACAGCCGCACAGCTGACGCACAACGGGGGACTTCCTTGAGCCACCAAGCTTCGAACAGCGATTTTTGCAAAGTATTCTACACTCGAATTGTGACGTTTTCTTTGTAGAAACATAAATGTCTTGCTCAGTGAGGTAATTCTCTGAGTCTAAACACTGTGGATTTGGCCGTAATCTATATGTAAGTGATTATAACTCTATAATTCTCTAATTAATTAGTGGAGTACTTGTCATTCGTTCTACCCATGGAGTAAGTATCGATATTTGGATCGAACTAAGTAAATCTCAAGTGTTCTTTAATTATTTTTCATTTATTTGTTTAGCAATTTTCGCATTGATTTAATTGGATGCATCGGTTGACGTGAGCCGGGGTGGTTTTAGAATTTCTCGTGGAGTAAACCAACACCAAGCAATATCCAAACTTAAAATCCAACAAACGCAAGTCAAACTAGAGGGCGATTTCGACCAAGGAAAAGTGAACCAGACAGTGACGCAGACCTCAACCAGCTCGACGTCGTCACCTCTTCCTATAAATCAATCCCCATCTCTTTGGCTGCTTCCTTCATTCCCACTAACTGAAGACTCACAAATCGAGATCCATAAGAGCCTCCACCTCGTTATCATCTTCGCAACCGAGTGAACTCAGTTAGGAAAAGAAGAATTTTCGAAGGCATTGTCGTCATCATGAGTGCTAAATCCGAGCTCGTGTTCATCCCATTTGCGGGCCCTGGCCACCTGGTGTCGATGGTGGAGATGGCCAAGCTCCTCGTCGACCGCGATGATCGGCTCTCCATCACCGTCCTCATCATGAAGTTCCCCTTCGAATCGGAGATTGATTCCTACATCGAGTCGCTCACTGCCTCCGAGGCTGCCCACATCCGCTTCGTCCTCCTCCCTAGGCGAAGCCACTCCCTGAGAACGTCTCCCGTGGCCTTCATCTATCACTTTATGGAGAGCTACAAAGCCGACGTTCGAGAAGCCGTCGCTGAGCTCTCTGCCTGCGGCTCGCCACAGCTTGCTGGGCTTGTCCTCGACATGTTTTGCACCTCGATGATTGACGTGGCTGTTGAGTTCGGCGTCCCTTCCTACATTTTCTTCCCATCAGGCGCGGCGATCCTTGGAGTCATGCTGCACCTCCAGTCTCTCCAAGGCGAGCAACACATGGACCCGACCAGGCTCAAGGGCTCTGATGCCGAGCTGGACTTCCCGTGCTTAGCTAACCCGCTGCCTGCCGCCAAGTTCTTGCCCTTGGCAGTGTTTATGGAAGAAGACTGCCGGATATTCTTGGACCTCCCCCTGAGGTATAGGGAAACCAAGGGAATTCTGGTAAATACGTTCGCTGAGCTCGAACCGCACGCAATGGAAGTCCTGGCCAGCCTAGGAGCACCCGTGGTGTACTCCGTGGGCCCCATACTAAACATCAAGGT
This sequence comes from Eucalyptus virginea, assembly GCA_014182375.1. Classification (NCBI taxonomy): domain Eukaryota; kingdom Viridiplantae; phylum Streptophyta; class Magnoliopsida; order Myrtales; family Myrtaceae; genus Eucalyptus; species Eucalyptus virginea. The sequence continues at coordinate 7,527,924 of CM024514.1, forward strand.
TGAGAGCAAAAAGGGTTTCGAGATCCTGGACTGGCTCGACCAGCAGCCAGATGCGTCAGTGGTGTTCCTGTGCTTCGGGAGCGGGGGGTACTTCGACGAGCACCAGACAAAAGAGATTGCCCACGCGTTAGAGCAGAGCAGGTACCGCTTCCTGTGGTCCCTACGACAGCCTCCGGCGACGGGCAAGCTGGAAGCCCTCCGGGACTACGCAGATCCCACAGAGGTCCTGCCCGAGGGTTTTCTTAATAGGACAGCAGGGGTTGGGAGAGTGATCAGGTGGGCCCCACAAGTCGCAATCTTGGCCCACCCAGCCATCGGAGGGTTTGTGTCTCACTGCGGGTGGAACTCCACCCTAGAAAGCATATGGTTTGGCACGCCGGTCGCGGCATGGCCCCAGTATGCGGAGCAACATTTCAACGCATTCCACTTGGTGGTGGAGCTCGGTCTCACAACGGAGATCAAGATGGATTATCGAAGAGATCTGGTCAAAGGTAGTGACGATGTCGTGATGGCAAATGAAATAGAGAGAGGGATAAGGAAGTTAATGGAGGGCGAGGATGCTAGGGAGAGGAGGAAGAAGGTGAAGGAAGTGAGCGAGAAGAGTAGGAAGGCTTTGATGGAGGGTGGCTCTTCTTATTTGTCTTTGGCTCGCTTCATCGAGGATGTTTGCAGTCAATGAGCCTTCATTTAGCTAGGAGAGAGGGTTGGCTGTAGGTTGAAAATCATTAAATGTGTGGAAATCTTTGGTGATAATCATGTTTTAAATTAAACAAGCCCTTGGGGCTCTACCTTAGAATCTTAATTGTTCTAAGAGACGAATGCCCTTGATTGCATAATATTGATACATTAATTCTGGCCTTTTTTTAGTCTAGTTAGGGTTAGCATTTATCTTTTCTTTAATGTTAAGTATTTCCTATCCCATGCAATCTATTTAATGCTTTCTTTTGATGGCCGATAATTATGTTAATGATTGTGCACCTACATAATCACCTCACATGTTAATGAATAGATATAAAATAAATCTAAACTTCCTAAACTTCCTAACAAAAAAAAAAAAAAGATCTCTTTCTTTAAATTGAACAAATTTAGGTATCGAAAGGGCACTAACTAGTTAATTAGTGTAATCAAGTCATCGATCCTAGATTCTCTAATTGTATAGGAAGTGAGGTACACTCCCATACCTTACTTAATTTCTAGCCGATCTTAAAAAGTTAGTGGTGACTCCTCTTTTATAAAATTTTCATACTCTCAATTTGAATATTCAAAATGGGCTTGGGAGAGCCTGTGCCTAATTATTGGCCGGAGACTTGTCCTTTAAGCAATACCCCTAAACCTACTCCCTTCCCCAAGGGTAGGTAGCGACATAATCCATGTTGATTTTCATCAACCCTTGACGTGTTTTATGTTGAATCAGTCAATTTGGGTTTGGCCCATGAGCTATAATCACCTAAGGTAACGACGAATATAGAATGTGTTCATCATTGTTAAAATCCCATATGGTAGATTTTCGTGTCTCTTCCTGCCTGTGTTTGGGTCAATTCATTGAGGATGTGTGGAGTCAGTGAGTGTCCAATTAGCTTAGGAGGCTGTTGGTATTTTGATTCTATGATTACTTGGCGCGTGTTTAAGCGTATCTGGGACTCCAATCCATCCGGACTGTTCCAGTGTCTTTTGTGACTATAAACCATGTTGATTCTTGTCGACCCTTTGGCGTGTCTTGTGTGGGAACGGTGCAGAGTTAAAAGACAATTTATAGAAACCAGCAACCATCCCTCCTTGATCTCCAAGTAAAGATGGATTCCACTTTGTTCTTGCAGTCACATCCAGTGCTATTCTCATTCCTGCTTTTGAAAGTCTAGTATGAAAAGCATTAGGGAATATAGCAAAATTGAACCTTCACTTGAGGAATGTAAGTTTGGTTTGACCCCATATGGAACGCCAAAGGATTTTCAATTTTTTTTTTCTTTTTTTTTTTAAAATTTGCTTTCTGTTTATTACTAGAGGAAACCGACGACCTGCAGATTCATGAACCGAGTAAAATAATAAGATGAGACAGTTTTGCAAGGAATGCTGCATTTAATGGTCGGTAGCTCGAATCCCATGTGGCCCGACATCTCGTGAGATAAATAGAATGCAATAGAGTTTAAGGAGATGACGTTTAAGACTGCACAAATTATTTTTAGAACATAATCTCACATACAATGATACAATTAATGCGGATGCCAGTAGTTGTTGCTTCTCGACCATCTTATTCACAAAAAAAAAAAAAATTAATATTGACATATAAGTTCAATGTATGTCGTGATGTGGCATATTAATAATATTTTTATGCATCATTCTCAATAGATCTAATTTTGTATTTTAGTAAATTCTTTTTAAAAATAAATATTGGTCCGTCAATGTACATGGTGTTTTTTTGACTTTATAAAACGGAGGATACATAATAACAGTACTTGGATATCAAGGAGGGATGGTTGCGTTGCGGTGTTCAAAGAGGAGGAGTAGTTTTAATATTCCTGTGGCTAACAAGGATCAGCCGACAATCCCCACTAGCCCTATGGGAAGGGTGAAAATTAAAAAAAGAAAAGAAAAATATATTAAAAATATAATAAAAAATTGTGAAATGCCGTCAATGCTAGCTAGCCAAAATTAGCCGAATAGACTAAACTAGCATAAATACAAAAGGTTTAAGATTGAAATGGTTAAAAAAAAATTATGACTGAATTAGCAAAATTATACTATATTTAGAACCTTTTTTTTTTTTTTTGTAATTCTCCCATTTATATACGATGGCAATGCATTTGCTATAACTCCCACAGTAAGATTTTCTAGTAATTTAGAGAAAATCTTAGATTATGTGTCACCTCTACATGGTTAGCCATATCGAATGTCACCTAAGGATTGCTTAGATGGAAAAGATCACGGTGACTATTTTTGTTCATTGAGTGAGAGTTTGTACTATTTTCTTTGGAACATATGAAAAGTGGGGGTCAATTTTGTCCAGTAGAGATATAACTTCATTTCCCGATAACCTGTAACCAAGAGTACAACTCAGATCCTTGATGTTTGATTACAGGGTAACCTCATCAAGTTGTAGAGAGTTTGACCTCCCATGTTGAGGTGGCCTTGCTTGCTTGATAATCCAAGTGGGTTAATAGGACTGCCTTCCTTATATTATCGTCTTGTTGCCCACATTCCCAACACCTATCCAATTGCTCTTAATATATTTTTCTTCTTGGAGAGGAGGGAATACGGGAGTGTGCAGCGGTCTCACCCTTGGGGGTTCTTCCCCCTATCATTTCTTTCTTAAACCTTTTAAGGACTTGCTTAGGTCCAAGGAGGTCAAATTTGTCTGTGAGAGATATAACTTCATGATATTCTCTTTTGGGGATTTGGCCCTTTATCTATGCATCTTTTTATATCAACATATCTCAACTTAAATTTCCACGTTGTAATGTAATCGTAACTATGCACAGCTACCACGATCAACGCATTCCAACTGGTGGTGGAGCTTGGTCTCACGGCAAAGATCAAGATGGATTAACGGAGAGATCTTGTCAAAGTAGTGACGCATTATATCTGGAGTCAACACAGAGTTCAACACGTTCCAACTAATGGTGGAGGTTGGCCTCTCGGTAGAGATCAAGATGGATTGTTAAAGAGATCTCGTCAAAGGTAGTGATGGCATCATGAAGGCAGATGAGATAGAGGAAGGGATAAGAAGGTTAATGGAGGGCAAGGAGGCCGGGGAGAGGAGGAAGAAGGTGAAAGGGGTGAGCGAGAAGAGTGGTAAGGCTTTGATGGAGGGTGGCTCTTCCTACCTATCTTTGGGTCGATTCACTGAGGATGTCTGGAGTTAGTGAGCATCCATTTAGCTTAGGAGACTGTTGGTATTTTGATTATGTGATTACTTGGCATGTGTGTTTCAGCATATCTGGAACTACAATCCATCTGGACTGTTCTAGTGTCTTTCGTGACTGTAAACCATGTTGATTCTTGTCGACCCTTTGGCGTGTTTTGTGTGGAACCGTGCAAAGGTAAAAGACAAGTTATAGAAAGTGTTCACACAAAATAAATTGACCAGCAACCATCCGTCCTTGATCTCCAAGTATAGATGGATTCCATTTTGCTCTTGCTTTCACCTCCAGTGCTATTCTCATTCCTGCTTTTGAAAGTCCAGTGTGAAAACCATTAGGGAATATAGCAAGATTGAACCTTCACTGAGGAATGTAAATTTGGTTTGACCCATATGGAACGCCAAAGGATTTTCAATTTTTCTTTTCATATTTTTGCTTTATGTTTATTACAAGAGGAAACCGGCGGCCTGCAGATTCATGGACCGAGTAAAATAATAAGATGAGACGGTTTTGCAAGGAAGATGCATTTAAAGGTTGGTAGCTCAAATACCCTGTGGGCCAACATCTCGTCAGATAAATTGTATGCAATAGAGTTTAAGGAGATGACGTTTAAGACTGCACAAATAATTCAAAGACCATAATCTCACGTAACATGATACAACTCATGGGGATGCCACTGGTTGTTACTTCCTGACCGTCTTATTCACAAAAGAAAATATCGATATCAACATATAAAATTAATGTATGTAGTGATGTGATATATTAATAATATTTTCATGCGTCATTCTCAATGGATCTAATTTTGTATTTTAGTAAATTCCTTTTAAAAATAAATGTTGGTTTGTCAATGTGCATGGTGCTCTTTTGACTTTATAAAATGGGGGATAGATACTAGTACTTGGACATCAAGGTGGGATGATTGCGTTGCCGCATTCAAAGTGGAGGAGTAGTTTTAATACGCCTATGGCCGGCAAAGATCGGCTGGCAATCCTCGCTAGCCCTAAGGGAAAGGGGGGAATGTAAAGAAACAAAAGAATTTTTAAAAGAAAATAATGCGAAATGCCGTCAACACTAGCAAATCAAAATTGGTTGGATAAATTGAATTGTCACAAATGCAAAAAATTTAGGATTAAATTGACCAAAAAAATGTTTATGACTGAATTGTCACAATTGTAATGGATTTAGAACTTTTTCTGTAATTCTCCCATTTACATACAACGGTACTGCATTTGGTATAACTCCCATAGTAAGATTTTTTGGTAATTTAGAGAAAAATGAATCTTGGATTATGCGTTACCTCTACGTGGTTAGCCACATCAAATATTACCTAAGGATTGCTTAGATGGAAAAGATCACGGTGACTCTCTTTGTTCATTGAGCGAGAGTTTATACAATTTTCTTTGAAAAACATGATACGTGGGGGTTAAATTTGTTCATGAGAGATAAAACTTCATTTCCTGATAACTTGTAACTGGAAGTACAGCTTGGATCTTTAGTGTTTCGTTATAGGATAACCTCGTAAAGTTGCAAAGAGTTTACCTCTTATGTTGAGGCCACCCTGCCTAACTAGTAATTCAAGTAGGCTACCAAGACTACATTTCTTATTTTAACGTCCTATTACCCACATGCCCAACACCTCCCCAATTGCTCTCCATATATTTTTCTTCCCAAAGAGAATGGAATATTGGAGTGTGCAGTGGGGAGTCCCAATCCTCGAGGGTTCTTCCCCTTGTCATTTCTCCCTTAAGCCTTATAAGGACTTGCTCAAGTCCAAGGAGATCAATTTTTTTTCCGTGAGAGATGACTTAATGATATTCTTTTTTGGGGATTTGGCCCTTTATCTATACATCCTTTTGTAGTAGCATATCTCAACTTAAATTTACACGTTATACTGTACCCATAACTATGCACCGCTACCATGATCAATTGTCAACTTCAGACTATGTTGCTATAATTAGGGGTGAGCATGGTCCAGGTTGGGCCGGTCCACCCCCTAACCTTAGGACCAACCTGCATAGTATTCTTAATTTTTGGGACCAAGGATTGACCCTATTGAGCTTGAGACCGAGGACTGGACCCACCCAGTAGGTTTGGTCCGATTCCAATGTCAACTAGAGACCAACTGATAATTTTTTATTTAGTTTTTTGTACTCCTTAAAAAAATGATTGAGGATCGAACCGACCCAATGGGTTCGGTACGATTTCAGGGTCAACCCGGGACCAATCAATAATTTTTTTATTTCATTTTTTGTACTCCTTAAAAGGGCAACTGAGAAGCGAACTAACCCAATGAGTTCGATGACGAGCGAGGTTAACTAAGAAAGGCAAGCGATGAGGGTTGAGTGGGGTGAGCGTTGAAAAGAGTGAGCATCAAGTGTCGAGCGGGGAGCAAGCCAAGTGAGCATCAAGCAGAGAGTGGCACGAGTGACCCGAAGCGAGTAAGGTGAGTGTTGAATGGCAAGCTGAAAAGTTGTTTATTTTGATTTTGGCAAATTGAAGACTAAGAGGACAAATAAAATAGAAGAGAATGAGTACTAGAGGAGGATGTAGTAATGAGCTATTTATGCCCTTTTGGATGTTGTGAGGATTCCTCATAAAAACATTTTCCTCATTCGTAAATTATGACTGTTAACGCAGTAAAAGACATTAACAATCTAAGTTATTAAAGAATAATGTAAAATTACCTAAACTCCTCACTAAAGAGTTGTTTAATGTTGTTGACGCCATTTATTTTAAAGTTTTCTCTATATAAAAAAATTATAAATAATATATATTATATATATAATCAGGGTTAATCCGTATTAGATCAACCCTGAACTCCCAAGACCAAAGACCAATCCGAACAGTGCTGGTCTAGGAATCCTAGGACTAAGGACCGACCCAATCTCCTTAGGAACCGGACCAAAACTGGTAGGGTTGGGCCGGTCTAGGGTCAGTCCAAGGTTGACCCTAGACCGATGCTCACCCCTAGCTATAATCTTATGCAAGCCTTTGCCCTTGGTCTAGTATTGCCAGATCATCCCAATGGCAATTTTCACTTAAAACATGCATTGATCATGAGATTTCCTTATTGAGATATTCTAAAAATATTAGAACCCATTGGGGCTCACTAATCAACATTAGCTCTGATACAATTTTGTTGAGAATGTAGCAATAGTCCAATACCTTTTCATGATGAGATTGTCAAGAGAGAGTCTACATCCGAGTTCACCATCATATTCAAGTGGATACACTTCCGTTCAAGTTAATGCACTATGAAACAACTATGATATATCAACAACTCCAAACCACATCAAATATGTTATATATAATTTCTCTAACAAAATTCACACATGCTCCTATAGCGACCCTCTTGAAGTGAACTCCAAGGAAGTTTGATGGATTGCTAAGAGGGCACGAAAACCTTTTTATGAGATGGTACTTACACTTCGCACAAATTCTCTAAAACTCTACGATCATGGCTTGGTTTTTCATTAATAATTTCAATTCATTTTTAATCAGATGTCGTCCCTCTCCTAATCTAAGATTGGTTAGGAGTCAAGTAAGATGCGGGAGCCAACCCACCTTACCTTTGCAAGCCAAAGGTGAAAAATATCCTCTAAGATTGGGCTAAATAAAGAAAAAGACCGATCCTCTTGAGGACTTGATTAAGGTAGATCTGTCTAATGCTTCTTGTTAATACCTTTTTCCCTTTTGTAAAAGAACAATTCATCTAATATTTCCAATTTTATTATCTAGTATTCATCTATTAATCCATGCATAAATGATCCAATATTAGAAAAAAAAGTCAATCAATAATAATAACAGATAAAGGACGAGAAAATACCAGAGCCATGTCGGGTACCGTGAGGCATAAACGAAAATAAACGTGCATCAAATATAAAAATTTCTTAATTCAAGTGATGATGATACATTCTAAAATTGACAAAAATGAAACTAATAATATAAAAAAGAAAACTAAACTAATCCTGCTGTCCAGACTGAGACATTGACGTTCGGCCCGTTCTTGTGCTTTAAAACGGGCCTAAACCATGCTACAGCAACCTCGATAATCCTAGAACGTTTTCTACATCAATTACGAAAGCGAGAACGAATGAAAATCATGTAAACCAATCCAAATTACGAAAGAAATTATGAACTAACTATCAACATTGAAATAAATTTAAATGGCGCACATTATGACATTAATTGCTAGATATTCATGAGAAAATATCAAACTAAAACCAAAGGCAATGAGAATTTGTTCAAACTAAACCAGATTGAAGACAAGTTGTTTCATGTTTTCGATTTGGATTGTGAGCACATCGAGGGATCAACACTCAGATGAAACCGAAGTAAAACATTAGTCGGCTCACTCAATCAAATTAGTCGAAAGATGGAAACGGAAGTTTGGGCTCTTAGCACTATAAACACCACGGACGCCAACTAGTTACCATCGAATGCTCCAACGAACTCTAGCAAATGATGCGGCAATAAGAGTTTGTCGCTAGTCATACAAAAATGAACAAACGATGTATATATGTGCGTGTGTGTTTGGCCCTGGCCCATCAGGCCTCAAATAAAATTCGATGTACCTGGCCCCTGCACATCCAGACCTCACAGGAAGAGAGCGGAAGTCACCGAAGAAAACTTGGAAAAGATCCAGCGTGCTTTAAACCTGAAAAGAGCAAGACGTGTAATGCGCTCTCAGGAGCACAATGATGAAGATATCACCTCATCATAAAGTGATATTGTGAATCTAGTTTAGGACCCATACCAATGCCGGGCATACCACTGTTGCTAGCGGGATTTGAACCTAGACATGATGTGTGGGGAGTTCGAATCTTACTAGTTAAGCCAATCCATTTTGACAATAAAAAAAATTATCGTTCATGAAAATAATGAGACATAAATTATCGTCAATAATGAAAATATTTTTCGTGGACTAATTATTTGAATCGATATAAATGATCTTTTTCGAATTTTTTTTTTCATTAAATAAAAGCAACCTCAAACGAAGTCCAGATTCCACCGTTTCCTTAGTTCGGTGAACTTTTGTTTGCACCTTGCTTGACCAGATTCTTTTGCTTTTATTTTTTATTCTATCTTGAGCGTGCTGCCTTCCCTTGCTCCATGCTTGCTTGTGTTTTATACTGCGAGTTCACAATATTCTTCTTTGTTTGTTCTCCTGTTTTGTCATCCTCAGGCTCCACATATGCCCCTTGTAGTCAACCTTTGATGCAAGCCAAGGTAAGCTTTCTCAAACAGTAGGATCGGGAGTGACTCGCGTATGGGAAACAAGACGAATAGAAATTTCAGCACTGTGCAAGCTCAGGAGAACAATCGTATCTTTGTCGATACAGATCGGATTGACCTGATTCCAAAGTCAAATGAACAAAGACTTCTGGATCTAAGCTTGTACTCGGGCCGATCTTCTTGGTCGAGAGAGTTGGTCTTCAATGCGGGCTGCATCAACCTTGAATATATCCCATATAGCCAAGAATATCTTGCCCAATTCAACCGTGAAAATCCACGTTCAAATCGAGAATACCAGTCCAGTTTTTCCTCTGTTCCTTTCTGTTTTGGCCAGATTCGCATTTCCTGTATGGTACTAGCGCTGAATATTCTTACCTTGCCGTCGTTTTCTTTCCGAAATGTAACCAACCCACATATGCATCGCACAAGTACTCATCCGGCCAAGCAAAAATTTCGGATAAAGGTCGACCTCAAGCGGCTCGGTCTTGAAAATTTAAGTGACCTTAAGGCCCCCGTCTTCTAAAGTCCAGTTGATTTTGCGCGTCGGCCCAATTTGAATACAGTTTACAATCGGACTTCTGTGTTATTCGATGCAGACCTGTTATCCATAAGCAAAATGACTCTAGTATCTAAAATCTGGAAAGAAACAGTACAGAACTAGACCTCAAAATTCTACCATGTTAATATTTTTTAGGATATGTGCACTGGAAGTGTTAAAATTTGTCATAAAATGTGCAATTGACTCATAAAACTTACTAAATTGGTTTAATCAAATCCTTATGTTAACTCTGTTCAATTTAGCTAATGGAAAATGCTTATGTGTCTTATTTTGTTACTTTCTTAAGACACATGGCAAGGACATGGCACCCACTAAACGCCACATTAGATTAAAAATAAAAATATAAAAATAAAAATAAAAAAGGGAAAAAATCACCCATGGCTTGGCCAAGCCCTCAACAGTTGCCGCTGCCATAGTTGTTGGAAAGGGCTGACGGTGGTCATCTGGACCTACAAAAGCTTGGCGACCCTCGTGGGCCACAGGCAAAGGCCGATGACCCTCACTCAGTTTTGTGGCAAGGGTTGCACGCTCTCCCAAATCTAAGCTAGTAAGCCCTCATTGGGGGCCACCAATAGCTTGCTTGGGGAGGGTCACTAGGCAACCTTTGTTGGCCCTTCTCGACGATTGTGGTGGCGACCATTGTGGCTTAGCTAAATTGTGGGTGAGTTTGTTTTTTCTTCTTTTTTTGTATTTTGTATTTTTTATTTGTTAATCAATTTTTTTTTTGTATTTTTTAATTTTTTCGGATTTGGCACCTAGTGGGTGTGTCGTGACCAAATTTTGGGTGAACCACCTAGAGTTTGGCTAATGGATTACTAAGCTTAACTTAGCTCGGACTCACCCAAGTCCATATCAATTCGCGACTTAGGTTCAAGTTCTTAACATGCAAATAATTTTTTAATTAGGAGTTGCCACTAATCTATATTCGGTGGGTTGATTAGAAACCCATGTAAAGTAATGGGAGGTTCACTTTACTCCTGCGAACCAAAAATTTATGAGTTCGGGGACTTGATTACGATAGATTCTTCTAACGCCCTTTCGGTAACTTTCTCTCTTATCATTGTAGGCAGCATGAATTGATTTTAATTTACCTCCCTAACATATAACATGTGAGGTGATCTTGCACGTGTGCAAACCACCAATTTAACACCCAAAAAAAGACATGAATAAATTGCAGGACTTACCTCATGGCATCGAAAGCATTTGTAATGTTAGATCATAATTCACATCAAAAACCCTATATATGATTTCCAATTAACACGCAGTCACTCCAAATTTTTAGGATTTTCCCTTATTTAATAAAATCTAATCTATGTGCAATGCAATTTAACCAAATGACCTAACTCTAATGACAAGCAATTTTCTAATGAACCTAGCAACAATCACTAAATGACATGCATTTCTTGAACCTAATTCTATATGACATGTGCATAACATTTTTTATTTTTTATAAAAATTCGTAATTAAAATTGCTAAAATATAAAAAATCTAACTAAAGTGAGATATCATCTATTTTAAGTTAGGAATAGATTAATCCGAATCCAAGGATTGCTTAGATGGAAAAGATCACAGTGACTATTTTGTTCATTGAGTGAGAGTTTGTATTATTTTCTTTGGAACATATGAAAAGTGGGGGTTAATTTTGTCCATCAGAGTTATAACTTTATTTCCCGATAACCTGTAACCAAGAGTACGACTCGGATCCTTGATGTCTGATTATAGGGTAACCTCATCAAGTTGTAGAGAGTTTGACCTCCCATGTCGAGGCGGCCTTGCTTGCTTGATAATCCAAGTGGGTTAACAAGACTACCTTCCTTATTTTATTGTCCTATTGCCCACATTCCCACCACCTACCCAATTGCTCTCCATATATTTTTCTTCTCGGAGAAGAGTGAATACGGGAGTGTGCAGCGGTCTCACCCTTGGGGGTTCTTCCCCCTGTCATTTCTCTCTTAATCCTTTTAAGGAGTTCAAATTTGTCTGTGAGAGATATAACTTCATGATATTCTCTTTTGGGGATTTGGCCCTTTATCTATGCATCTTTTTGTATCAACATATCTCAAACTTCAATTTCCACATAGTAATGTTATCGTAACTATGCACAACTACCACGATCAACACATTCCAACTGGTGGTGGAGCTTGGTCTCACGGCAAAGATTGAGATGGATTATCGGAGAGATCTTGTCAAAGTAGTGACGCATTATATCTGGAGTCAACACAGAGTTCAATGAGTTCCAATTAATGGTGCCTCTCGGCAGAGATCAAGATGGATTATTGAAGAGATCTCGTCAAAGGTAGTGATGGCATCATGACAGCAGATAAGATAGAGGAAGGGATAAGAAGGTTAACGGAGGGCAAAGAGGTCGGGGAGAGGAGGAAGAAGGTGAAAGAGGTGAGCGAGAAGAGCAATAAGGCTTTGATGGAGGGTGGCTCTTCCTAACTATCTTTGGGTCGATTCACTGAGGATGTTTGGAGTTAGTGATCATCCATTTAGTTTAGGAGGCTGTTGGTATTTTGATTATGTGATTACTTGGCATGTGTGTTTCAGCATATCTAGAACAACAATCCATCCGGACTGTTCTAGTGTCTTTTGTGACTGTAAACCATGTTGATTCTTGTCGACCCATTTGCGTGTTTTGTGTGTGATATAGCTAGTATAAGCACCTAGAGGGGGGGTGAATAGGTGTAAAAATAATTTCTTCGAGATACGAAAACAATACTAGACAGACAATAGAAAAGAAGCTCTCCTTTAGTTAACGAATTAAGATCAGAGTAAAATAGAGAGTAGGGAAGAGAAAATTGAACACAAGGATTATAGTGGTTCGGCTTATTCCAAGCCTACGTCCACTCTTCCGCACTGACAGCCCACCGGCTGGATTTCACTATGAACAAAAGAGAAGTTACAGCACAGCTTTTCCTTGATTCCACAGTGTAGATGTTCTACCACACTTCCTCAAGGTTTCTCACAAATATAAACTCTCTTTTGCGTACAAGATTTCGCTCAAAGGAATTGACTAAACAACAAGGAACTTCAGACTTTGGAATTCTTCTATCGCGCACCCACTTGAACAACTTAGAATGTCTTCCTTATATACTCCTTCATGCCATCATACCCGTTGGCACTTACCAAAGGAATTCCTCCAATCTACCCGTTGGACGGAATCAATTAGGAAGATCATTCGAGCTATTAAAGGAACATGTCGATAGCCCATCAATCCTGTACGCCCATACAATCAGGATCTCGGTTTCCATAAGTAGAACCTTCCAAGTATACTTTGCCAATCATCGGATCCTTAGTCTTCGAATCAATCATGATCAAATAAAGGATTCCGTTATATCTTATCCAGCCAAGAGATCTTTCCGTCGATAAGGTCGTATCCTTAATGAAACATCCAGTTCGGATAGCCTTTCTTCAACGGATTAGAAACTGTCAATGAGGATAGACTTTGAGTCTTGAGTCTAGCTGTCCGGAGGTCTTCGGACTTTAAATAGCGAGTCCGGAGATCTTCGGACTAGATCGATGGAAACGTTTTGTTAGCATCAAAACACTTTACGAAGATTTCTCCAACAATCTCCCCATTTTTGATGGTGACAAAACTTTCCTGCAGATTTGGACAACTTTGACCTGCAAAACATTTCTCAAACACATATGCATATCTTATAGAGATAAATGGCTAAATGAATAACACTAGAATTTGCAACCACAGAAAATAGGTTAGTCTTATATATGATAAAGCCATATGATAAAGCCATCCATAAGATTTTAATATCAATCAAGTTCAAATTCAAATTCAGTTCTCATCCAGACACAAAAATAAAGTCAAACAGAGTTAAACATCAAAACAATCCAATCAAAATGATTTAAAAATTCTTCAAAGTTTGATTCAAATCTTGCATCTCTCCCCCTTTTTGTCAGCATAAAAAAGGTTGAGATGAAAATGGAATAGAGTCAAGATTGCTTGGGAACGCGAACAAGCTGGAAATCTCCCATGGACAGAACGATCCCTTCCAGCCTTTTCAAGTCTTCCTTCAGATGTGCAACCTCCTCTCCCTTGGCATTGGCCTGAATCTGAACAGAGAGGGCTTGGATCTGATCATTTAATGAACCCGATGAAGCTTGACCTGCATTCTGCAAGTTTTGAACCTCACATCCAAGAGCATAAATTTGACCTCGCATCTCCAAGAGAATATCCATAATTCTGCGAAAATCTGCTGTATTATCAGTCTGCGTACTAGCTTCAGCACGGTCTGATGGAGTAAAGGCAGACGATGGTATATCAGCATAATTATGCAGATTTGGCGATGAAGCACCATGACCCTCCTTAGGAAATTGAGAGGCATAAATGTCATCTGGATCTGCTGGAGAGCGGCTGACTCTTTCACTGGTAACAGGATAGGAGGTCGTTTCTGTTTGCTCCTTATCTCCCCCTGTTTCCATGGCTTCAGGTGGAGAAAAGTGTTTTTCATGCTCTTCTTCTTCTTCTTTTTCTTCAAATCTCTCCTCCTCTGCTTTTTCTTCAGCTTCTCTCTCCTCTTCGTCTTTTCTCTCTTCTACTTTCTCTTCTTCTCCTTTCTCTTCTTCTTCTTTCTCTTCTTCTCCTTTCTCTTCTTCTACTGCTTCTTTCTGCTGTCTTTCTTTCTCCTCTGCTTCTTTCTCCTGTCGTTCCATTGATTCTGGAACAGAACGACTGAGCTTCTTCAAAGCTATAGCAGAAATGGTGATGTTCTCCTCATCATCTTCATCTTCAATGATGAGAGCTCTTCTCTTTTTGGATGAAGCAACCATTGGCTCCTTCCCTTTTCTTTTCGCTGCAGAAAAGACTTGATGAGTTTTAACAAGGGTTTTCTCCTTAAATTTCTCCAACACCTTGTCAAGTTCTTTCAGACGCATTTTCAATACCATTTTCAGTCCTACCACCAGTTTGTCACACGGTCGAACACAGAGAATTTGTGGAGGCTGAATATTCAAATGTCTGAATATTTTTGACACTAGACCTGGATAAGGAAGTTGTCCCTTGTCCCTCACCATTGCTCTATACATGTGGAACATTATGGTGTGAGGAAGAGAAAACTTTTTTCCAGCATTAATGGTGTACATCAACTTTGCCTCTGAGTTTGAAACATCAGTCTTGGAAGTTGATTTCGGTCTGAGGCAATTGATCACAATCTTGTGAAGTAGAATGTTGTTCGCATGCATCCTTGAGTAGGAAATCTTTTCCTCTGTCCTTCTGTCTTTGACAAGTTCTAATGTTGCACGAGCAATAGAGACATTTATGGGTTGATAGCTTCCTCTCTCAACCCCAATTACATCCGCCAGCATATCCACATCAACCACAAAGTCCTGATCTCGGACACTAAAAGATATTCTATTCGCATCCAAGAAACTAAGATTTGAATAGAAATAAGCAGTTAATTGAGCATACCCCTCTATGGTGTTAGAACATAACTGTTCTAGTTGAAGAAAACTGAACTTTTCCCTTAAGTTCAGATTCACAGCATCCAGGAAATCAAAATCCACACTCCTAGGGTTTATCACCCCACGTTTCAACAATTTTGAGTATAGATCCTTCTGTTCCTTTGATCTAAACAAATATGTCCTCTTTCCTCGAATTTCCGCTGCAACACCCATTCTCGGTTGAAATTGGTTGTATAGTTTATCATCATCATTTCCATCTGTTGGATTAAATTCCCCAACATGCGGATCACTTGGGATATTTGCAAGGGCTTCTTCTGCCATCCCCTTAGGAGCAATTCCCAAATCTTCCATTTTTCGCAAAAAAATGTACTCATTCCCATATCCCTTGTCCTTAAGGAACTCACCAACGTAGTTCAAAGGAGTGCCAATACTCTTTAAAGCATGGTAAAGCTTATAAATAAAGTTGGGCTTTTGAACTCTTACAGGATCGGCGTCTTCAATGATTTCTTCCTCTTGTTGATGACCCACACCCTGTGGACTAGTTGGTGGAGAATGACGCTGTTGAGAATTTTGCGGCCTCTATTGCTGAGATGGTGACTCCTCTTCCTCGGTGAGATCGAAGTGAGTAGGCCCCTCACTCATTCGCCGTGATCCCCTGCTTGCGATCCTTGAAGACTTTCTTGAAGACGACATCTTTCACAGTCTTCGAAAGATTCCAAACTTGTTTTTCCCAAGAAAGTTGACAACTTTTTGAAGATTAAACAAGGGAAGAAAACAGAAATGGAAGATCGGTGCTTTCTAGGGTTTTTGTGAGTGAATCAAAGAGGAACAGACAGAATATAAGACACTGGAAGAGATGCATACGAATCATTATAAAAAAAAGAAAGTTTAAAGATACCTTTTCAAATATAACTACTTTTTTCGAGAAAATAGACATTTAAAAAAAACTTCTTTTTCGAAAAGAAAATGTTGCAGTAATCACACCAATTTAAAGATAGCAATAATCAATCACTGTTGATAAATGTACCTTTTCAAGATAAGATTCGGGAGAAAATAACTTACAGTCAAGGTCTTGTTTGTCTGAGTCTGAGAGTCTCTAGACTTTAACTTCTTCAAGCCTCAAAATGTTGAGTCTGGAACGGATGATTTCGAATTGATTTTTCTCCAAAGGCTTTGTAAATATATCCGCCAATTGGTTCTTCGTGTCAACAAACTGAATCGAAACTTCTCCATTTTGAACATGATCTCTAATGAAGTGATGTCGAATCTCTATATGCTTTGGTCTTGAGTGAAGAATTGGATTTTTGGTAAGATTTATTGCACTGGTGTTGTCACAGTTAATCTCCGTGCATGAATCTTCAATTCCAAAGTCTCTTAGTTGTTGTTTTATCCACAGAATTTGTGAACAACAACTTCCAAGAGCTACATACTCTGCTTCTGCTGTAGAAAGAGCTACTGTATTTTGTTTTCTTGAAAACCAAGATACTGTCCTGTTTCCAAGTAACTGACAGGTACCCGAAGTGCTCGTTCTATCAACTCTGCAACCGGCTAGATCTGCGTCTGAATATCCAAGAAGAGTAAAGTCTCCCTTTTTGGGATACCATAAGCCGATACTTGAAGTTGAAGCAATGTATTTGATAATACGCTTTGCAGCATTTAGATGAGATTCTTTAGGGTCTGCTTGAAATCTAGTACAAATGCAAACACTAAACAAAATGTCAGGTCTAGAAGCAGTACGATAAAGAAGTGAACCGATGATACTTCTGTATAGCTTATGGTCAACTTTCTTTCCTCCTTCATCTTTATCTATCTTCAAGGAACTTGACATTGGTATATCAGTCTTTTTGCAATCTTCTAGTCCAAACTTTTTGACAAGATCATTAGCATATTTTTCCTGATGAATAAAAGTCCCTTCCTTCAATTGTTTCACTTGAAGTCCAAGAAAGAAGGTTAGCTCTCCCATCATGCTCATTTCAAATTCATCCTGCATAGACTTAGAGAACTTCTTGCACAGACTTTCATTAGAGGATCCAAAAATAATATCATCGACATATATTTGAACAAGCAGAAAACTCTTACTTTCTCTTTTAATAAAAAGAGTAGTGTCTACTTTACCTTTAACAAAACCATTTTGAATTAAAAACTTACTCAATCTGTCATACCAAGCTCGAGGTGCTTGTTTTAAGCCATACAAGGCCTTTTTGAGTCTGAATACTAAGTCTGGTCCTTGGGTCTTCAAACCTAGGTGGATGTTCCACATAGACTTCCTCATGGATAAATCCATTTAAGAAAGCACTTTTGACATCCATTTGGAATAATCTGAAATTTTTATTACAAGCGAATGCAAGTAATAAACGAATTGCTTCTAACCTTGCTACCGGTGCGTAAGTCTCATCATAGTCTATCCCTTCTTCTTGCGTGTATCCCTTGGCCATGAGTCTTGCCTTGTTTCTTATGACTTTTCCTTTCTCGTCCATCTTGTTCATGAAAACCCATTTAGCTCCAATAATAGATTTACCTTTTGGTTTAGGAGTCAACTCCCAGACATCATTAATTCTGAATTGTCTGAGTTCTTCTTGCATAGCTTCAATCCAGCTTTCATCGGATAAAGCTTCATCTATGCTTTTGGGTTCTATTTCAGAAATAAGAGCCACAGCACTCGACTCTTCGCGCCTTTTGGATCTTGTGCGAATTCCTTCATTAATGTTGCCAATAATGAGATCTTTGGGATGACTGGACTTATGCTTCCAATTGCTGGTTGATTTGTCAGGTTGATGATCACTTCCTTCATTTGAATCTTCAATCACCACTTGTTGCTGGTCTTTCAGAGTCTGAGCTGCTTCTTGAGATTTAGACTTTGTAGAGTCTGGAGCAGGTTCAGATTCTTCAAGATGAGTCTGAATAGATTCATTTTGCATAGAATCCTGGAATTTAACATTCATTGATTCCTCCACTGATTGACTCTTCTTGTTATAGACTCTGTACGCTTTGCTTGAGGTTGAATATCCAAGGAAGATTCCTTCATCTGACTTTTCTTCAAACTTACCAACTCGATCATTTGAATTTTTCAATATAAAGCATTTGCACCCGAACACATGAAAATATGAAACAATAGACTTCTTTTCTTTGAATAATTCATAGGGGGTCTTTTTTAGAATAGGCCTTAGAAAAACTCTGTTGATTATATAACAAGCTGTAGAAACTGCTTCAGCCCAAAAACGTGAAGATATGTTACTTTCAATTAAAAGAGTTCTAGCCATTTCTTGAAGAGATCTATTCTTCCTTTCCACAACTCCGTTTTGCTTTGGAGTATATGGAGAAGAGAACAAATGCTGAAAACCAGATTTATCACAAAATTTTGTAAAATCTTGATTTTCAAATTCACCTCCATGGTTTGTTTTTATACTTGAAATAACATACCCCTTTTCATTTTGAACCTTCTTAGCAAATTTTTCAAAGTAAGAGAAAGTTTCAGACTTACTTGCCAAGAAATATACCCAAGTAAATCGTGAGTAGTCATTCACAATTACTAGGCAGTATTTCTTACCTCCAATGCTCTGAGTTCTGGTTGGTCCAAAGAGATCCATATGTAAAAGCTGCAGTACACGGTTAGTGGAAACTTGATTTATTGATTTAAAGGAGTTTCTTACCTGTTTTCCCAATATACATGGTGTACATAGATCAGACTTTTGGTATGATAAATTTGGTAGACCACGAACAAGCTTCTTTGTTGAGATTTTGGCTATTTGCTTCATGTTAATGTGCCCAAGCTTTCTATGCCATAGGTTTGCTTCGTCTTGAATTGAGATCAGACATTGCGATTCATCCGGTTTCACATCCAAGAGGTAGATATTTCCATGTCTTCGGCCCATGAATGTCTAAGTAGAGTCTTTACTGGTTCCTGAACAAATACCCTCTTGAAAGTTGATTTTGAAACCAATATCACACAACTGACTGATACTGAGCAGATTGTAGTTAAGTCCTTCCACTAGGGAAACATTGCTTATTGTGAGGTTTTCAATCTTTACAGTTCCAAATCCCACAATTCTTCCTTTGCTGTTTCCTCCAAAAGAGACTTTTCCAACATTTACTTGAACGAGCTTTATGAAGCAATTTGAATCTCCTGTCATATGTCTTGAGCATCCACTATCTAGATACCATTTTACCTTTTACTTGATAGTAACCTGCATTTAAAGAAAAGACTCAAGCTTTCTTTGTTACCCATATTTTCTTGGGTCCATTGGAGTTAGTATGATATGCAGTATTTGCCCATACTTTCTTAACAGGTTTCCAGACCATAGGACACTCTTTTTCAAAATGATCTTTACTATTACACTTTGAACATCTGAGAGCATTTCGACCTACTGGTTTTACAAAAGCCTTTTTGAAATGATTTTTGTAAGCATCTCTTGTAGGTCTTTGCTTAATTCTTTCCTTTACTTTAGGAAAATCAATTAAAGGAATTGTTTCTTCTGTCATTCCTAAACCAGATTTATTAAAATAAGGTCTTTGTGCTGAAAGAATTTTCTCAAGTTTCTCAGATCCTAATGAGAATCTTTTTGAAACATTTGACAAGTCATTTTTTAAAAATGCATTTTCTTTTAAAAGATTGTCTTCACTTTATTTAAGAGTGGAAACATTCATGTCTAAATATTTCAACTTTTCTTTCAAAACATTTTCCTGTTGTTTTAGTTTAGAGTTTTCATTTTTAAGTTCGGAAATCCTTTTAAGAGAAGTTTTAAGACTAAAACACAGCTCATCAATGTACCTAGAAACTTTAGCAGGAATTTTAAAGTTACTTACCTCAAATTCACTGTCTGAGTCTGAGTCTGTTTCAGAGTTTGAGTCTGAATCTGATTGTGCCATCAGACATATATTGACATAATCATCATCACTTTCTTCACACTCTGTGTCACTCCAGGTTTTTGCTTTAAAAGCTTTTCGATATTTTTCAGCTTTTCCTTTCTTCTTTCTCAGAAGGGGACAGTTGGGTCTGATGTGTCCCTTTCTCTTGCATTCAAAGCAGATAACATCTTTGTTTGATTCATCATCATCAACAGACTTGGTCTGTTGCTTTTGAAAACTCTGTTTCTTTGGATTGAATCTTCTTCCTTTTCTGTTTAGCTTTCTGAATCTTCTTATCATAAGAGCAAGCTCCTCATCGTCCATATCGTCTTCAGAGTCTGTGACATCAGAATCATCATTGGATTTTAATGCAATGGATTTCTTACCTTTAGGATCTTCGTCTTTATTGATTCGCTCCACTTCATAAGACTGAAGAGTTCCAACCAACTCATCGACAGATAGTGGCATGATTCTTTGTGTCTCTCTTATTGAGGTCTTTATATGATTCCAATCCTTGGAGAGTCCACGCAGTAGCTTGTTTACCTTCATGGGATCGAAATTGGTTGACCTTGATTTTCAAGACCATTCACGATTTCTGTAAAACGGCTAAACATGTCAGTTATAGATTCTCCTGATTTCATTTTGAAGGCTTCGTATTGATCGAGGAGAATGTTGATTCTAGTCTCCTTCACTCGATCTGTTCCTTCATAGGTGATATGTAATCTATCCCAGACTTCTTTTGCTGTACCACAAGAAGATATTCTGTTATATTCAGTAGGTAACAAAGCACAATATAAAGAATAAATTGCTTTTGCATCAAGAGCTTGTCTCTTGATTATCTCTTCCCGAGTCATTTCACTAGACTCAACAGTTTCTTTTCCTCTCTCTGAGACAAATGTAGTTTTAGGAGTGATTCCTCTTTCCACGACATCCCATTCCAGAGGATCCTTTGATCTTAGAAATGCTTTCATCATGTTCTTCCAGATATTGTAATCATTTCCATCAAAGTAAGGTGGTATGGTATTGCTTTGCCCTTCCACCAGCCCTGGAGCTAGCATACTAGCCATGGATCTTTAACTCTGAAGTAAAACATTTCAAACAAAGTGAGTACACAGGCTCTGATACCAATTGATATAGCTAGTATAAGCACCTAGAGGGGGGTGAATAGGTGTAAAAATAATTTCTTCGAGATATGAAAACAATACAAGACAGACAATAGAAAGGAAGCTCTCATTTAGTTAACGAATTAAGATCAGAGTAAAACAGAGAGTAGGGAAGAGAAAATTGAACACAAGGATTATAGTGGTTCGGCTTATTCCAAGCTTACGTCCACTCTTCCGCACTGACAGCCCACCAGCTGGATTTCACTATGAACAAAAGAGAAGTTACAGCACAGCTTTTCCTTGATTCCACAGTGTAGATATTCTACCACACTTCCTCAAGGTTTCTCACAAACATAAACTCTCTTTTGCGTACAAGATTTCGCTCAAAGGAATTGACTAAACAACAAGGAGCTTCAGACTTTGGAATTCTTCTATCGCGCACCCACTCGAACAACTTAGAATGTCTTCCTTATATACTCCTTCATGCCATCATACCCGTTGGCACTTACCAAAGGAATTCCTCCAATCTACCCATTGGACGGAATCAATTAGGAAGATCATTCGAGCTATTAAAGGAACATGTCGATAGCCCATCAATCCTATTCGCCCATACAATCAGGATCTCGGTTTCCATAAGTAGAACCTTCCAAGTATACTTTGCCAATCATCGGATCCTTAGTCTTCGAATCAATCATGATCAAATAAAGGATTCCGTTATATCTTATCCAGCCAAGAGATCTTTTCCAGTCGATAAGGTCGTATCCTTAATGAAACATCAAGTTCTGGATAGCCTTTCTTCAACGGATTAGAAACTGTCAATGAGGATAGACTTTGAGTCTTGAGTCTGGCTGTCCGGAGGTCTTCAGACTTTAAATAGCAGAGTCTGGAGATCTTCAGACTAGATTGATGGAAACGTTTTGTTAGCATCAAAACACTCTACGAAGATTTCTTCAAAAGTGTGGAACCGTGCAAAGGTAAAAGACAAGCTATAGAAAGTGTTCACACAAAATAAATTGACCAACAACCATCCGTCCTCGATCTCCAAGTATAGATGGATTCCATTTTGTGCTTGCTTTCACCTCCAGTGCTATTCTCATTCCCGCTTTTGAAAGTCCAGTGTGAAAAGCATTAGGGAATATAACAAGATTGAACGTTCACTTGAGGAATGTAAATTTGGTTTGACCCATATGGAACGCCAAAGGATTTTCAAATTTTCTATCCATATTTTTGCTTTATGTTTATTACAAGAGGAAATTGGCGGCTTGCAGATTCATGGACCGAGTAAAATAATAAGATGAGACGGTTTTGCAAGGAAGATGCATTTAAAGGTTGGTAGCTCAAATAGAACGCCAAAGGATTTTCAAATATTCTATTCATATTTTTGCTTTATGTTTATTACAAGAGGAAACTGGCGGCTTGTAGATTCATGGACCGAGTAAAATAATAAGATGAGACGGTTTTCTAAGGAAGATGCATTTTAAGGGTTTGTAGCTCAAATAGAACGCTAAAGGAATTTCAATTTTTCTTCTCATATTTCTGCTTTATGTTTATTACAAGAGGAAACCAGCGGCCTGCAGATTCATGGACCGAGTAAAATAATAAGATGAGACGGTTTTGCAAGGAAGATGCATTTAAAGGTTGGTAGCTTAAATAGAACGCCAAACGATTTTCAATTTTTCTTTTCATATTTCTTCTTTATGTTTATTACAAGAGGGAACCGGCGGCCTGCAGATTCATGGACCGAGTAAAATAATAAGATGAGATGGTTTTGCAAGGAAGATGCATTTAAAGGTTGGTAGCTCAAATAGAACGCCAAAGGATTTTCAATTTTTCTTTTCTTATATTTTGCTTTATGTTTATTACAAGAGGAAACTGGCGGCCTGCAGATTCATGGACCGAGTAAAATAATAAGATGAGACGGTTTTGCAAGGAAGATGCATTTAAAGGTTGGTAGCTCAAATAGAACGCCAAAGGATTTTCAATTATTCTTTTCTTATATTTTGCTTTATGTTTATTACAAGAGGAAACTGGCGGCCTGCAGATTCATGGACCGAGTAAAATAATAAGATGAGACGGTTTTGCAAGGAAGATGCATTTAAAGGTTGGTAGCTCAAATAGAACTCCAAAAGATTTTCAAATTTTCTTTTCATATTTTTGCTTTATGTTTATTACAAGAGGAAACCGGCGGCCTGCAGATTCATGGACAGAGTAAAATAATAAGATGAGACGGTTTGGCAAGGAAGATGCATTTAAAGGTCGGTAGCTCAAATACCATGTGGGCCAACATCTCGTCAGATAAAAGGAATGCAATAGAGTTTAAGGAGATGACGTTTAAGATTGCACAAGTAATTCCAAGACCATAACCTCACGTAACATGATACAACTCATGCGGATGCCACTGGTTGTTACTTCCTGACCGTCTTATTCACAAAAGAAAATATCGATATCAACATATAAATTTAATGTATGTAGTGATGTGATATATTAATAATATTTTTATGCGTCATTCTCAATGGATCTAATTTTGTATTTTAGTAAATTCCTTTTAAAAATAAATATTGGTTCGTCAATGTGCATGGTGTTCTTTTGACTTTATTAAATGGGGATAAATACTATTACTTGGACTTCAAGGTGGGATGATTGATTTGCCAAATTCAAAATGGAGTAGTTTAAATATGCCTATGTTCGGCAAAGATTGGCTGGCAATCCTCACTAACCCTAAGGGAAAGGGGGGAATTTAAAGAAAGAAAATTTAAAAAAAAAAATATTGCGAAATGCCGTCAACGCTAGCAAATCAAAATTGGCTGGATTAATTGAACCGGCACAAATGCAAAATGTTTAGGATTAGATTGGTCAAAAAAATGTTTATGAATAAATTGGCACAATTGTAATGGGTTTAGAACTTTTTTTGTAATTCTTCCATTTACATACAATGGCACTGAATTTGGTATAACTCCAATAGTAAGATTTTCTGGTTATTTAGAGAAAAATGAACCTTGGATTATCCGTTACCTCTAGGTGGTTTTTTTTTTTTTTTTGAAAAACTACCTCTACGTGGTTAGCATCAAATATCACCTAAGGATTGCTAAGATGGAAAAGATCACGGTGACCATTTTTGTTCATTGAGCGAGAGTCTATACAATTTTCTTTGGAAAACATGATACGTGGGGGTTAAATTTGTTCATGAGAGATAAAACTTCATTTCCTTATAACTTGTAACTGGAAGTACAGCTTGGATCTTTAGTGTTTGGTTATCGGATAACCTCATAAAGTTGCAGAGAGTTTACCTCTTATGTTGAGGCCACCCTGCTTACCTAGTAATCCAAGTAGGCTAACAAGACTACATTTCTTATTTTAACGTCCTATTACCCACATGCCCAACACCTCCCCAATTGCTCTCCATATATTTTTCTTCCCGGAGAGGAGGGAATATTGGAGTGTGCAGCGGGGAGTCCCACTCCTCGAGGGTTCTTCCCCTTGTCATTTCTCCCTTAAGCCTGATAAGGACTTGCTCAAGTTCAAGGAGATCAAATTTTTTCCGTGAGAGATGACTTCATGATATTCTTTTTTGGGGATTTGGTCCTTTATCTATACATCCTTTTGTAGTAGCATATCTCAACTTAAATTTACACGTTATATTGTACCCATAACTATGCACGGCTACCACAATCAATTGCCAACTTCAGACTATGTTGCTATAACCTTATGCAAGCCTTTGCCCTTGGTCTAGTATTGCCAGATCATCCGAAATGGCAATTTTCACTTAGAACACGCATTGATCATGAAATTTCTTTATTGAGATATTCTAAAAATATTAGAACCCTTTGGGGCTCACTAATCAACATTAGCTCTAATACAATTTTGTTGAGAATGTATAGTAATAGTCCAATACCTTGTTATGGTGAGATTGTCAAGAGAGAGTCTAAATCCGAGTTCATCATCATATTCAAGTGGGTACACTTTTGTTCAAGTTAATGCACTATGAACCAACTATGATATATCAACAACTCCAAACCACATCAAATCTCTTATATATAATTTCTCTAACAAAATTCACACAGGCCGCTATAGCGACCCTCTTGAAGTGAACTTCAAGGAAGTATGATGGATTGCTAAGAGGGCACAAAAACCTTATTATGAGATGGTACTTACACTTCTCACAAATTCTCTAAACTCTACTGATCATGGCTTGGTTTTTCATTAATTATTTCAATTCATTTTTAATCATATGTCGTCCATCTCCTAATCTAAGACTTGTTAGGAGTCAAGTAAGATGCGAGAGACAACCCACCTTCCCTTTGCAAGCCAAAGGTGAAAAATATCCTCTAACATTGGGCTAAATAAAGAAAAAGACCGATCCTCTTGAGGACTTGATTATGGTAGATCTGTCTAATGCTTCTTGTTAATACCTTTTTCGCTTTTGTAAAAGAACAATTCGTCTAATATTTCCAATTTTATTATCTAGTATTCATCTAACAATCCATGCATAAATACTCCAATATTATAAAAAAAGTCAATCAATAATAATAACAGATAAAGGACGAGAAAATACCAGAGCCATGTCGGGTACCATTATACATCGTCTTATTCTAGAACAGGACACCGTGAGGCATAAACGAAAATAAACGTGCATCAAATATAAAAATTTCTTAATTCAAGCGATGATGATACATTCTAAAATTGACAAAAATGAAACTAATAATATAAAAAAGAAAACTAAACTAATCCTGCTGTCCAGACTGAGACATTGACGTTCAGCCCGTTCTTGTGCTTTAAAACGGGCCTATATATGACCTCATGGCATCGAAAGCATTTGCAATGTTAGATCAGAATTCATATTAAAAACCCTATATATGATTTCCAATTAACACGTAGTCACTTCAAATTTTTAGGATTTTCCCTTATTTAATAAAATCTAATCTATGTGCAATGCAATTTAACGAAATGACCTAACTCTAATGACAAGCAATTTTCTAATGAACCTAGCAACAATCACTAAATGACATGCATTTCTTGAACCTAATTCTATATGACATGTGCATGACATTTTTTATTTTTATAAAAATTCGTAATTAAAATTGCTAAAATATAAAAAATCTACCGAGATATAAACTGGGGTTAATACCCTGAAAAATCCCAAACTGGTACACTTGTGACAAATTTACCCCAAACTATTTTTTTGGCCACCAAAAACCCCAAACTGGTATATCTTTGACAAATTTACCCCAAACTGGTACACTTGTGACAAATTTACCCTCTGTTAGTTTTCGTTAAATTTTATTATCAAATTATTAAGTTAAATGACATGTGACAATTGACTGGTATACCAATTTGAGATTTTACGCTCTATTTATCACAGTTTACAATTTTTATGATTTTTTTATGGTATTAATCCAATTTAGCGGAGGGTATATTTGTCATAAATTTACCAGTTTGAGGGTTTTTTGCGGTTGAATAAATTAGTTTGGGGTAAATTTGTCATAAATGTACCAGTTTAGGTTTTTTTATGGTCAGTCGGGGTAAATTTGTCACAAGTGTACCAATTTGGGGTTTTTCATGGTAAAAAAAAATAGTTTAGGGTAAATTTGTCACAAGTGTACCAGTTTGGGGTTTTTTAAGGTATTAACCCTATAAACTATTTTAAGTTAGGAATAGATTAATCTGAATCCTATCTTAACTTATAAAATTATCTCATCATGCAATTTAATTCAAAAGATATTATCTAACATAGATACCATCTAAAAAAAAAAAAAATCTAACTATTCTATCATGCAATTCTATCTAGGAAATCAATTCTAATCTACATGATATGCAAATGCAAATTTTTTGTATTTTTGGAAAAAATAAAGCAAGATAAACACCAAATCATTCACGGTCATCAAAGACATTATCCATTGTTCAAATTTGAAAACGATATCTAATCAAACTTGATTATTTCGCTAATAAAATTGATAAATTGATCTTAAGCTTTAAAGATCAAGCTTAAGATCAAATTTATTCTTGCGGAATCAATAATTCTATCTAAAATATTATAGATGGAATCAAAGATTATATGCGGTTGCGAATTATGAAGTAAATCCTAATTGGGGGTGCACTTATCGCTCAAATTTAGGAATCATGTAATATTCTCAAACAAATTGAATCACAAAATATTCAAATTGATGGCAAACAAGACAATTACCTAATTCAAATTATTGCATGGATAAGTTTCCCAAATTGGAATTCGCAAACAACGAGCTCGGATGATGATGGATGATGATGGGGATGATCAATGATCTCGGCGGAATTCACCATGGCTCGGTACCAGCAGTAATTCAGCATGGCGGATTATTGCATCGAAGGGACCCAGGCAGCGACGAAGAACGGTGGACAATAGCACTCGATCTCGTAAGAAGACTGAAAAAAAAAGAAAAAAAGAAAAGAAAAGAAAAGTCTTCTCTTATTTGATACGTTGATTTCGAGGGCGTCTCTGGTCACACAAGTCAACCCACGGAGAAGTGCTCCCAATTTTGACTTCCCTTCCACCAACGAGTGCTCCCCTCATTCCAATGTGGACGTCCTCTTTTACTGTAAAAATGTATGACCTTCCCTCGCCCAGATTTTCCTTCAAATAAAACAATCAATATTGGAGAAAATAAGTGAGAATCTGCGCTCGCCAATGGCGCCCCTGGTCGTCGACGGATAGCCTTTTGGAAGGCTATAGTGGCTGGTGCAGGATGGCTTGGGCTACGGCGTGGGTCACGGATGCGATGCCGGTAGCCGACGGTGCTCGGTCACGAGCTTAAGGTTTTATTTTCTTCTTCAAATCAATATCCACAAAGATTTTCTCCCGAGCGCAATATTTCTTTTTATTTTCAACATCTCTTTTTGATTTCCTTTGCAAAAAAAAAAAAAAAAAAGAATATTCTCCACTGATTTTCAAAATTGCAATAGGACTTTTTTTAAATTTGAAATCTCGCAAAGATGAGTTTGTAATATTTCCTTGAGGATACGAGCTTGGGCCAATTTGCTCTCTTCGTGGGCTTAGTTCAACTTGTCAATTTAAAGCTTAGAACCACCAATTCAAACCCATCCGTTACTAGTCCGATACAAATGCAAATAAAAAAAGCCCATAAAACTATATGCTACGTAATTTAATTCTTTTTTTTAGGGGTTAAAAATTAATCCTTAATTTTCTAAGTATTGAATAAGTGACTGAGTCGTCAAAATTTAAATGTCAACAGGGTGCCACATATCTTAAAAAAATAATAAAATAATATACATTAGTAAATTCCATTAGCTAAATTAGACGGAGTTGACGGAATGACTTTGATTGAATCAATTTTATAAGTTTTAAGTTTTAAAACTTGATTATAATTTTTTAAGTTTTAAAATTTAATTGCACTTTCATAAAATGACTTGTCTCGTATATTTTTTTCTCTTGTTAATGATGAGAGACCCTTAGGCGATAATTGCGGGTCGAGAGCGTCTGGATGTCCTCAAATCTTTCCCACCTTTTTAAATTCGCAATAAATTTGTCCACACGAAATATGCGAGCCCTTGTTCGGAATCTTAGAGATCACATCTTCAAGTGGAAAAGAAATAGGATGAAGGCTATATTTTCTAGGCTCGCTATTCGCCCATCCTTAGGGCCTTTATCTTATTCTATCCATCCGCCAATCTTGACTGCCTTTATCTTACCTATCTTTGTTTTGCTTTTATTTTCTCCTCCAGCGACAACTGCAAAGCTGACGCACAGCGGGGAACTTGCTTGAGCCGCCAATCCTGACTGCCTTTATCTTGTCCTATCTTCGTTTTGCTTTTATTTTAAACATAAATGTTTCGGGCAGTTAAGTAATTCTCTGCAAGTCTAAACACCGTAGATTAGCAGTAATCTAAATGTAAAACATTCATATATGTGAGTGATTGTAACTCTATAAATTTTTAATTAATTAGTGGAGTATTTATTGTCCATTTTTTTCATGAAATAGATATTGATATTTGGATCAAACTAAGTAAATCTTCAGTTTTTTATTTCCTTATTGTTTTTTATTTATTTTTCTAGCAATTTTCGCATTGATTTAAGTGGATGCATCGGTCGACGTGAGCCGGGGTGGTTTTAGAATTTCTCGTGGAGTAAACCGAGAAAAAGGGAACCAGACAGCGACGCAGACCTCAATCTGCACGACGTCGTCACCTCGTCCTGTAGATCTATCCCCATCTTTTTGCCTGCTTCCTTCATTCCCACTAACTGAAGGCTCACAAATTGAGATCCATAAGAGCCTCCACCTCGTTATCATCTCCGCAACCGAGTGAACTCAGTTTGGCAAAGAAGAATTTTCGAAGGCATTGTCGTCATCATGAGTGCTAAATCCGAGCTCGTGTTCATCCCATGTCCGGGCCCCGGCCACCGGTGTCGATGGTGGAGATGGCCAAGCTCCTGGTCGACCGTGATGATCGGCTCTCCATCACCGTCCTCATCATGAAATTCCCCTTCGAATCGGAGATTGATTCCCACATCGGGTCGCTCACCGCCTCCGTGGCTGACCGCATCCGCTTCGTCCTCCTCCCTAGGCGAAGCCACTCCCCGAGGACGTCTTTCTTCGCCTTCGTCTATCACTTCATGGAGGGCTACAAAGCCGACCTCCGAGAAGCTGTCGCTGAGCTCTCTGCCCAAGGGTCGCCACGGCTCGCTGGGCTTGTCGTTGACATGTTTTGCACCTCAATGATCGACGTGGCTGTCGAGTTCGGCGTCCCTTCCTACATTTTCTTCCCATCAGGCGCGGCGTTCCTCGGAGTCATGCTCCACCTCCAGTCTCTCCGAGACGAGCAACACATGGACCCAACCAGGCTCAAGGGCTCTGACGCCGAGCTGGACTTCCCGTCCTTAGCTAACCCGCTGCCTGCCGCCAAGTTCTTGCCCTCTGAAGTGTTTATGGAAGAAGACTGCCGGATATTCTTGGACCTCCCCCTGAGGTATAGGGAAACCAAGGGAATTTTGGTAAATACGTTCGCTGAGCTCGAACCGCACGCTGTGGAAGCCCTGGCTAGCCTTGGAGCACCTGCGGTGTACTCCGTGGGCCCCATACTGAACATCACGGATGAGAGCAAAAAGGGTTTCGAGATCGTGGACTGGCTCGACCAGCAGCCAGATGCGTCAGTGGTGTTCCTGTGCTTCGGGAGCGGGGGGTGGTTCGACGAGCACCAGGCAAAAGAGATTGCCTACGCGTTAGAGCGGAGCAGGTACCGCTTCCTGTGGTCCTTACGACAGCCTCCGGCGAAGGGCGTGCTGGAAGCCCCCCGAGACTACGCAGATCCCGCAGAGGTCCTGCCCGAGGGTTTTCTTAATAGGACAGCAGGGGTCGGGAGAGTGATCGGGTGGGCCCCACAGGTCACAATCTTGGCCCACCCAGCCATCGGAGGGTTTGTGTCTCACTGCGGGTGGAACTCCACCCTAGAAAGCATGTGGTTTGGCATGCCGGTCGCCACATGGCCCCAATATGCGGAGCAACATTTCAACGCATTCCACTTGGTAGTGGAGCTCGGTCTCGCGGCGGAGATCAAGATGGATTATCGAAGAGATTTGGTCAAAGGTAGTGACGATGTCGTGATGGCAAATGAAATAGAAAGAGGTATAAGGAAGTTAATGGAGGGCGAGGAGGCTAGGGAGAGGAGGAAGAAGGTGAAGGAAGTGAGCGAGAAGAGTAGGAAGGCTTTGATGGAGGGTGGCTCTTCTTATTTGTCTTTGGCTCGCTTCATCGAGGATGTTTGCAGTCAATGAGCCTTCATTTAGCTAGAAGAGAGGGTTGGCTGGTAGGTTGAAAATCATTAAATGTGTGGAAATCCTTGTTGAAAATCGTGTTTTAAATTAAACAAGCCCTTAGGACTCCACCTTAGAATCTTAATTGTTCTAAGAGACAAATGCCCTTGATTGCGTAATATTGATACATTAATTTTAGCCCTTTTTTTTAGTCTAGTCAGGGTTAGCATTTATCTTTTCTTTAATGTTAACTATTTCCTATCCCATGCAATCTATCTAATGCTTTCTAATGATGGTCGATAATTATGTTAATGATTGTGCACCTGCATAATCATCTCACGTGTTAATAAATAGGTATAAAATAAATCTAAATTTCCTAACAAAAAAAATCATTTTTTTTAATTAAATAAGTTTATGTATCGAAAGGGCACTAACTGGTTAATTAGTATAATCAAGTTATCGATTCTAGATTCTCTAGTTGTATAGAAAGTGAGGTACACTCTTGTACCTTACTTGATTTCTACCAATCTTAAAAAGTTAGTAGCGACTCATTTTTTTATAAAATTTCCATACTCTCAATTTGAATATCCAAAATGGGCTTGGGAGAGCCCGTGCCTGATTATAGGTCGGAGGCCTGTCCTTTAAGCAATACCCCTAAACCTATTCTCTTCCCCAAGGGTAGATAGCGACATAATCCATGTTGATTTTCATCAACCCTTGACGTGTTTTATGTTGAATTAGTCAATTTGGGTTTGGCCCACGAGCTGTAATCTCCTAAGGTAACGATGAATATAGAATGTTTTCATCATTGTTAAAATCCCCTATGGTAGATTTTCGTGTCTCTTCCTGCCTGTGTTTGGGTCAATTCATTGAGGATGTCTGGAGTTAGTGAGTGTCCAATTAGCTTAGGAGGCTGTTGGTATTTTGATTCTATGATTACTTGGCGCGTGTGTTTCAGCATATCTGGGACTTCAATCCATCGGGACTGTTCCAGTGTCTTTTGTGACTATAAACCATGTTGATTCTTGTCGACCCTTTGGCGTGTCTTGTGTGGGAACGGTGCAGAGTTAAAAGACAAGTTATAGAAAGTGTTCAAACAAAAAAAATTGACTGGCAACCATCCCTCCTTGATCTCCAAGTAAAGATGGATTCCACTTTGTTCTTGCTGTCACATCCAGTGCTATTCTCATTCCTGCTTTTGAAAGTCTAGTATGAAAAGCATTAGGGAATACAGCAAAATTGAACCTTCACTTGAGGAATGTAAATTTGGTTTGACCCCATATGGAAAGCCAAAGGATTTTCATTTTTTTTTTTAAATTGCTTGTGTGTTTGTTACAAGAGGAAACTGGCGACCTGCAAATTCATGAACCGAGTAAAATAATAAGATGAGACAGTTTTGCAAGGAAGGCTGCATTTAATGGTTGGTAGCTCAAATCTCATATGGCCCAACATCTCGTGAGATAAATAGAATGCAATAGAGTTTAAGGAGATGACGTTTAAGACTGCACAAATAATTCATAGAACATAATCTCACGTAACATGATACAATTAATGCGGATGCTAGTAGTTGTTGCTTCCCGACCATCTTATTCACACAAAAATATATATATATATATATATATATATATATATATATATATCAATATTGACATATAAGTTCAATGTATGTCGTGATGTGGCATATTAATAATATTTTTATGGATCATTCTCAATAGATCTAATTTTGTATTTTAGTAAATTCTTTTTAAAAATAAATATTGGTCCGTCAATGTACATGGTGTTTTTTTCACTTCATAAAACGGAGGATACATAATACTAGTACTTGGACATCAAGGAGGGATGGTTGTTGCGGTGTTCAAAGAGGAGGAGTAGTTTTAATATTCATGTGGCTAACAAGGATCAGCCGACAATCCCCGCTAGCCCCATGGGAAGGGTGAAAATTAGAAAAAAAAAATTAAAAATATAATAAAAAATTGTGAAATGCCGTCAATGCTAGCTAGCCAAAATTAGCTGAATAGACTAAACTAACCTAAATACAAAAGGTTTAAGATTGAAATGGTAAAAAAAAAAGAAAAAAAATTATGACTGAATTAGCACAATTGTAATATATTTAGATTTTTTTTTTTTTTTGTAATTCTCCCATTTATATACGATGGTAATGCATTTGCTATAAATCCCACAGTAAGATTTTCTAGTAATTTAGAGAAAAATATATTCTGGATTATGTGTCAACTCTACGTGGTTAGCCATATCGAATGTCGCCTAAGGATTGCTTAGATGGAAAAGATCACGGTGACTATTTTTGTTCATTGAGTGAGAGTTTGTATTATTTTCTTTGGAACATATGAAAAGTGGGGGTTAATTTTGTCCATAAGAGTTATAACTTTATTTCCCGATAACCTGTAACCAAGAGTATGACTCGGATCCTTGATGTCTGATTACAGGGTAACCTCATCAAGTTGTAGAGAGTTTGACCTCCCATGTCGAGGCGGCCTTGCTTGCTTGATAATCCAAGTGGGTTAACAGGACTACCTTCCTTATTTTATTGTCCTATTGCCCACATTCCCACCACCTACCCAATTGCTCTCCATATATTTTTCTTCTCGGAGAGGAGGGAATACGGGAGTGTGCAGCAGTCTCACCCTTGGGGGTTCTTCCCCCTGTCATTTCTCTCTTAAGCCTTTTAAGGAGTTCAAATTTGTCCGTGAGAGATATAACTTCATGATATTCTCTTTTGGGGATTTGGCCCTTTATCTATGCATCTTTTTGTATCAACATATCTCAACTTAAATTTCCACATTGTAATGTTATCGTAACTATGCACAACTACCACGATCAACACATTCAAACTGGTGGTGGAGCTTGGTCTCACGGCAAAGATTGAGATGGATTATCGGAGAGATCTTGTCAAAGTAGTGACGCATTATATCTGGAGTCAACACAGAGTTCAACGAGTTCCAACTAATGGTGCCTCTCGGCAGAGATCAAGATGGATTATTGAAGAGATCTCGTCAAAGATAGTGATGGCATCATGACGGCAGATGAGATAGAGGAAGGGATAAGAAGGTTAATGGAGGGCAAGGAGGCCGGGGAGAGGAGGAAGAAGGTGAAAGAGGTGAGCGAGAAGAGCAGTAAGGCTTTGATGGAGGGTGGCTCTTCCTACCTATCTTTAGGTCGATTCACTGAGGATGTCTGGAGTTAGTGATCTTCCATTTAGTTTAGGAGGCTGTTGGTATTTTTGATTATGTGATTACTTGGCATGTGTGTTTCAGCATATCTGGAAAAACAATCCATCTGAACTGTTCTAGTGTCTTTTGTGATTGTAAACCATGTTGATTCTTGTCGACCCTTTGGCGTGTTTTGTGTGGAACCGTGCAAAGGTAAAAGACAAGTTATAGAAAGTGTTCACACGAAATAAATTGACCAGCAACCATCCGTCCTTGATCTCCAGGTATAGATGGATTCCATTTTGCGCTTGCTTTCACCTCCATTGCTATTCTCATTCCCGCTTTTGAAAGTCCAGTGTGAAAAGCATTAGGGAATATAGCAAGATTGAACCTTCACTTGAGGAATGTAAATTTGGTTTGACCCATATGGAACGCCAAAGGATTTTCAAATTTTCTATTCATATTTTTGCTTTATGTTTATTACAAGAGGAAACTGGCAGCTTGCAGATTCATGGACCGAGTAAAATAATAAGATGAGACGGTTTTGCAAGGAAGATGCATTTAAAGGTTGGTAGCTCAAATAGAACGCCAAAGGATTTTCAAATTTTCTATTCATATTTTTGCTTTAGGTTTATTACAAGAGGAAACTGTCGGCTTGTAGATTCATGGACCGAGTAAAATAATAAGATGAGACGGTTTTGCAAGGAAGATGCATTTAAGGTTGGTAGCTCAAATAGAACGCCAAAGGATTTTCAAATTTTCTATTCATATTTTTGCTTTATGTTTATTATAAGAGGAAACTGGCGGCTTGCAGATTCATGGACCGAGCAAAATAATAAGATGAGACGGTTTTGCAAGGAAGATGCATTTAAAGGTTGGTAGCTCAAATAGTACGCCAAAGGATTTTCAATTATTCTTTTCATATTTCTGCTTTATGTTTATTACAAGAGGAAACCGGCGGCCTGCAGATTCATGGACCGAGTAAAATAATAAGATGAGACGGTTTTGCAAGGAAGATCCATTTCAAGGTTGGTAGCTCAAATAGAATGCCAAAGGATTTTCAAATTTTCTATTCATATTTTTGCTTTATGTTTATTACAAGAGGAAACTGGCGGCTTGCAGATTCATGGACCGAGTAAAATAATAAGATGAGACGGTTTTGCAAGGAAGATGCATTTAAAGGTTGGTAGCTCAAATAGAACGCCAAAGGATTTTCAAATTTTCTATTCATATTTTTGCTTTAGGTTTATTACAAGAGGAAACGGCGGCTTGCGATTCATGGACCGAGTAAAATAATAAGATGAGACGGTTTTGCAAGGAAGATGCATTTCAAGGTTGGTAGCTCAAATAGAATGCCAAAGGATTTTCAAATTTTCTATTCATATTTTTGCTTTATGTTTATTACAAGAGGAAACCGGCGGCTTGATTCATGGACCGAGTAAAATAATAAGATGAGACGGTTTTGCAAGGAAGATGCATTTAAAGGTTGGTAGCTCAAATAGAACGCCAAAGGATTTTCAATTTTTCTTTTCATATTTTTGCTTTATGTTTATTACAAGAGGAAACTGGCAGCTTGCAGATTCATGGACCGAGTAAAATAATAAGATGAGACGGTTTTGCAAGGAAGATGCATTTAAAGGTTGGTAGCTCAAATAGTACGCCAAAGGATTTTCAATTTTTCTTTTCATATTTCTGCTTTATATTTATTACAAGAGGAAACCGGCGACCTGCAAATTCATGGACCGAGTAAAAAAATCAGATGAGACGGTTTTGCAAGGAAGATGCATTTAAAGGTTGGTAGCTCAAATAGAACGCCAAAGGATTTTCAAATTTTCTATTCATATTTTTGCTTTATGTTTATTACAAGAGGAAACTGGCGGCTTGCAGATTCATGGACCAAGTAAAATAATAAGATGAGACAGTTTTGCAAGGAAGATGTATTTAAAGGTTGGTGGCTCAAATAGAATGCCAAAGGATTTTCAAATTTTCTATTCATATTTTTGCTTTATGTTTATTACAAGAGGAAACTGGCAGCTTGCAGATTCATGGACTGAGTAAAATAATAAGATGAGACGGTTTTGCAAGGAAGATGCATTTAAAGGTTGGTAGCTCAAATAGAACGCCAAAGGCTTTTCAATTTTTCTTTTCATATTTCTGCTTTATGTTTATTACAAGAGGAAACCGGCGGCCTGCAGATTCATGGACCGAGTAAAATAATAAGATGAGGCGGTTTTGCAAGGAAGATGCATTTAAAGGTTGGTAGCTCAAATAGAACGCCAAAGGATTTTCAATTTTTCTTTTCATATATTTTGCTTTATGTTTATTACAAGAGGAAACTAGCGGCCTGCAAGTTCATGGACCGAGTAAAATAATAAGATGAGATGGTTTTGCAAGGAAGATGCATTTAAAGGTTGGTAGCTCAAATAGAACGCCAAAGGATTTTCAATTTTTCTTTTCATATTTTTGCTTTGTGTTTATTACATGAGGAAACCGGCGGCTTGCAGATTCATGGACCGAGTAAAATAATAAGATGAGACGGTTTGGCAAGGAAGATGCATTTAATGGTCGGTAGCTCAAATACCATGTGGGCCAACATCTCGTCAGATAAATGGAATGCAATAGACTTTAAGGAGATGACGTTTAAGACTGCACAAATAATTCCAAGACCATAATCTCACGTAACATGATACAACTCATGCGGATGCCACTGGTTGTTACTTCCTGACGGTCTTATTCACAGAAGAAAATATCGATATTAACATATAAATTTAATGTATGTAGTGATGTGATATATTAATAATATTTTTATGCGTCATTCTCAATGGATCTAATTTTGTATTTTAGTAAATTCCTTTTAAAAATAAATATTGGTTCGTCAATGTGCATGGTGTTCTTTTGACTTTGTTAAATGGGGATAAATACTATTACTTGGACATCAAGGTGGGATGATTGATTTGCCAAATTCAAAGTGGAGGAGTAGTTTAAATATGCTTATGTTCGGCAAAGATTGGTTGGCAATTCTCACTAGCCCTAAGGGAAAGGGGGGAATTTAAAGAAAAAAAAGAAATTAAAAAAAAATTGCGTAATGCCGTCAACGCTAGCAAATCAAAATTGGCTGGATTAATTGAACCGGCACAAATGCAAAATGTTTAAGATTAAATTGGTCAAAAAAATGTTTATGACTGAATTGGCACAATTGTAATGGGTTTAGAACTTTTTTTGTAATTCTCCCATTTACATACAATGGCACTGCATTTGGTAAAAATCCAATAGTAAGATTTTCTGGTTATTTAGAGAAAAATGAATCTTGGATTATGCGTTACCTCTAGGTGGTTTTTTTTTTTTTTTTTTTGAAAAACTACCTCTACGTGGTTAGCATCAAATATCACCTAAGGATTGCTAAGATGGAAAAGATCACGGTGACTATTTTTGTTCATTGAGGGAGAGTCTATACAATTTTCTTTGAAAAACATGATACGTGGGGGTTAAATTTGTTCATGAGAGATAAAACTTCATTTCCTGATAACTTGTAACTGGAAGTACAGCTTGGATCTTTAGTGTTTGGTTACAGGATAACCTCATAAAGTTGCAGAGAGTTTACCTCTTATGTTAAGGCCACCCTACTTACCTAGTAATCCAAATAGGCTAACAAGACTACATTTCTTATTTTAACGTCCTATTACCCACACGCCCAACACCTCCCCAATTGCTCTCCATATATTTTTCTTCCCGGAGAGGAGGGAATATTGGAGTGTGCAGCGGGGAGTCCCACTCCTTGAGGGTTCTTCCCCTCGTCATTTCTCCCTTAAGCCTTATAAGGACTTGCTCAAGTTCAAGGAGATCAAATTTTTTTCCGTGAGAGATGACTTCATGATATTCTTTTTTGGCGATTTGGCCCTTTATCTATACATCCTTTTGTAGTAGCATATCTCAACTTAAATTTACACGTTATAATGTACCCATAACTATGCACGGCTACCACAATCAATTGCCAACTTCACAGACTATGTTGCTATAACCTTATGCAAGCCTTTGCCCTTGGTCTAGTATTGCCAGATCATCCGAAATGGCAATTTTCACTTAAAACACGCATTGATCATGAAATTTCTTTATTGAGATATTCTAAAAATATTAGAACCCATTGGGGCTCACTAATCAACATTAGCATGTATAGCAACAGTCCAATACCTTGTCATGGTGAGATTGTCAAGAGAGAGTCTAAATCCGAGTTCATCATCATATTCAAGTGGATACACTTTTGTTCAATTTAATGCACTATGAACCAACTATGATATATCAACAACTCCAAACCACATCAAATCTCTTATATATAATTTCTCTAACAAAATTCACATGGGCCCCTATAGCGACCCTCTTGAAGTGAACTCCAAGGAAGTTTGATGGATTGCTAAGAGGGCACAAAAACCTTATTATGAGATGGTACTTACACTTCTCACAAATTCTCTAAAACTCTACTGATCATGGCTTGGTTTTTCATTAATTATTTCAATTCATTTTTAATCATATGTCGTCCATCTCCTAATCTAAGACTTGTTAGGAGTCAAGTAAGATGCGAGAGCCAACCCACCTTACCTTTGCAAGCCAAAGGTGAAAAATATCCTCTAACATTGGGCTAAATAAAGAAAAAGACCGATCCTCTTGAGGACTTGATTAAGGTAGATCTGTCTAATGCTTCTTGTTAATACCTTTTTCCCTTTTGTAAAAGAACAATTCGTCTAATATTTCCAATTTTATTTTCTAGTATTCATCTAACAATCCATGCATAAATACTCCAATATTATAAATAAATAAAAAAAGTCAATCAATAATAATAACAGATAAAGGACGAGAAAATACCAGAGCCATGTCGGGTACCATTATACATCGTCTTATTCTAAAACAGGACACCGTGAGGCATAAACGAAAATAAACGCGCATCAAATATAAATTTATTAATTCAAGTGATGATGATACATTCTAAAATTGACAAAAATGAAACTAATAATATAAAAAAGAAAACTAAACTAATCCTGCTGTCAAGACTGAGACATTGACGTTCGGCCCGTTCTTGTGCTTTAAAACGGGCCTAAACCATGCTACAGCAACCACGATAATCCTAGAACGTTTTCTACATCAATTACGAAAGCGAGTACGAATGAAAATCATGTAAACCAATCCAAATTACGAAAGAAATTATGAACTAACTATCAACATTGAAATAAATTTAAATGGCGCGCATTATGACATTAATTGCTAGATATTCATGAGAAAATATCAAACTTAAACCAAAGGCAATGAGAATTTGTTCAAACTAAACCAGATTGAAGACAAGTTGTTTCATGTTTTCGATTTGGATTGTGAGCACATCGAGGGATCAACACTCAGATGAAACCGAAGTAAAACATTAGTCGGCTCACTCAATCAAATTAGTCGAAAGATGGAAACGGAAGTTTGGGCTCTTAGCACGATAAACACCACGGACGCCAACTAGTTACCATCGAATGCTCCAACGAACTCTAGCAAATGATGCGGCAATAAGAGTTTGTCGCTAGTCATACAAAAATGAACAAACGATGTATATATGTGCGTGTGTGTTTGGCCCTGGCCCATCAGGCCTCAAATAAAATCCGATGTACTTGGCCCCTGCACATCCAGACCTCACAGGAAGAGAGTGGAAGTCACCGAAGAAAACTTGGAAAAGATCCAGCTTGTTTTACACCTAAAAAGAGCAAGACGTGTAATGCTCTCTCATGAACACAATGATGAAGATATCACCTCATCATAAAGTGATATTGTGAATCTAGTTTAGGAGGAGGGGAGGTAACCCATACCAATGCCGGGCATACCACTGTTGCTAGCGGGATTTGAACCTAGACATGATGTGTGGGGAGTTTGAATCTTACCAGTTGAGCCAATTCATTTTGACAATAAAAAAAATTATCGTTCATGAAAATAATGAGACATAAATTATCGTCAATAATGAAAAAGAATTTCGTGGACTAATTATTTGAATCGATATAAATGATTTTTTTGAAAATTATTATTTTTTTCTTTAAATAAAAGCAACCTCAAATGAAGTCCAAATTCCACCGTTTCCTTAGTTTGGTGAACTTTTGTTTGCACCTTGCTTGACCAGATTCTTTTGCTTTTATTTTTTATTCTATCTTGAGCATGTTGTGTGGCATCCCAAAATTCAAGACAAGCTCTAAGGCATGTTAAAGCTCGTAATTAGGTAATGAAATTACCTATGATTTATGCTTTAGCCATTAGTTTTCTCTTAAGGTTATGTGTTATGTGTTTTTGTTTATGAGATTTCAAATTAGATAGATTAATGAGAATAATCTATGCTTGGCTATGCATCTCATAAATTAAACTCCCATAAATAAAATGTTACAAGATTTTTGGCCATGTGGAATTTAGTAATTAAATTCCTAAAGGAAGAATAAGAAAGGGGAAAATCTGATTTTTATTTAGGTTTGGGCCTTAGGCCCAAAGGTGGATTTTAATGGGCCAAGTTGGCCGGCCCATTGAAGCCACAAGTGGGCTGCCGTCGACCAAGGGGGAAGGAGGAGTGGCCGGCCCATTTGCTGGCCCAATTTGCTCCCAAAGCCCAATCCAAGCCCAAGCCCATTGCATGTGTCTTGACAAGTGGCACAAAGGAAGGTGGCATGCATTGGCCATTGGAGAGGCAATCTAATGATTGCAAATGATGAGGAAATGGGGGAATAAAAGGGAAGATGAGGAGAGAGAATGGCTGGTTAGCCATTCGCCCAAGAGAGAGAGAGAGAGAGAGAGAGAGAGAGAGAGAGAGAGAGAGAACCGTGCGAGAGAGGGAGAGAGTGAGGCCGAGAGAGGAGAAGCCGAGAGGGAGGAGCTCGCCATCCGCCCGTCGCCGCCCGTTTGCCGCCCGTCCGCCGCCGTGTGCTCGTTGCTAGCTAGGTTTAGAGGCAAGTTGGGATCCGCTTTCTACTCTTGCATGAATGCTTTGCATGTTTGGTCGAAATCTGGGATGTTTGGAGGCGAGGAAGTGAAGCTATTGTGGTTGTTTCTTGAGTGATGTTGCTGTTTTCGCATGAACCGCCTGACTCAGAATCTTGTGAGGGCTTGCATGCATGTTTTGAGTTCGATTCTGACTTTGATTTCTTCATGAAAGTTGTAGCCAACATCTTAAAATACAACATACTAAAATTCGGTACAAAATGATGGATATTTGAGGGGTCAAACTCTCATCCTACGGAGGCACCAGATCTGGAACGATTTCACTGACCTTTCGGTGGATTTGTGGTTGCATGTTGATTTTTACTAAGAATCTCTTTTCGACTTCTTCATGAAACTTGTAGAGAACATCTTGAAGTTTAACATACTCAAATTTGAAGTAAAATGAACAAGTTTAGCCTAGTGAATCGACTTACTCTTGAAGATGGTAAATCTGGAGTCGTGGTACAGGACACCCAAGACTTCATGAACCCATATGATGACTATAATCTGGATATTTGACTTAGGTCCCTTGATGAAAGTTGTAGGGGATCCTTTTAAGTAAAACATATCCAAATTTCAGAGGAAACGAAGAAGAATAAGTGGTTGAAAACTCAGTATTTCGGAGAAACATACACTGGACGTTTCGGTGCGAGATCCAGAAGCTTCGTATGACTACAGAAAATAATCTAAAACCAATTTGGCTTGGAAGTCTTCATGAAAAATCTACTTTAGTGCCTTGGCTATAACCTGGTAAAATTTCATAATTTTCGGAGGTCGTATGGATATTTTAATCAAATTATTTCGGAAACTGTGCATTCTATTTCTATCCGAATTTGCATGCTGTTTTGTGTGAATTGTACCTTCTTGTGTGGAACTCTATTGGACATGTGCTTTGCATGAAATTGCTACATTATTGTCTTATCTATCACATGTCTTAATTTCTTGATTTTTGAGAAGCAGATGGATGTTTAATTTAAATATTTTCTGAAAGTGGTATTTGCTGGAATTTTGTAAGGATTGGATGATGATGTCTTGATGC
This sequence comes from Eucalyptus virginea, assembly GCA_014182375.1. NCBI lineage: Eukaryota > Viridiplantae > Streptophyta > Magnoliopsida > Myrtales > Myrtaceae > Eucalyptus > Eucalyptus virginea. The sequence continues at coordinate 7,569,864 of CM024514.1, forward strand.
ATGCATGACAATGAATTGAGATGCATGTATGAATTAAATGCTGAATATGATCTCGTTTGTCATTATATTGTGTGCCATGCTGAGTTGAGACCTAAATTGGTGACCATGAATAATGATGAATGAGGAAACCGTTTGTGGCGGATGAGAATGCCCTGGGAGTATCAGGATGCCCGGGATGGGGGGTGTCGGATGGCCGGAATGTATAGAGATACATGGCCGGATGTCCTCGGGAGTTTCGAGATGCCCGGAATGGTTGGGTGCCGGAAGCCTCGGAGGTCTTTGCCCGAGGGGATGCCTCGTGATGCCGGTTGGGATGCGAGATGCCCGGAGAGTGGGGTTGCCGGATGCCTGGTGGCCTTAAGTGGCTGAATGCCTGAGGGTTTTCTCGCGATGCCAGGTTGGGATGCGAATGTAAAGTATGGGATGAAATTGATGATCCCGAGAAAGAGTGGTGTGGTGATCAAATTAAAAGATAAAAGTAGAAATTGAATCATGCATATATGATATGATAGTGATGAGGTGTATGGCATGATGATGATGATGACATGTATATGATATGATGATGTAATGATGATGATGATGATGACATGTGTATGGTATGATGATTGATGATGATGATGACATGTATATGATATGATGATGTCATGATGATGATGATGACATGTGTATGGTATGATGATTGATGATGATGATGACATGTATATGATATGATAATGTCATGATGATGATGATGACATGTGTATGGTATGATGATGTCATGATGATGATGATGACATGTGTATGATATGATGATGACATGTATGTGATATGATAGTGATGAGGTGTATGATGGTATATGCATGGCTTCAAGGTAAGTGATGCTTGGAATGCATGTATGATATGTATTATACTATGACTGTATTGTATGATGCTTTGAGTGGCTATCGGATCTTTTACCTGCTGAGTGGCTGTACTCACCCCTTTTGGGGACCAACATTTCATATTAGTAGAATGCCGCTCCCTGCTGTCACGAGGGGCGTGTTTTATGGCTTGCCCTCCGATGTAGAGTCGAATGCGAGGAGTTTCACTGTTCTTCCGTTCCCGGACTGACGTATATTAGAGTGCGCTGTTTGGTTATGTACGACGTAGGCCTGGCTGGGGGCCCTGTTGTCCAAGAGTTCATATCCGTCCATGTTCGCCGAGACGGGGTGATGCGTGGGATGTTACCGCCGCCACCGCTTGATGCACTGGGATGGGTGTGAGGGCCCGTACGTGACGAGTAGGAGTTGGGAACTTTTTGGGATGTTTAGCCGACACTAGTGATGGGGGATCTTTCATGATTATCATAGTGGGTCGTGTGTTTTTGAGGCTATGGCCGAGTGTGGCTATAAGCCCTAGTATTACTTTTTGATGTACCGACCCAAGAAAGCCCATCTTGCAAATATGTAAATAAAGTGTCATGGCGTTGTCTTTATTATGATGATTAGTAGTGTGGCAATTGTATCATGGTCGATGGAAGGGGGAGATGGCGATATTATGTTTTGCTTCCGCTAATGAGTCGCGCTGGGACCGTTTTTAGAAAAAAAAAAAAAAAGGAATGAAAGTGTCAAGAATGTGTCTAGGGTTTACGACGCTTCTTCTAAGAGATGTAATTACGAGGGAACATTGAGTGCCTGTGGCGACCTGCGAAGGGTTCGGGGTGCCACAGCGCCCCTTTTTGGTATTAGAGCGAGCGGTTATAGGTGGAGTGATAAAGAGCCTCGTTTGGAAATTGAGGAACATGATGACAATGCACACCATAGGATATAAAAAGGAATAATTGAATAAGGGGTGATGAGTATTCACTCGTAGATCCCTAGTAGTTGGCTTTGAGTTGACTTTAGGTACCAGTAACATGTATATGTTACTTATGTAGTAGTAGTAGTCGCTTTGAATGGGGATAGTGAGTCTCAGATTATTCCTGAGGCAATGCTTGGAAATTGCAGGGAAGTCATGGTGCGAGCTAGAAGTGCTCATCCATCGAGGGCTGAAGCCTCTGCTGCAAGGGCTGAACCCCGAATGGAAGACATCCTATAGGCATTGGCCAATATTGGAAATCTGATGGAAAGACAAGTGCAGCAACAGCCCGGAGTAGAACGCCGTGCTCAAGGACTGGTGGAGCAATTTCTGAAGTTGAAGCTACCTAAGTTCAATGGAATAGGAAGTCCTGAGGAGGCGGAGCAATGGATTGATGGGATGGAACGAATTTTCCGGCTGTTGGACTGCACTGAGGCTGAGAAATTAACTTTGGCAGAGTACCAGTTGGAGGGAAATGCGAAGTTTTGGTGGAGAGCTTCGAAGGATATAATCTTTCCACCAGGTACCGATGTTAACTGGGAAGAGTTTGTGAGAGCTTTCAATAGAAAGCATTTTTCTGACTGTGCTAAGGATAAGAGAATTTCGGAATTTGTTCAGTTAGAACAAAAGGGGTTGATAGTAGATCAATATGAGGCTAAGTTTTCTGAACTGTCTAGATATGCTCCTAAACTGATTGAGGATCAGGAAGAAAAAGCTAAGAGATTTCTAAAAGGGTTGAGAACTGACATTAGGAAGTAGCTAGTGCCTTTGAGCATAAGGGATTACCATGAGATTTATGAGAGGGCACGGTTAGTGGAGCAGGAGCTGTTGAGAGAACGGTCGGAGTTTAAGAAACTGCTGAACTTTAATGATGTGAGGAAGGGTAAGAGACCTTATTCTGGTGAAGGTTAGACTTGGAATGTGAAGAAGAAGGGTAATTTTGGAAATTTTGGGGGAGCAAGAAGTGGTCTGAATATAGGGAAGGCGCCCTATCAGCCTGGTGTTTGTCAAAGGTGTAATGGGAGACATGGCCCAGGACCTTGTAATGGACGACCGAAATGTTTTGGTTATGGACAAGTGGGTCATCTTAGGAGAAGTTGCCCACAAGAGAGGTCGCAAGTGAGTGTTGGCTCGGTGCGACAGGGATATCAGAGTGCTGTTAGATCAAACTTACAAATGAATCCTCAGAGGCCACCAACACAAGGAAGGGTGTATGCGGTCACCCAAGAGGAAGCGGAAGCTTCCAAGAATGTTATCTCAGGTACGATCCTTATAAATGATAGAAAGGCATATGCATTGTTTGATACGGGTGCAACGCATTCGTTTGTGTCTGAAAGATATAGATGTTTGAATAGAATAGAAGTTATGCCTCTTGAGATGCCTCTTTGTGTTTCCACGCCTTTAAAGGATATGATATTGTCTACGCTGGTGTGTGAGAATTGTAAGATATCAATGGGAGGAAAAGATATGGAAATAGACTTGGTTGTAATGGGTATGTATGATTTTGATGTTATTATAGGAATGGATTGGCTTCGTAAGTATCGGGCTAGAATGGATTGTTATAGAAGAGTGATCCAATTCGTTTTACCTGATCAGTCTAGTTGTGAATTTTTGGGAGGTCAGACCCATCTACCTGTAGCACTTATTTTGACAGTAGAAGCCTGTGAGTTACTTGACAAGGGATGTCAAGGATACCTGGCCATAGTTAAAGATTATGCAAGAGGGGAGCCTAAACTTGAGGAAGTTCGAGTAGTTAACGAATTTCAAGATGTATTCCCTGAGGAATTGCCTGGATTACCACCAGAGCGGGAAGTTGACTTTGAAATTGAATTAATGCCTGAAACAGGACCTTTATCAAAAGCCCCATATAGGATGGCCTTAGTCGAATTGAAGGAATTGAAAGTGCAACTGCAGGAGTTGCTTGACAAAGGATTTATTAGACCAAGTGCTTCACCTTGGGGTGCACCAATCTTGTTTGTGAAAAAGAAAGATGGATCGATGCGTTTGTGCATTGATTATAGGCAACTAAACCAAGTGACCATTAAGAATAAGTATCCTTTGCCTAGAATTGATGACCTGTTTGACCAACTCCAGGGAAGTTCGGTCTTCTCTAAGATTGACTTGAGGTCGGGATACCATCAGTTAAGGATTAAAAAAGAGGACATTCCTAAGACTGCGTTCAGGACTCATTATGGACACTACGAGTTCCTTGTTATGCCATTTGGATTGACTAACGCGCCGGCTGCATTTATGGATTTAATGAATAGGATTTTTAAGCCTTATTTAGACCAGTTTGTGATTGTTTTTATTGATGATATTCTGGTATATTCGAAAGGGCCTAAAGAGCATGAACGGCATTTGAGGATAGTTTTGCAAACCCTGAGAGATCATAAGTTGTATGCTAAATTTAGCAAGTGTGAGTTTTGGCTGGACCAGATAATATTTTTAGGACATGTGGTGTCAGGAGAAGGAATTGTAGTAGACCCTGCGAAAGTGGAGATGGTAGTAAATTGGTCGAGACCGACGACACCCACTGAAATACGAAGTTTCTTAGGATTGGCTGGTTATTATAAGAGATTTATTGAAGGATTTTCACGATTGGCAGGACCTTTAACTAAATTGACACGAAAGAATGTAAAGTTTGAGTGGAATGGGGAATGTGAAAGGAGTTTCCAGGAGCTTAAAAAGAAGTTGACCTCAGCTCCAATCCTGACTATACCGACTGGACTAGATGGTTTTACAGTGTATAGTGATGCATCTCACAAAGGACTGGGATGTGTTTTGATGCAACATGGCAAGGTCGTAGCCTATGCATCTAGACAATTAAAACCTCATGAACTGAATTACCCAACGCATGATTTAGAGTTAGCAGCTATAGTGTTTGCCTTGAACATATGGAGACATTATTTGTATGGGGAAAATTTTGAGATTTATACGGATCATAAGAGTTTAAAGTATCTGTTCTCACAAAAGGAGTTGAACATGAGACAGAGGAGGTGGATGGAGTTGTTAAAGGATTATGATTGTGAGGTAAAATATCATCCAGGGAAAGCGAATAGGGTAGCGGATGCTCTTAGTCGTAAGTTAGCTGTGGAAATGGCTAGTTTAAAGATGGCCGAATGGAACTTGTTAAAGTCTGTAGCAGACTCAGAATTTAAATTGGAAATGGATTGTCTTACTGATATGCTTAGTGCATTAAGAATAGAACCCGAGATTATTCAGAAGGTTAAAATCTTGCAAGGATCTGACCCAGAGATTTTGAAAGTGAAAGATGCTGTGTCTTTAGGAAAAAGACCGGAATTTCAAGTCTCTGATGATGGAATAGTAAGATGCCAAGGACGACTCTGTGTTCCCAACAATGAAGAGTTAAAGAAGGAAATTCTGTTGAAGGCACATAGGAGTAATTATAGTATCAATCCAGGTAGTACAAAGATGTACAGGAATTTGCGTCAGCAATTTTGGTGGAATGGTATGAAAGTAGATACGGCTAAGCACGTTTCTCAGTGTTTGACGTGCCAGCAAGTAAAAGCGGAACATCGCAAACCCGCAGGACTTTTGAGACCATTAGACATACCATAATGGAAACGGGAGCATATAACGATGGATTTTGTGCAAGGATTGCCAAGGGCATCAAGTGGTCATGATTCTATCTGGGTAATAGTAGACCGTTTAACTAAGTCTGCTCATTTTCTAGCAATTCGCATAGACTACCCAATGGACAAATATGCGGACATGTATGTAAGTCAAGTGGTACGCTTACATGGTGTTCCAGTGACTATTACTTCGGATCGGGATTCGAGGTTTACTTCGAACTTTTGGTGAAGTCTTCAAATTGCATTAGGGACTAAACTTCAGTTTAGTACTGCTTTTCATCCTCAGACAGATGGACAGACAGAAAGAGTAATTCAGACATTGGAGGATATGTTAAGGGCTTGTGTAATCGATTTCAAAGGAAATTGGGATGAAAGATTGCATTTGGTGGAGTTTGCCTATAATAATAGTTTTCAGAAGAGTATAGACATGGCTCCCTATGAAGCATTATATGGAAGGAGATGTAGGACTCCTGTCTGTTGGAATGAAGTAGGTGAAAGGAAATTGACAGGACCTGAATTGGTACAAGTTACCACTAAGGCTGTTGAAATGATTAGACAAAGACTTAAAATAGCTCAGAATAGGCAAAAAGACTACGCGGATAAGCGTAGAAGGCCTTTAGAATTTAATGTAGGAGATCATGTATTCCTTAAGGTATCTCCAATGAAAGGGATATCTCGATTCGGGATGAAGGGTAAGTTAAGCCCTAGATTTGTTGGACCTTTTGAGATACTCGAAAGGATAGGGGATGTAGCTTATCGCTTAGCGCTACCTCCTAAGTTGGGAAATTTGCATGATGTGTTTCATGTATCGATGTTGAGGAAGTACCAGCCAGATCCTGGTCACATACTCGATCATGAAGCCATCAAAGTAGATGAGAAAGTGAGGTACATTGAAGAGCTTGTGCAGATATTAGATCGAAAGGAACAAATTCTTAGGACTAAGAAAATCCCATTAGTTAAGGTACTATGGTGACATCATGGTATGGAGGAAGCCACATGGGAAAGTGAGGATCAAATGAAGGAAAAGTACCCTTACTTGTTTCAAGAAGGCACGAGTGGTGTCTAATTTCGAGGACGAAATTCTCTAAGGAGGGGAGAATTGTGGCATCCCAAAATTCAAGACAAGCTCTAAGGCGTGTTAAAGCTCGTAATTAGGTAATGAAATTACCTATGATTTATGCTTTACCATTAGTTTTCTCTTAAGGTTATGTGTTATGTGTTTTTGTTTATGAGATTTCAAATTAGATAGATTAATGAGAATAATCTATGCTTGGCTATGCATCTCATAAATTAAACTCCCATAAATAAAATGTTACAAGATTTTTGGCCATGTGGAATTTAGTAATTAAATTCCTAAGGGAAGAATAAGAAAGGGGAAAATCTGATTTTTATTTAGGTTTGGGCCTTAGGCCCAAAGGTGGATTTTAATGGGCCAAGTTGGCCGGCCCATTGAAGCCACAAGTGGGCTGCCGTCGACCAAGGGGGAAGGAGGAGTGGCCGGCCCATTTGCTGGCCCAATTTGCTCCCAAAGCCCAATCCAAGCCCAAGCCCATTGCATGTGTCTTGACAAGTGGCACAAAGGAAGGTGGCATGCATTGACCATTGGAGAGGCAATCTAATGATTGCAAATGATGAGGAAATGAGGGAATAAAAGGGAAGATGAGGAGAGAGAATGGCCGGTTAGCCATTCGGCCAAGAGAGAGAGAGAGAGAGAGAGAGAGAGAGAGAGAGAACCATGCGAGAGAGGGAGAGAGTGAGGCCGAGAGAGGAGAAGCCGAGAGGGAGGAGCTCGCCGTCCGCCCGTCGCCGCCCGTTTGCCGCCCGTCCACCGCCGTGTGCTCGTCGCTAGCTAGGTTTAGAGGCAAGTTGGGATCCGCTTCGAGGAAGTGAAGCTATTGTGGTTGTTTCTTGAGTGATGTTGCTGTTTTCGCATGAACCGCCTGACTCAGAATCTTGTGAGGGCTTGCATGCATGTTTTGAGTTCGATTCTGACTTTTATTTCTTCATGAAAGTTGTATCCAACATCTTAAAATACAACATACTAAAATTTGGTACAAAATGATGGAGATTTGAGGGGTCAAACTCTCATCCTACGGAGGCACCAGATCTGGAACGATTTCACTGACCTTTCGGTGGATTTGTGGTTGTATGTTGATTTTTACTAAGAATCTATTTTCGACTTCTTCATGAAACTTGTAGAGAACATCTTGAAGTTTAACATACTCAAATTTGAAGTAAAATAAACAAGTGTAGCCTAGTGAATCGACTTACTCTTGAAGATGGTAAATCTGGAGTCGTGGTACAGGACACCCGAGATTTCATGAACCCATCTGATGACTATACTCTGGAGATTTGACTTAGGTCCTTTGATAAAAGTTGTAGGGGATTCTTTGAAGTAAAACATATCCAAATTTCAGAGGAAACGAAGAAGAATAAGTGGTTGAAAACTCAGTATTTCGGAGAAACATACACTGGACGTTTCGGTGCGAGATCCAGAAGCTTCGTATGACTACAGAAAATAATCTAAAACCAATTTGGCTTTGAAGTCTGCATGAAAAATCTACTTTAGTGTCTTGGCTATAACCTGGTAAAATTTCATAATTTTCGGAGGTCGTATGGATATTTTAATCAAATCATTTCGGAAACTGTGCATTCTGTTTCTATCCGAATTTGCATGCTGTTTTGTGTGAATTGTACCTTCTTGTGTGGAACTCTATTGGACATGTGCTTTTCATGAAATTGCTATATTATTGTCTTATCTATCACATGTCTTAATTTCATGATTTTTGAGAAGCATATGGATGTTTAATTTAAATATTTTTTGAAAGTGGTATTTGCTGGAATTTTGTAAGGATTGGATGATGATGTCTTGATGCATGCATGACAATGAATTGAGATGCATGTATGAATTAAATGCTGAATATGATCTTGTTTGTCATTATATTGTGTGCCATGCTGAGTTGAGACCTAAATTGGTGACCATGAATAATGATGAATGAGGAAACCGTTTGTGGTGGATGAGAATGCCCTGGGAGTATCAGGATGCTCGGGATGAGGGGTGCCGGATGGCCGGAATGTATAGAGATACATGGTCGGATGTCCTCGGGAGTTTCGAGATGCCCGGAATGGTTGGGTGCCGGAAGCCTCGGAGGTCTTTGCCCGAGGGGATGCCTCTTGATGCCGGTTGGGATGCGAGATGCCCGGAGAGTGGGGTTGCTGGATGCCCGGTGGCCTTAAGTGGCTGAATGCCGGAGGGTTTTCTCGCGATGCCAGGTTGGGGTGCGAGTGTAAAGTATGGGATGAAATTGATGATCCCGAGAAAGAGTTGTGTGGTGATCAAATTGAAAGATAAAAGTGGAAATTGAATCATGCATATATGATATGATAGTGATGAGGTGTATGGCATGATGATGATGATGACATGTATATGATATGATGATGTCATGATGATGATGATGACATGTGTATGGTATGATGATTGATGATGATGATGACATGTATATGATATGATGATGTCATGATGATGATGATGACATGTGTATGGTATGATGATTGATGATGATGATGACATGTATATGATATGATAATGTCATGATGATGATGATGACATGTGTATGGTATAATGATGTCATGATGATGATGATGACATGTGTATGATATGATGATGACATGTATGTGATATGATAGTGATGAGGTGTATGATGGTATATGTATGGCTTCAAGGTAAGTGATGCCTGGAATGCATGTATGATATGTATTATACTATGACTGTATTGTATGATACTTTGAGTGGCTATCGGATCTTTTACCTGCTGAGTGGCTGTACTCACCCCTTTTGGGGACCAACATTTCAGATTAGTAGAATGCCGCTCCCTGCTGTCATGAGGGGCGTGTTTTATGGCCTGCCCTCCGATGTTGAAGTCGAATGCGAGGAGTTTCACTGTCCTTCCGTTCCCGAACTGACGTATATTAGAGTGCGCTGTTTGGTTATGTACAACGTAGGCCTGGCTAGGGGCCTTGTTGTCCAAGAGTTCATATCCCTCCATGTTCGCCGAGACGGGGTGATGCGTGGGATGTTACCGCCGCCACCGCCTGATGCACCGGGATGGGTGTGAGGGCCCGTACGTGATGAGTAGGAGTCGGGAACTTTTTGGGATGTTTAGCCGACACTAGTGATGGGGGATCTTTCATGATTATCATAGTGGGTCGAGTGTTTTTGAGGCTATGGCCGAGTGTGGCTATAAGCCCTAGTATTACTTTTTGATGTACCGACCCAAGAAAGCCCATCTTGCAAATATGTAAATAAAGTGTCATGGCGTTGTCTTTATTATGATGATTAGTGGTGTGGCAATTGTATCATGGTCAATGGAAGGGGGAGATGGCGATATTATGTTTTGCTTCCGCTAATGAGTCGCGCTGGGACAATTTTTAGAAAAAAAAAAAAAGGAATGAAAGGGTCAAGAATGTGTCTAGGGTTTACGACGCTTCTTCTAAGAGATGTAATTACGAGGGAACATTGGGTGCTTGTGGCGACCTGCGAAGGGTTCGGGGTGCCACATGTTACCTTCCCTTGCTCCATGCTTGTGTCACGGGCCGATAGTTTCCTTGGCCGTGGAAGGGCCTGTGCGGCGCCTGATGAGCGGAATTCGCCAGGCCAGTCTTTCTTCTTTAGCTGTTCCACGAATAATACGGTGAATGCTTTTTCGTGAGAGATTCTACCACGCCTAACTTCGCTCGGGTGTCTAGTCTATCGAGTGAGACAGCATATCTCTTTAGGCTCAGCAACTAGTTTCGGCCTGCCATGGCCTCTTTAGGAGAGCGGCATCAGCTTCGGACCAGTTTGTGCACGAGAGGCCAACCCCACCTTCAGAGCTCCTAAATGATATAATCCTTTTATCCTAGAACTCCTAGCACCAACCGTCCCGACGCCACTCCCATGGACTAGTTGTGTTCGTCCTTTCTACCTACTCACTCTTCACTCGATAACCACAAGCACCACTCACAAGTGTCACGAGTACAGGAGGATTCATAGACCGTGACATTCTCCCCCACTCAAATTCGCAACGCCCTCATTGCGATATGTTTTGTCGCTTCCTTGCGTCCCTTAACCATTGATGCGCCACTTTTTAGGATTTCACATTGAATGGTCATGCTCGCCCAACAAAATAGGTTTTGTTCTATCGGTAGCCTCTTTTGATCTTAGCTGCTCAGCCATTCTCGGTCACCTACGCTTTCTTTGGCAAGTGTGGCATTCTTTGCCCGTTGCATCTTTTGGCAACACCATTCTTTTTACCTAAAGAACTTCTTTGACCCCAGCAGACTAAATGGAGGTTATTTCCTTGTTGAAAACATGGCAGTAGACCTCTCCTTCGAATTCACCAATCGATCCAGGAACATTATCCCTATTTAGCAAGGGTTCAGTTCTTCTCCAACTCCTTATCAGCTCGGCAAGGAACTGACTTGTCCTAGTACCATTGCCATCCTAGGAGCTGAGAGCCTAGCTTCGTTTGAGCATCTTTTGCCTCGACCATTCAGGCACTTTTTGGTAACCATCTAAACAATGCCTAATTCTGATTTTTTATTTTTAGAATCAGTTTGGGAACAGAATCTCGTTTGGTAAAATTTTTGTTCTTGGGAACAAATTTGTTCCAGGGAACAGTTTTGGATAAGAATTGAGAATAAAAAAAAATGTGATTCTTGGTTTGGGAATCAAAAAAAGAATCAAAACAGTAAAAGTCTCATTCTTCCCTTCTGCCATCCGGCGACCGTCGTCCACCACCGCCCGCCGCTGTTTGCCGCCGCCGGTCCGACGAGCTCATTGGAGGCTCGCCAGGCTAGGACGAGGCGCGTCTGGCCATCGGCGAGGCTTGCCCCGCCCCGTCGACGACTAGGCAGGCCTCGCCCAGCCCCGGTGAGGCAAGCCTAGACATTGATGAGGGTCGGCGACACTCCGGTGAGGTCGTCGGCCCTCATCCGGCCGGGCGCCGGTCCGGCGACCGGCCACAAGAAGAAGAAGAATAATAGGAGAAAAAGGAAAAAAAAAAAGGGAAAAAAAAAGTAAAAAAATTATTTAAAAATTAAAAAAAATTGATTTTAACAGAATTAATGAGCACGGTACCAAATGCAATTCTATTCCAGAATCAGAAATTTTGGACAGTTACTAAACGCGTTCTTTTACTCAGAATCAGTTCCCGGGAATAGAATAAAAAATAATCATTTATGGTCAGAATCTGTTCCCGGGAACAAAATTGTTACCAAACGTGCCCTCACTCTCCGCTCACTAGGACCGGACCAGGCACTTATTAGTTTGACCCACACTAAAGTAAGAAGTTCGATTCTCCGACTCACCTACTTACAAGAGAAATTCTTGCTCTGATACCACTTGTCACAGGCCGATCGATTACTCTCAATCACTCATAGGCTGACTCGTGCGGCCTTAGGATTTTTACTAAGCAGCCGTTCAACACTCGACTCACAAGGATCGTAGAGAGAGAAACTTTTAGAGAGAGAAGCTCTGGTTTTGTATTTCACTTGTGAATGAGATGGATTACAATGAGGGGAGGAGACTCCTTTATATACAAATACAAGACAAACCGTATCCGTAGATCTCTTCTCAATCTAACGGTGGAGATTGTATCTCCCCAACTACCAACTACCCGCATTTATTACATAACGGTATAATTACTATATCGCCTGTCTCCAAGAGTATTCTAGAAAACTCAAGAAAACCCTAGCAGACGGGATACAAGCTGAGGGTCGGAAGTTCACGCCTGTCTCGTAGGAACCTCTTGGATGGGCTTTCTTTCGGGTCATGACATATTCGTCACCGATGTCCAAGGATCGGTCAATGACCTGACCCAGATTGTGGACGGAGTTGACGCCGGAAAGGAGGAGCTTGTTTCTGAGGTGTAAGAGCTCAAAACCGACATGGGAGAGCTTTGACACGAGTTGCTGGGGACCTTACGGGAAGACGCAACGGTATGAACCCTTGGAGGCCACGGTGGCGGCCATGTACGCGAAGATAACGAAGCTCAAGAGCAAGCTCGCTGAATCGGAAGCTGCATGCATGAACGGGGTGATCACTGTGCAAGGTCCATGAGTGGGCACATCGAAGCCAAAGGAGTTCCGGGGCTCGTGGGTGGCCAAGGATGTAGACAACTTCCTGTGGTACATGGAGCGGTACTTCCAGGCCATGGGGATCAACGACGATGAAACACGAGTAAACACTACTTCGATGTATTTAGCTGCTAGTGCATTGTTGTGGTGGTGTCGTCGGTCAGATGATAGGTGTGGGGATCCTATCACGACCTAGGGTAGATTTGTTGAGGAGTTCCGACGGAACTACTTTTCTGCTTATGCGGAGGAGGAAGCTCGTGATGAATTGAAGCGTCTTGAGCAAAAAGGTGGTGTACACTACTACATCAAGCGGTTTTCGAAGTTGCTACTCCAAATCCACTCAATGAATGAAGTTGAGGCGTATCACCAGTTCATGAGTGGTCTTAAGCCATGGACCAAGTAAGAGCTGAAGTAGTTCAACATGGGAGATCTTACGACGGCCATGACGGTAGTCGAATCACTCATGGAATACAAGGGCCCTTCCACATCCCGATCGGACTCGCGTCCGAGGGACAAAGCCACTGGTGGGGGAGATCGGGGGAGATACAACCGCCCAACTGGAGGTAGACCACCGGCTAATCCTCACAAAGCTCATGTTGAGTCAAGCGAAGGAGGACAAAGGAAGGTATGATCTTATAATGCTTCTTTTGTGATGGTCCACACATGGCGTGGGATTGCTCGAAAAGGCCAAGCTGGCCGCCCTGTGTAAGGAGGATGAGCCTAAGGAAGAATCGCAGTTGGGTTCGCTGCGACTCCTTAGCACCATCAAGTCCAAGAAGGCAAAGGAGCCTAAAGGCTTGATGTTCGCAGACTTGAAAATCGGAGAGTCCACAATGAGTGCGCTCATGGACACAGGAGCGTCCGACATCTTCATATTGGAAAAAGCTGCAAAAAAACTTACCCTACAGGTTGAGAAGGGAGCCGGGTGGCTCAAGATGGTGAACTCAAAGGAAGTCCTTGCAATCGGTGTCGCAAGGGACGTAGAGCTACAACTCAGGGCATGGAAGAGCAAGGAGACTCTCGAGGTAATTCCCCTTGACAATTACGATATTATCATTGGAATAAAATTCCTAGATAGAATCCATGCAATTGTAGTCCCATTTGCGGAGTGTATATGCATGTTAGATAAGCATTACCAATGCGTGATCCCGGTCCATTGTGAATCGGACCGTGATCGGAAGATGATCTCGGCTATGCAACTCACCAAGGGAGCAAGGAATGGTGAGGTGACAATCCTTGTAGCCTTAAAGGTGGAGGACCAGAAGGGTGAAGGGGGTGAGACCCCGACGGAGGTGACCCATGTCCTCAACACGTTTAAGGACGTGATGCCTTTGGAGTTGTTGAAGAAATTACCACCCAAGAGAGAGGTGAATCATTGAATCGAGCTGGTGCCTGATGTTCGACCGCCTGCCATGGTGCCGTACCGCATGGCACCCCCGGAATTGGAAGAACTAAGGAAGCAGCTGAAAGAGTTGCTCAGCGCGGGTTACATTCGGCTATCCAAGGCTTCGTTCAGTGCGTCGGTCCTATTCCAAAAGAAGCACGATTGGTCACTCCGAATGTACATTGACTACCGGGTGCTGAACAAATTGACAGTGAAGAACAAGTACTTGATCCTGCTCATCGCGGATCTCTTCAATCAACTTGGTGGAGCTTAGTGGTTTACCAAGTTTGATCTCCGATCGGGCTACTACCAAGTTCGGATCGCCGAAGGGGATGAACCAAAGACAGCCTGTGTGACGCGATATGGATCCTACAAGTTCCTCGTCATGCCATTCGGCTTGACCAATGCTCTGGCTACATTCTGCACGCTAATGAACAAGGTACTCTACCCATTCTTAGATCGATTTGTTGTGGTTTACCTAGACGATATTGTGATATATAGTCAGACGCTCGAGAAGCATGTCGAGCACTTAAGGCAGGTCTTCTAAGTCTTACGTGAGAACGAGCTATATGTTAAGCGCAAGAAGTGTGCCTTCACCCAAGAGGAAGTTCCGTTCCTAGGGCACATCGTCGGGGGTGGACGAATACGGATGGACAAGGCAAAGATCCAGTCGGTCATCGAATGGGAGTTGCCAACGAAAGTGATGGAGTTGAGGTTGTTCCTTGGCCTCACCAACTACTATCGGCGCTTCATCCGAAACTACTCGAGCATCACCGTGCCGCTCACAGACCTCCTGAAGAAGGAGAAGCCGTGGGAGTGGACGGATCGATGCCAAAGAGCATTCGATCGATTGAAGAAAGCCATGACGGAAGAGCCGGTGTTGGTGTTGCCCGACCACACCAAACCTTACGAGGTAGAGACTGATGCATTGGATTTTGCTATTGGTGGCATCCTTATGCAGGCAGGACATCCGGTGGCGTACGAGTCGCGAGAGTTGAACGATACCGAGCATTGGTACACCATTCAAGAGAAGGAGATGACCGCGGTGGTCCACTACCTTTGGATGTGGAGGCATTATCTCTTGGGGTCCAAGTTCGTCGTGAGGACGGACAACATGGCCACGAGTTATTTCCAGACTAAAAAAAAGCTGAGTCCGAAGTAAGCTTGGTGACCGGATTTTCTAGTGGAATTCGACTATGTGCTGGAGTACAAGCCGGGGAAGGCCAACTCCTTGGCGGATGCACTAAGTCGAAGAATGGAGCTTGCAAACACGGTGAGTCGACCGAGTTGTACTTGGGTCAACCGCATTAAGGAGGGGTTGAAGCATGATCCAAGAGCACAAGCCCTCATCGGGTATGCGTAGGAAGGCAAGACCCAACAGTTCTGGTGTGAGGACAAGCCCCTCTACACCAAGGGAAGGCGACTATACATGCCCTTCCATGGGAAGCTAAGGAATGAGATCTTGCGTGAGTGCCATGACTCGAAGTGGGCGGGTCATCCAGGGATCCACCGCACCTTGGCCCTCGTTGAAGATCGGTACTATTGGCCGCAAATGTGGGACGATGTGGAGGCTTATGTGAAGACTTGTCTGGTATGCAAACAAGACAAGTTGGAGCAACGTTCGTCGCCGGGCCTATTGGAGCTGCTTCACGTTCCAACTCGTCCATGGGGGAGTATCTCCATGGACTTTATTGTCAACCTGCCAAAGTCTGAAGGGTGTCAGACTCTCATGGTCATGGTGGACAAGTTCTCCAAGTACGCGACCTTTATGCCTACAACGAAGGATTGTTCGGTCGAAGAGGCAACCAAGCTGTTCATGAAGCACGTGGTCAAGTACTGGGGTGTGCCGCAAACGATCGTGAGCGATCGTGGTCCTCATTTCACGGGGCGTTTTTGGTTTGAATTATTCCAGCTGCTAGAGTCGGAGCTAAATATGTTCACAAGTTTGCATCCCCAAACCAACGGTCAGACGGAGCGGGTCAATGCACTCTTGGAGATTTACCTCCGACGCTATGTGAGTACAACACAAGTGAATTGGGCGAAGTTAGTTGTTGTAGCCGAGTGCTCTTACAATCTGCAGCGGAGTGAGTCAATCGGCCAGAGCGCGTTCGAGATTGCGATCAAGTAGCAACCAAATACCCCAAGTGCAATCGCATCGGGTTACCGGGGGATTAGTCCGCCCACTTACAAGTTCGCCAAGGATTGGCGAGAGCACGCCGACTTAACAAGGGCGTGTCTATACAAGGCCTCCAAGCGCATGAAGAAGTGGTTCGACGAGAAGCGACGGCACGTGGAGTTCCAGGTCGGGGACCAAGTGTTGCCCAAGCTACATATGGTGCTTCGATACAAGGACGTGCACAAGGGGTTGATCCGTCAGCTACAACAGGTCGGGAAGGTTGCATACAAGCTGGAGTTACCACCAAAACTCAAGGTACATCCGGTTTTCCATGTAAATATGCTTAAACCTTTCCAAGTTGATGAGGAAGATCCGGACCAAGGAGAGTCTCAACGGGTGTCACTCGGGGCAAAAACCTTGTATGATCAAGAAGTCGAGATCATCATGGCGGATCGAGTCATACGGAAGCGGTATTGTGCGCCTAAGCAAGAATATTTTATCTGATGGAAGGGTCTTCCGGAGAGTGAAGCAAGTTGAGAGCCCGCGGAAAGTCTTTGGCAATTCAAGAAGGAGATCAAAGCCTTTCATGCCGAAGACGCGACGAGGGCGTTGCCTGATTAGGTGGGGGAGAATGTCACGGCCCGAAAGAAAGCCCATCCAAGAGGTTCCTACGGGACGAGCGTGACACTTTTGACCCTCGGCTTGTATCCCGTCTGCTAGGGTTTTCTTAAGTCTTCTAGAATACTCTTGGGGATGGACAATACAGTAATTGTATCATTATATAATAAATGCGGGTAGTTGGTAGTTGGGAAGATATAATCTCTACCGTTCGACCGAGGAGAGATCTACGGATACAGTTTGTCTTGTATTTATATATAAAGGGGTCTCCTCCCCTCATTGTAATCCATCTCATTCACAAGTGAGATACAAAATCAGAGCTTCTCTCTCTAGAAGTTTCTCTCTCTAAGATCATTGTGAGTCGAATGTTGAAAGGCTGCTTAGGGATAAAATCCTAAGGCCGCACGAGTCAGCTTATGAGTGATCGAGATTAATTGATCGGCCCGTGACACTTGCTTGTGTTTTATCCTGTGAGTTCACAATATTCTTCTTTGTTTTTTCTCCTGTTTTGTCATCCTCAGGCCCCATATATGCCCCTTGTAGTCAACCTTGAATATATCCTATATAGCCAAGAATATCTTGCCCAATTCAACCATGAAAATCCACGTTCCAATCGAGAATACTAGTCTAGTTTTTCCTCTGTTCCTTTCTGTTTTGGCCAAATTTTCATTTCCTGTATGGTACTAGCGCTGAATATTCTTACCTTGCCGTCGTTTTCTTTCCGAAATGTAACCCACCCCACATATGCATCGCACACATACTCATCCGGCCAAGCAAGAATTTCGGATAAAGGTCGACCTCAAGCGTCTCGGTCATGAAAATTTAAGTGACCTTAAGGCCCCCGTCTTCTAAAGTCCAGCTGATTTTGCGCGTCGGGCCAATTTGAATACAGTTTACAATCGGACTTCTATGTTATTCGATGTAGATCTGTTATCCATAAGCAAAATGACTATAGTATCTAAAATCTGGAAAGAAACAGTATAGAACTCGACCTCAAAATTCTACCATGTTAATATGTTTTAGGATATGTGCACTGAAAGTGTTAGAATTTGTCATGAAATGTGCAATTAAGTCATAAAACCTACCAAATTGGTTTAATCAAATCCTTATGTTAACTCTGTTCAATTTAGCCAACGGAAAATGCTTACGTATCTTATTTTGTTACTTTCTTAAGATGCATGGCAAGGACATGGCACCCACTAAGCGCCACATCAGAAAAATTTAAAAAAATACATACAAAATTATATTAAAAATAAAAAGATAAAAATAAAAAATAAAAAAGAAAAAAAAATCACCCACGGCTTGGCCAAGCCCTCAACAATTGCTGTTGCCATAGTTGTTGGAAAGGGCTAACGGTAGTCGCCCTGGACCTACAAAAGCTTGGCGAGCCTCATGGGCCACAAGCAAAGGCCGATGACCCTAGCTCGCCTTTTGCGGTGAGGGTTGCGCGCTCTCCCAAATCTAAGCTAGCAAGCCCTCATTGGGGGTTGCCAATGGTTTGCTTGGGGAGAGTCACTAGGCAACCTTTGCTGGCCCTTCTCGACGATTGTGGTGGCGACCATCGACAAGGGCTTAGCCAAATTGTGGGTGAGTTTGTTTTTTACTTCTTTTTTAATTTTTTGTTTTTTATTTGTTAATCAATTTTATTTGTATTATTTATTTATTATTTTTTTTTTTGATTTGGCACCTAGTGGGTGCCACATATCTTTAAAAAGTAATAAAATAATATATATTAGTATTTTCCGTTAGTTAAATTGGACGGAATTGACAAAATGACTTGATTGAATCAATTTGATAAGTTTTAAAACTAAATTATATTTTTTCTAAAATTTCAGAACTTAATTGTACTTTTGTAAAATGACTTATCTAATATATATTTTTCTCTTGTTAACGATAAGAGACCTTTAGGCGATAATTACAGGTCGAGAGCTTCTGGATGTCCTCAAACCTTTCCCACCTTTTTAAATTCGCAATAAATTTGTCCACACGAAATATGCGAGCCCTTGTTCGGAATCTTAGAGATCCCATCTTCAAGTGGAAGATAAATAGGATGAAGGCTATCTTTTGTATTCTATCCGCCCATCCTTACGGCCTTTATCTTATTCTATCCATCCGCCAATCCTGACCGCCTTTATCTTATCCTATCTTCGTTTTGCTTTTATTTTCTCCTCCAGCGACAACCGCACAGCTGACGCACAGCGGGGAACTCAGTTAGGAAAAGAAGAGAGGCATCATCGTCTTTATGAGTGCTAAAATCGAGCTCGTGTTCATCCCATGTCCGGGCTCCGGCCACCTGGTGTCGATGGTGGAGATGGCCAAGCTCCTCGTCGACCGCGACGGTCGGCTCTCTGTCACCGTCCTCATCATGAAGTTCCCCTTCAACTCGGAGATTGATTCCCACATTGGGTCGCTCACCGCCTCCGTGGCTGACCGCATCCACTTCGTCCTCCTCCCTAGGCGAAGCCACTCCCCGAGGACGTCTTTCTTCGCCTTCGTCTATCACTTCATGGAGAGCTACAAAGCCGACCTCCGAGAAGCTGTCGCCGAGCTCTCTGCCCAAGGGTCGCCACGGCTCGCTGGGCTTGTCCTTGACGTGTTTTGCACCTCAATGATCGACGTGGCTGTCGAGTTCGGCGTCCCTTCCTACATTTTCTTCCCATCAGGTGCAGCGTTCCTCGGAGTCACGCTGCACCTCCAGTCTCTCCGAGACGAGCAACACATGGACCCAACCAGGCTCAAGGGCTCTGACGCCGTGCTGGACTTACCGTGCTTAGCTAACCCGCTGCCTGCCGCCAAGTTCTTGCCCTTGGAAGTGTTTATGGAAGAAGACTGCCGGATATTCTTGGACATCCCCCTGAGGTATAGGGAAACCAAGGGAATTTTGGTAAATACGTTCGCTGAGCTCGAACCGCACGCTGTGGAAGCCTTGGCCAGCCTTGGAGCATCTACGGTGTACTCCGTGGGCCCCATACTAAACATCAACGTTGAGAGTAAAAAGGGTTTCGAGATCGTGGACTGGCTCGACCAGCAGCCAGATGCGTCAGTGGTGTTCCTGTGCTTCGGGAGCGGGGGGTGCTTCGACGAGCACCAGGCAAAAGAGATTGCCTACGCGTTAGAGCGGAGCAGGTACCGCTTCCTGTGGTCCTTACGACAGCCTCCGGCGAAGGGCAAGCTAGAAGCCCCCCAAGACTACGCAAATCTCGCAGAGGTCCTGCCCGAGGGTTTTCTTAATAGGACAGCGGGGGTTGGGAGAGTGATCGGGTGGGCCCCACAGGTCGCAATCTTGGCCCACCCAGCCATCGGAGGGTTTGTGTCTCACTGCGGGTGGAACTCCACCCTAGAAAGCATATGGTTTGGCATGCCGGTCGCCGCATGGCCCCAGTATGCGGAGCAACATTTCAACGCATTCCACTTGGTGGTGGAGCTCGGTCTCGCTGCGGAGATCAAGATGGATTATCGAAGAGATCTGGTCAAAGGTAGTGACGATGTCGTGATGGCAAATGAAATAGAGAGAGGGATAAGGAAGTTAATGGAGGGTGAGGAGGCTGGGGAGAGGAGGAAGAAGATGAAGGAAGTGAGCGAGAAGAGTAGGAAGGCTTTGATGGAGGGTGGCTCTTCTTACTTGTCTTTGGCTCGCTTCATCGAGGATGTTTGCAGTCAATGAGCCTTCATTTAGCTAGGAGAGAGGGTTGGCTGGTAGGTTTTTCTTTTTTTTGATCGAAATGGCTGGTAGGTTGAAAATCATTAAATGTGTGTGAAATCCTTGGTGAGAATCATGTTTTAAATTAAACAAGCCCTTAGAGCTCTACCTTAGAATTTTAATTGTTTGAAGAGACAAATGCCATTGATTGTGTAATATTGATACATTGATTCTGGCTTTTTTTTTTTTTTTTTTTTTTTAAAGTCTAGTTAGGGTTAGCATTTATCTTTTCGTTAATGTTAAGTATTTCCTATCCCATGTCAATCTATTTAATGCTTTTTTTTTTATGGCCGATAATTATGTTAATGATTGTGCACCTACACAATCATCTCACATGTTAATGAATAGGTATAAAATAAATCTAAACTTCCTAACCAAAAAAAAAATATCTTTTTTTTTTTTTAAATGAACAAGTTTAGGTATCGAAATGGCACTATTAAATCATCGATCCTAAATTCTAGTCGACCTTAATAAGTTAGTGGCGACTCATTTTTTATAAAATTTTCATAGTCTCAATTTGAACATTGAAAATGGGCTTGGGAAAGCCAGTGCTTGATTATGGGCCGGAGGCCTGTCCTTTAGGCAATACTCCTAAACCTATTCCCCTCCCCAAGGATAGGTAGCGACATAATCCATGTTGATTTTCGTCGACCCTTGCCATGTTTTATGTTGAATTAGTCAATTTGGGTTTGGCCCACGAGCTGTAATCACCAAAGGTAATGGCAAAAATAGAATGTGTTCATCATTGTTAAAATCCCATATAATAGATTTTCATGTCTCTTCCTACCTGTGTTTGGGTCAATTCATTGAGGATGTCTGGAGTCAGTGAGTGTCCATTTAGCTTAGGAGGCTGTTGGTATTTTGATTCTATGATTACTTGGCGCGTGTTTCAGCGTATCTGGGACTCCAATCCATCCGAACTGTTCCAGTGTCTTTTGTGACTATAAACCATGTTGATTCCTGTCGACCCTTTGGTGTGTCTTGTGTGGGAACGGTGCAGAGTTAAAAGACAAGTTATAGAAAGTGTTCAAACAAAATAAATTGACCAGCAACCATCCCTCCTTGATCTCCAAGTAAAGATGGATTCCATTTTGTTCTTGCTGTCACATCCAGTGCTATTCTCACTCCTGCTTTTGAAAGTCTAGTATGAAAAGCATTAGAGAATATAGCAAAATTGAACCTTCTCTTGAGGAATGTAAATTTGGTTTGACCCCATATGGAATGCCAAAGGATTTTAAATTTTTTTTTTTAAATTTTGCTTTCTATTTATTACAAGAGGAAACCGGCAACCTGCAGATTCATGAACCAAGTAAAATAACAAGATGAGATAGTTTTGCAAGGAAGGCTGCATTTAATGGTTGGTAGCTCGAATCCCATGTGGCCCAACATCTCGTGAGATAAATAGAATGCAATAGAGTTTAAAGATGACGTTTAAGACTGCACAAATAATTCATAGAACATAATCTCACTTAACATGGTACAATTAATGTGGATGCCATTAGTTGTTGCTTCCCAACCATCTTATTCACAAAAAAAAAAAAAAAAAAAAAAAATCAATATTGACATATAAGTTCAATGTATGTCGTGATGTGGCATATTAATAATATTTTTATGTGTCATTCTCAATAGATCTAATTTTGTATTTTAGTTAATTCTATTTAAAAATAAATATTGGTCTGTCAATGTACATGGTGTTTTTTTTTTTTTTTTTTGACTTTATAAAACGGAGGATACACAATACTAGTACTTGGACATCAAGGAGAGATGGTTGCGTTGGGGTGTTCAAAGAGGAGTAGTTTTAATATTCCTGTGGCTAACAAGGATCAGCCGATAATCCCCGCTAGCCCTATGGGAAGGGTGAAAATAATAATAATAAAATATATATTAAAAATATAATAAAAAATTGTGAAACGCCGTCAACGCTAGCGAGCCAATATTAGCTAGATAGACTGAACTAGAATAAATACAAAAGGGTTTAGGATTAAATTGGTCAAAAAAAATTATGACTGAATTAGCACGGTTATAATATATGTAATTTAATTTAATTTTATTTTTTTTGTAATTCTCCCATTTATATACGATGGCAATGCATTTGCTATAACTCCCACTGTAAGATTTTCTAGTAATTTAGAGAAAAATGAATCTTGGAATATGTGTCATCTCTACGTGGTTAGCCATATCGAATGTTGTCGCGACCTAAATTTTGGATGCACCATCTAAAATTAGGCTAATGGACTACTAAGTCTAACTTAGCCCGGGCTCTCTCAAGCCCATACCAATTTGCGATTTAAGTTCAAATATCGAGCATGTAAAAGGGAGTCGCCACTAATAAGTTTTCGATAGGTCAATTAAACACCTAAGTAAAATAATTTGAGAATTATTTTACTCCTACAAACCAGAGATTTTGGGTACGGGAACTTGGTTACTCTAGACTTTTTTAATGCCCTTTCGGTACATTTCTCTTTTTATTTCGAAAAAATGTTTTGCAAACAGCTTGAATTAATTTTAATTCACTTCCCTAACACGCGAGGTGTTCATACGAGTATGCAAACCACCAATTTAACACCCAGATAAAGTAGTGAATAAATTGCAAGACTTACCTCGTAATAACGAAAGCATTTGCAATGTTAATTCAAAATTCACATCAAAAGCCTTAGGTTTTTTAAAGTAACACGCAGTCACTCAATTTTTTTAAAAAATTTTCTCTTGTTTAATAAAATCTAATTTATATGCAATGCAATATAACCAAATGACCTAATTCTAATGACGGGAAATTTTTAACTAAATGGATCTAGAGACAATCACTAAATGACGTGCATTTCATGAACCTAATTCTAGATGACGTACACATAATATTTTTTTTGTGTTTTCTTAATAAGTATGCAATCTATCCTAGAGAATGGAATTTATTTATTCTAAGATGAATTTTTTTTTTGGTATTTTTCATGAAATTCGAAATTAGAATACTGCTAAAAAAAAGTCTATCAAGATTGTGGTATCATCCAATTTATATTAGGAATTAGGTTAAACCAAACCCTAATTTAAACTAGAATGTTATGATAATTCTACGTTTTCTTTTTTTTTTTCTTCTTTTTTTATAAAATTCGAAATTAAAATTGCAAATTAAATTAATGAAATGGCAGTCTAACATCCTAAATTTATGTTTTTGGTATTTTTTATTTCAAAAATTCAGAATAAATACAATGCTTAGTCTAAATATGCAAATTACCCTAAAGCATGCGATATTCTAATATGAACCTAATCTAACTCAAACATATTTCGGGATAAATAAAGCAATCAAGATGAAACAAGCACCAAGCCATTTAGAATCATCAAAGATATCATATATCGTTTGGATCAAGGAATAATGTTTAAATCAAACTTGATTTTCTTGCTAAGAAAATCGATAAATTGATCTTAAACCTTAAAGATCAAAATATCAATTTTATTCCCGTTTGATTAATTATTCTATCTAAAGCCTTATAGATAGAGTAAAAAAATCAGAGTGCGGTTGCGAATTAGGCAAATAACCCTAATTGGGAATATGCCAATAATTCAAATATGCACGTAAGATATTGAAAAGCATGCATTAAACAATAAAATATCCAAATCAAATTTAGATAGGATAATTACCTAATTTCGCAAATAATGTTACTAAATTTGAACCAAACAGAATCCGCTCAATGGGTGACGGCAGTGCGTGGTAGTGCTTGGCTAGATGCGGGGACGGGTAGCCATGGGCGGAGGACAACAACTACGCAGTCAACGGTTGAGCTGCAGTAACGTCGTCGGTGAAGGAGCTGCGGTGACGTCGAGGGATGCTCAAAGAGGACAACCTCCTCTCTCCTTCTGTTGACTTATTGACCGGTGGGCCTAGACCACTTTTTTCCACTTTCGTCTCCTCTTTATGATGGCTCTCCTCCAATGGTGGCCATGTGTGGTGGGGGTGAACTAGCAAAACAGAAACTTGATAGACAACGCAACAAAACTCGCAAACCATGTTCTTCGTTGAAAATTCAGCAAAATGTTAGTTAATACATATAATTCTTTGATGCGAAAATTTAAAAGAAAACAATGATCTTTGATCTTCATGATTTCCACAAATAGATGAAGACGTACATTTATCCATAGTGTTACCCTCGATGATAATCGTTGTGGAAAACCAAATGTCGCGACCTCCCCGAAGCGGGTTGGACCACCTAAGGGTTCGGCTAATGGATTATTAAGCCTAGACTTAACTCGGGCTCTCCCAAGCCCATACCAATTCGCGACTTAGGTTCAAGTTCTTAATATACAAATGATTTTTATCATGGAGTCGCCACTAATCTATTTTTTGTGGGTCGATTAGAAACCCAAGTAAAGTAATGGGAGAATTACTTCACTCCTACGAACCAGAGATTATGAGTTCGGGGACTTGGTTACACTAGATTTTTCTAATGCCCTTTCGGTACCATTCTTTTATTTTCAAAAATGTTTTGCAGGCAGTTTTGGATTGATTTTAAATCAATTTCCCTAACATGTGATGTGATCATGCGGGTGCGCAAACCACCAATTTAACACCCAGATAAAGAAGTGAATAAATGGCAGGACTTACCTCATAGTAACGAAAGCATCTGCAATGTTAGATTATAATTCATATCAACAACCCTAGATATGATTTCTAATTAACACGCAATTTCTTCTTCTTTTTTCACTTATTTAATAAAAATCATGCAATATGCAATGCATGCTACTAATCTAACATGGAATAATATGACATGATAATATGGCATAAACTATATGATACAAATGCGATGTTTTTGTGTTTTCTTAATAAGCATGCAATCTATCCTAGAAAATAAAACTAATTTATTCTAAGACATTTTTTTTTTTTTGTATTTTTCATGAAATTCGGAATTAGAAAAATGTGAAAATTGTCCAATAATTAAATGTGCGATCTAAATTAACCAAATGGCCTAATTCTAATGATGAGCAATTTTTAATTAAATGAACCTACCGATAATTACTGAATGACGTGCATTTCATGAACCTTATTCTACATGACATGCGCATGATTTTTTTAATGAAAATTCGTAATTAAAATTGCTAAAATATAAAAAATCTAACTAAAGCGAGACATTATCTATTTTAAGTTAGGATTAGACTAATCTAACTCCTATCTCAACTTAGAAAATTATCTCATCATGCAATTTAATTCAAAAGATTTTATCTAACCTAGATGCCATCTAAACATGCATTTTTTTTTTTAAAAAAAAACTATCTATTTTATCATGTAATTTTATCTAGGAAAATCAATTCTAATCTACATGAAATGCAAATGCAATTTTTTTGTATTTTTGAAATAAATAAAGCAATTAAAAAACACAAAATCCTCCATGGTTGTTTCGCTAATAAAATCAATAAATTGATCTTAAGCCTTAAAGACCAAGATATCAATTTTATTCCCGTGTGATTAATTATTCCATCTAAAGCCTTATAGATGAAATAAAAAATATTGTGCGGTTGCGAATTAGGTGATAGTCGGGGATTTCAATCATGCATCTAGAAATATTTCAAATAAAGAGATAAAATAAATCTATCTAATTTGGTTCAAGAAAACTACCTAGTTTTTGATGATTCGTTTCCAAAACGGGACCGGCAACAAGGTTCACGAACACAATTTGCGTTGGGGTCGGCTTAGTGGCAGCGGGCTCGCTACCAAAGATTCTGCAATAAAGCTTGTGGAGCCGACTCGGTTCGGACACGAGTGAGAATAGCGGGCGGTAGGAACGCAACAGCAGCTCCTGGTCAATCTCGTCGTGGGCTTTGTGGAGGCAACTCAGGCGCAGCAACTCATGAGGGAGAGCTGGTGGACTCGGAGGAGCAGCGAGCAGGCCGATGTTAAGTCGGCGAGCCGAGGACGGTGAGGGCGTCGTGGCTGGTGGTGCTTGGCGAATGAGAGGCGGCGGCGCGGGCAAAGAATAGCGACGGCATTCGGGCGGGCTGTCTTTGTAACGGTTGCTGCGGTGGTGGCAGCGAGCGAGGTGGATGCTGGTTGCGGGTGTCCGGGGCGGTGCTGCTTGGTGCTCGGGCGAGGGCGCAAGAGAGAGCAAAGAGCGGCAGCGGCGTCGTAGGGGGACGAGCGAGGGCAGCGGAGAGCAGCAGCTCGTCGGGGCCGGTGAACAACGCCCGGTGGTCGTCGTGGGTCGCAGGGGCGGGCACGGAGCGACGGTGAAGGGACAGCAGCAACCGGAGTCGGGGCGAAAGGGGCAGCGGTCCGGCTCGGGTCCGGCTATGGCGGAGGCGCAGCGACGGCGGGAAGGATTCGGGATCTCGCTGCAGGTAGCCGTTGAGGAGGCGTTGGTTGGGAGCGGAGGCGGAGCGGGCGCGTTGCGGGCGGAGCTGTCGTTGGGGGCTGCAAATAGAATGTGGAGGCTGAGCAGAGGGACGCGTGGTGGCTCGGCTGCAGGGGCGTTGCTGGCGACGGACGAGCGAGCAGGGATGCGGAGCGGAGGCAGAGCGGCGGTGCTACAAGAGCAGCAGCGGAACGGCGTCCGGTTTTGCGGAGAAGGAACCCACCGGTTTTGTCTCTCCCTCTCTCTCTCCTCACGGCTTCTTTTCGGTTTTTTCTCTGACAGACTCTCTATTCATCTTTTTTTTTTAACATCCTCCCCCTGACTTCATTTTTTCTTGTCCGAAGGAGAAGCCCCTTCACAATGAATATTTTTTTCAGCTTCCCCCCGAATGAATTTTTCGTCCTCCCTTTGCTCCCCTTTTTTTTTTTTAACGAGACTCTCTCTCTCTTAATCTCTTTTTTTTTTTTTTTTTTTTTTTCACTCGTCTCGTATGTCTCTCTCGCGGACCTTTTTCATGGATTTTTTGTGTTCTCTGGCCTCCTCCTTTCGTTTGCACTCTCAAGCCTTATTTATAGGCTCGACTTTACCGCCTCACGTCGCCGTCGACTTCGGTGTGAATTGAGAACAGCCGCAACTTTTCTTCACGTCCACGTACAAGTTAGCAAGTTGAACCTTGCTTCCCTGTTTCTTGAAGACTCCACTAGCTGCTATAATATATTATAATGTGTGCCCCTTCTTTTGACTTTCTTCTCCAGCCGATTTTCTCTCCAGGAAGGAGAGAATTCCTTGCAACAACACACTATAAAATATTATAAAATTGTGACCCCTTTCTCTTGCGTATCTTCTCACGTCTTCTCCATTTTGTGCATGCATGTGCATGCATTAATGAGGGAGAGAAAAAGTGGACGCTCATGGATTCTTTTTTCTTTGCTTCATGCTTGCGGCTACTTGTCCCTCCCTTCTATAGGATTGCCGCATCTTTTGACTTTTCTTGCTTGTTACTTGCTTCTTTCTTCAGCAAATTTCTCGCCGCTTCACCAAGACTGATAACCCACACTTGATAGAGCATATTATATAATATATCATGGGCTCATTTTTCTTCGCCGAATTTGTGCATGCATGCGCATGCATTAATGAGGGAGAGACAATGGACGTGCAAGAACTTCCTTCCTCATTTTTTTTGACTTTCACTCTTTTGCGTGTTCAGACTAGCGGAGAAAGACCATCCTTTTCCCACATGTAATCGACCGCGAGCCCCTGCTTCTTGTTGCCTTTTGGTACCGATGCAAATGCAACTACATGAAATGTAATTTTTTTTTTTTAGGGGTTAAAGATTAATCTCTAATTTTTTATGTAATTAATTACTGAATGATTAATCAAAATTTAGGTGTCAACAGCTGCCCCTCTTTGAAGGTGAGCTCGCAGAGGTTGCATTCAAAGACAAATATGATACCTAAATTTTGACCATGAACATGCAATGGATGATATTTTGGCGGGACTATGGATCCCTTTTTGTTTTTTTTTTGTTTTTTGTATTTTTGTTTTGTTTTGTTTTGTTTTGTTTTTTTTTGGAAAATTAATCCCATTTTGAAATGCAATTTATATGATGCATGGAAATACATAAAGGAACTTACCTGGAATAACTTACCTTCGAGTAACTCAAGATAGATTGGTGTTACATGTCCAGGACCCGTAGCATTCTACGGTCGCCCAGAATAGTAACATGGCTTTGCAAAGAGACTGCTTTCCCAGGACCCGTACCATTCTACGGTCGCCCAGTATGGCATTGCTTGGTTGTGTCTAGGACCCGTACCATTCTACGGTTGCCTAAACGGGGATTCATTTTCCAGGACCCGTACCATTCTACGTTCGCCTGAATGGGGAAATAGATGTTGTCTAGGACCCGTACCATTCTACGGTCGCCTAAACGGGGATTCACTTTCCAGGACCCGTACCATTCTACGGTCGCCTGAATAAGGAAATAGATGTTGTCTAGGACCCGTACCATTCTACGGTCGCCTGAATAAGGAAATAGATGTTGTCTAGGACCCGTACCATTCTACGGTCACCTAAACGGGGAAAAGTTTTGAGACATCCAGATCCAGACTGAGATATCAAGGATTTGGAAACTTAACCAATATACACTCAATGTTAGGTGAGATGAATATTGGATTAAGATGATTCGAAATACCTATATCTAGACTAAGGTATAATGAGAAAGATCGAAAAGCATTCATATCCAGAATGAAATGCTTAACGAAGAGTTTTGAGACATCCAGATCCAGACTGAGATGTCAAAAAATTTTGGAACTTAACCAATAGACACTCAATGTTAGGTGAGATGAATATTGGATTAAGAAGATTCAAAATACCTAGATCCAGACTAAGGTACAACGAAAAATATCGAAAAGCATTCATATCCAGAATGAAATGCTTAACGAAGAGTTTTGAG
This sequence comes from Eucalyptus virginea, assembly GCA_014182375.1. Lineage (NCBI taxonomy): Eukaryota > Viridiplantae > Streptophyta > Magnoliopsida > Myrtales > Myrtaceae > Eucalyptus > Eucalyptus virginea. Next base: position 7,598,993 of record CM024514.1, read on the forward strand.
ACATATATCAAGAATTTGGGAATACGTAGGACAAATCTGGGATATTCGTGAAGGTCACCTACCTTTTGGTAGAAAGAAGTTTTGGAACATCGAGGATGTACTTCAAATATTCATGGAAGTTTCTCGCCTCGAGGCTTCTGAAAAGCAAGATAAATGTCAGGAGCTCTTGGGTCTTCAAGGAAACATTACCTGTCAGACATTGTTAGAGCAAAAATACATGCATTTGCCAAAGAAATAAGCAATTCAGCACACTCCAAAGTCCACTGAAGCTTTTATCCATTCAATCAGGATTTATGCATGATGGTTTTACCATATTTGCACCACCAAATTTCCACTAGGGAGAATCATCGTTTAAGACAATTTTCACTCATGACATGGATTTTCAAGAATACCAAATGAGAGACTTTCAGTTAGAAAGGACTTTCACTCACTCTCATTAAGAATGGCTATTTTAGGAGAATCACTCCATTTCACTATCATCATACCAACAAGGGTTCAAGTATTCTCGCAAGCAGTACGACCTTACCAATTTGAGAGGTCTTTAATAGGGACCGTAATGTGGGCTTGGTCAATGGCTTAATAAAGGGACTCTTTGAGTCAAGGCTATTGAAAGAACAATTCCGCAATCATCTTCGGGTTTACAAGTCAAGAACCCTGCAAAATGAAAAAGAAATAATCTTGCCCGCACTTCTTCGAGCAATGCTTAAGACATGTGAACTCCTACGTTAATTCAAGTGCCCTAATCAGAAGAGACTTTGCAAGGGACGTAACGTAGGCTAGGTTCATGGGTTGAGAAACGAAAGGATCATTAGGCTCAAAATATATGTAAAGGGTGAGAGCTGATGATCATCTTGTCATTGCCACCAGTTTTCTTCTTCACTATCGGGGATTGTCTTCATGAAGTGCCCCATTGATTGTAAAAAACTGAGCATTTGAGTTCTTTGAATATTGCTCAATTGGGATTCAATTCTTGCGATTGACAGTCACCTATCTTGACTCTCTTTTTTCATTTATGGGCATTGGCATTGCTTTTACCAGGCACACCGCTTTTTCATGCCTCTAGATCTTATTCATTTTTTTCCTCACTTTTTATGGGCATTGACATTGCTTTTACCAGGCACACTGCTTTTTCATGCCCCTTAGTTCTATTTTGATTTCAATTCTTGTGCACAATGTATGCATCAAGCAATTACACTTTGAATGACACTCGAACTTTCAAGGGTCTTCATCTGCCTTTTGCTTTACCCCAGTGTGGGGGATGATCACCAACTGGGTTTAAAGAAATGGAATTGCAGGCTCAAATGGGCTATGCAAAGGATATAAGTATATAGGATAGAGAAAGAAATGCTCTTCGTCATCCTAAGGCACTTAGATTACTACATGAATTCAATGTAATAGCACGACTTGAAGATTGATGCAAGTGAGAGCAAGAAAATTTCTTTTCATTTTCCTCGCCTCATGATGCTGTCTCACCTCCAATTTGCCCCGACGTGGGGTGGTTCTTGACAGGGATAATTTGAAAGAATTCTCCACAAGTGTATGAGGTTCAAAGGGGTTAAGCAATGGATCACCTGTAGTGTTTATGATAGAGAAATGAATTGCCCCTCATCATTTCGGTCATCGTACTTTTCGCGAGAGAACTCTTTACCTTGCGGATATGGAACTTCCTACACTCATCTCACAAGTGTATAAGTAAGGGACTGTGTATAGGTTAAGGCTTGCCTTTCATCATCCCGACATGTCTCATTTAGCATGTTCAATCAATTCCACATCATTCATTAACTTGATTAGCGGTGATAATCTTCAGTGGAATTGGTAATTTAACAGGTAAAACTATCATGCAAAATTCTCCTTTAAAAGGTCACGATCACTTCATGAACTTATTAGCTTTGAGCACAAAGAATTGGTAGCTCAAAAAAAAAAAAAAAAAAAAAAAAAAAAACGAAAAGGATTGAATAAATAAAAAAATGTTTTTTTTTTTTTTTTTTTTTTTTTTTGTGTATGGCAACCTTGTTGCCGTTTCCAGGGATCGAACCCTGGTCGTTCTCGGACCTTTTCATTCCCCATACCACCAGGCCGAGGCGCTGGATAGTGTCCACAAGGCATTTCTTTTTTTAATTGAACTGACTCTGGGTCAACACGTCTGTCGTATCGAATCAGATGAATTTGATATGCATATGGAACATGGCCTACTTTTCATCTCGTTCATTCCATTCCCACACAATTCAATGAAGAAATGAGTACCTTTGATTCACAACAAAGTCTATCAAGGGTAATACTTCTTCATGGCATCAGAGTTAACATGATTAGAAAACTCACGACCATCCATTTCTGTAAGGATTAAGGCACCTCCAGGGAGTACCCTCTTCACCATATACGGTCCGTTATAATTTGGAGCAAATTTTCCTCCAGGATCAGGAAAAATCGGCAACACCTTTCTTAGAACTAGATCATTCACTTCGAAGTGTCTCGGCCGTACCTTCCGGTTGAAAGACTTGGCTACTCTTTGTTGATACATTTGACCATGGCAAAGAGCTTTTAACCTTTTCTCATCAATCAGATTCAACTGCTCGAACCTTTGTTGTGTCCATTCTGCCTCGGACAATTCCACTTGGGATAAGACTCTCAAAGAGGGGATTTCTACTTCACGGGTAAGACTGCCTCCATGCCATACACCAAGGAGAAAGGGGTAGCCCCGGTAGATGTTCGGATCGATGTCTGATACGCCATTAGAGCAAAGGGTAACCTGTCATGCCAATCTCGATAATTCTCGGCTGTCTTAGCCAGGATCTTCTTGATGTTCTTATTAGCTGCCTCAACAGCTCCATTCATTTGTGGGCGGTAAGGGGATGAATTCAAATGCTTGATTTTGAACTCATTAAACAACTCATCAACGAACTTGTTGTTCAGATTTGTCCCATTGTCAGTGACAATTGCTTCAGGGACACCATAACAGGCGATTATGTCACGCCTAATAAACTTCACAACATTTCGGGCCGTGACATTAGCATATGATGAGGCTTCAATCCACTTTGAGAAATAATCTATTGCCACAAATATGAACCGGTGCCCATTTGAAGCTTTGGGATTTATAGGGCCAATCACATCGATCCCCCACATTGAGAAAGGCCATGGCTCAGATAGCTGGTGCAACTCCATTGGAGGAACATTTATTTTATCTCCATGAATTTGGCAACGATGGCAACTTCTAACATGCTGTATGCAGTCACTTTCCAGCGCAAGCCAATAGTAACCTAGTCTCATGATCTTCTTGGCTAACATGTGCCCATTCATGTGTGGGCCACAAACTCCTTCATGCACTTCTTGCATGATTTGGGTGGCTTCTGCTTCATCTACGCATCTCAATAAAACCGAATCATAAGATCTCTTGTATAAATTCTTACCACTGACAAAGAACTTTGACGCCATCTTCATTATGTATTTTCTATCGGCTGGAGTGCTCATTTCAGGAAATTCCTGCTTTTGAATATAGTTCATGATGTCGCAATACCATGGCTTCTCATCAAGCTCTTCATTTACGACCATGCAATAAGAAGGTTTGGCTAGAACCTCAATTTTCAAAGGCTCAACTTCTAAACCATCAATAACTTGCAACATAGATGACAATGTTGCCAGGGCATCGGCAAACTGATTATGAGATCTAGCCAAATAGTCAAACGAGATTTCGTCAAACTCCTTCACCAACTCTTCGAGGTACTTATGATAATGCAGTAATTTGGCATCCCTGGTCTTCCATTCACCTACATGCAGAGTATGATCGGTGCGGAATCTCCATATACTTTCAATTTGGCCACTCCCATTTCAATTGCGGCTCAAGTCCGAGAATACAAGCTTCGTATTCAGCAATATTGTTCGTGCATGGAAATATTAATTTCGCGGCTACTTTGGGTGGTGTTGTCCGTTTGGGGATATTAGTACTTGCCCCGTGCAACCGGACAAGTTCACAGCTCCATCAAAGAACATAGACCATGCATCTTCATTTATGGCCAAAATATGATCATCCAGAGGACAATCATCATCATTCAAGGTTCTAGGATTCTCGGCCAATATATCAGCAATTACTCGGCCTTTAACTGATTTTTGTGGCATGACCTGCACGTCGAATTCCGAAATCAAGACCTGCCATTTGGCTAGCTTACCCACCAAAGCTGGTTGATTAAACAAATACTTGATGGGATCGTTCTTAGTCACGAGAAATGTCTGGTAATGCAAGGTGTACTGTCGCAGTCTATGCAATACCCATACTAACGCAGCACAAGTTTTTTCAGCATCAGAATATTTTAGCTCCGAGACAGTGACCTTTTTACTGAGGTAATAAATGGTCCGTTCCTTCTGATCCACGGGACTTTTCTGAGCTAACATCGCACCGAGTGACTCACTATGGATTGTGAGGTACAGAATCAAAGGATGCCCTGATATTGGTGGGACAAGAACTGGGGGATTCATCAAATATTGCTTCAGCTTATCAAACGCCTCTCGACATTCCTCATTCCACTCAACTTGTACGTTTTTCCTCAAGAGTTTGAAGAATGGCTTAGCGGTCTCAGAGAGTTGGGAAATGAATCGTGCAATGTAATTCAGTCTCCCTAGGAGACTCCGAACCTCCTTCACTGTCGACGGAGGTTGCAATTCACATATTGCCTTGGCTTTAGATGGGTCAATCTCGATCCCTTTACTACTTACCATAAACCCAAGTAATTTTCCTAATGCTGCCCCAAACACGCACTTGGCAGGGTTTAAACGGAGTTTGAATTCACGGAGCCGATCAAATAACTTCTTGAGGGTTTCAACATGACTTTTCCCAGGTCGGGTTTTTGCAATCATATCGTCAACATATACCTCGATTTCTTCATGCATCATGTCATGGAACAACGTAACCATGGCTCGTTGATAAGTTGCCCTCGCATTTTTAAGTCCGAAGGGCATGACCTTATAATGAAAGGTTCCCCACGGGGTGATAAATGCTGTCTTCTCTTTGTCTTCATCCTTCATTCTTATTTGGTTGTAGCCAGAAAAACCATCCATGAAAGAGAATAATTCAAATCCAGCAGTACTATCCACGAGAACATCGATATGTGGCAATGGGAAGTCGTCCTTTGGGCTGGCCTTGTTCAAATCCCGATAATCAACACACACTCGGATTCGACCGTCTTTCTTCATGACTGGTACTATGTTGGCCACCCATTCAGGATATTGCGAGACTTCGATGAACCCCACTTTGAGAAGTTTCATTACTTCCTCTTCTATCTTCTTTGAGAGCTCTGGTTTAGTCCTCCGAAGCTTCTGCTTCTTTGGACGTACGTCTGGATTAGTGGGCAAACAATGTTCCACAATTGATGGATCTAAACCTGGCATATCAGCGTATGTCCAAGCAAAGATATCCTGATATTCTTTTAGCAACTGAGTCAGGTGCTCGGCCTCATCTTTGGGAAGATTTGCCCCAATTTTTATCTCTTTGGGCTCCTCGGCATTACTCAAATTGATGGTGACGGTTTGCTCGGAGGTGAGAACTTTGGGTTTTTCATGCTGCTCCCAACTATGTTGCACTTCAATGGAGTCACCATTTGGATCATCAGGGTCATCACCGTCATCGCTCATGGCATTGGATTGGACCATTTTCTCCTCCTTGCCTGCCATAAGGTTGCTCCTGAAACATAAAATGGATAGTTCATAAAGACAAACAGGGCTAGACGGCATGGATTTCTTATCTATTTTTCTGATTTTTCTTTTTTCAAATTTTTATTTAAAAAAAAAATTTTGGCAAGACATTTTGGAAAAGCTTTTTGTCACGAGGAAGCATGATGAAGCCCAGGCCTCAGAATTCTCCTTGGATTTTTCTTTTCTTTCATCGGTTGGATATCATCAACAGACTGGTTTGGTATACCCCATCATGCCCTCAAAATAAAACTTGTAATTGTAATTGATATTCATCAACCAAATTACATTTATTGGATTGAAAAGTACGGCAATCAAAGTGAAATGAAACCCTAACAATCAAACCGTAGCAAACATCCATTTTTGACAAACGATATGCAAAATACGATAAGCAAACCCTAGAAAACATCAAATCCTAAAAGCGATAAGATTCGCACGCAGGGGAGTGCAAAAGAGTAAATGTGTTACTCTTGTGGACTAGCACCCATTTCCTTCGATGTTTCTTCGTCAATGGCACCTATAAGGAGATCATCGAATAGGCTCGTGATCCCTTCCATCCCATTATCTGGATCCTCTGTCTTTGAAGTTGTTGAGTTGTCCATGCCACTCCATTCATCGAGCACAATACCTCGGGTGTCGATCACTCCTCCCTCATCATGCATCATTCTAGCAGGGCCGGGGAATGTCTCGCAGATATCGAGGAGTAATGAGTTTTTCCTCTCTTGTTCATGTATTCCACATTTTCCATGGTACCCTAATCCGGCGGAACGAGACCTTCGAGGGGCTTCAATAGGAATCCGAATACCCTGCTCTTTTTTACCAAGTCCACGGCCAGGAATAAAGCGATTTCCAACCATCACTCTTGCTACCATAACCGCTGCATTTGACACATCAGGGATGGGTGCTGTCGATCCTCGAGATGCATGAATAGTGGATACAAGCTCAAACGATTGGTAGCTCGACTCCTCCCTACGTTCCGGCTCGACATAGGGGATAGCCGTCTCATGATAGATCCGATGATCCTCCTCGCCATGAACAATGACTAGCTTTCCTTTGACAAAAAATTTCACACTTTGGTGGAGACTTGATGGCACAGCTCCAGCAGTATGAATCCAAGGACGCCCTAATAGGAAATTGAATGCAGTAGGAATGTCCATCACCTGGAAAAGGACGTTGAACATCACCGGCCCTATTTGCAGATCAAGGTGGGTCTCCCCTATCACCTCCTTTCTCGTACCATCAAAAGCTCGGACGGAGGTCTTTGCAGCATTTATTTTTGAAGGATCTATTTTAAGGCGGTGAAGAGTCGCCAACGGACAGATATTCAAGGCAGATCCATTATCAATGAGTACTCGAGCCACATGGGAAGCCTTGCACTTGACAGATATATATAATGCCTTAGTATGTCCCCTCCCCTCAAGAGGGAATTCTTCATCAGAAAAGGCTATTAAATCTTGGAGAAGAATTGACCCTTCAAATTCCTCCAGCCTATTTACCTCGATCGTCTCTGGTACACGAACTTTGCTCAAAACCTTCATTAGAGACTTTTGATGTGTGGGAGACGTTTGCAAGAGTTCAAGTAAAGAGATTTGAGCAGGCAATTTCCGCAACTGGTCGACCACGTTATACTCACTTGCTTTGATTATAGCCAAAAATTCTTTAGCCTCTTCGTCAGTAACTGGCTTTGCAGGTTGGGCATTAGCTTGAGCATAGGTCCGACCAGACCTTATAATCAGATCAACATCTAGCTCGTATGACCAGGGGACTGCTTTGTTATCCTTGTACTCATACAGTTGGGGCATCTCAATAATTATTTCTTCATCAATCGAAGGCACTTCCACTATCAGTTCTTCATGGTCGGAGGCGTCCTCAAGTGGGGGCATGTTCTCGATCAATGGATCTGGTTCACTTTTTTCAGCACTTAGCTTAGCAAATTCTTTCTCTCAATCAATGATGACTTCGGAGATAGTTGACACTATTCTAGCTTGATTAGCATACACGATCACGCCAGCCTTAACCATTTCTTGAACCCTTTCCCTCATGGTAGGCAAGGGAGGATTCTCGTCTGTCGGATAGTAACCAACTCTAACTAATCCGCTATAGATATCTTTGACAGACACCTTCAAGTTCATTTTTTTGCTAGCATTGACCTCAAAGATTGCATTCACGTTTCCCTCATGCTCCGGCAACGGATTCTTCTGGACATTTGGTTGGGAAGTACGGAAAGAAAATGCCTTAGTATCCAATAAATTTTGGATCTTGTGCTTCAAAGTCATACATTCATCAGTCGAATGGCCCACCTCTCCCATATGATACTCACATTTTTTGGAGGGATCATATTTGGATAATTTTTCAGCATTGGGCCGCTTTGGTTCGTGGGAGATCAATCCCTTCTTTTGGAGTATCGGCAGGACCTGAGATAGAGGGCCAGGAAGAGGAGAGAACTGCCTTTTGGCGAATTGTCGCGGTGCAGGCACTCGGCCTCCATCTTGCTGATTCCCGGGGACACGAACCATCGGAGGCTTACTAGGGGCTGGTTGCGCATATGCAACATTGACTTCAGTGATCGGTTCTTTATCTTTCTTCATGGTGAACCTTTTGCTTTGATGAGTCGGTTCATTGAACCATCCATCCCTTAGCCCTATCTCGATCTGTTCACCCACTAGGATAAGTTGGTTGAAGTTCTCAACGTATGTGCTAGCCATCCGGTTACGGAACTCATACGGAAGAGTCTTGACGAACAACTTCATCAACTCCTTGTTTGTAGGCTCAGGAGTGATTTGAGCCGCCAAGTTTCGCCACCTTACAGCATACTCCTTAAATGACTCACTTTTCTTCTTCTCCATCCGCTCAAGATCCTCTCGGGAAGGTGCAATGTCCATGTTGAACTTATACTGCTTTAGGAAAGCGTCAGCCACTTCATTCCAGGTGTCGAGAAGGTTTACATTCTTCATTATGTACCAGCTGAGTGCGGGCCCAGTCAAGCTTGCATGAAACGATTGGATCATGAGAGGCTCGTTCTTGACGTATTGGGCCATGCGTACATGGTACATCTGCAAATGAGCTTTTGGGCAGGAAGTACCGTCGTATTTTTCGAACTCCGGCATCTTAAACTTCTTCGGCATTTTGACTTTCTCATAAACCGACAAGTCGAACGGGAGTGAATTCCGCGACTCTTGCAATTGTTTCAGTTTCTCTTCAAGTTTGGCGAAGCGTTCATCTTGCTCCGCCTTAGGGACATTGTCAGGCTTAGCCTTTTCGGCTGTGACGAACAGTGGGTCATCCTCCAGCTCAGGCATGTCGTCATCATCCATTTGGGCCTTGTCCGTCTGCTTTGGGACCACTATCTCAGGGAGAGTGGGTGCAAGAGTCTGATGCACTTGAAGGGATTGCATTTGATCCGTCATAAGTTGCATAGAGGTGAGCAACTGCTGGAGTTGGTTTTCCATGGCGGTCATACGATCACGCATTTCGGTTTGGTCGGCCATTTTTGCTCTTGATCGTGTAATGATAGGCGAACGTGGAGGATCCGTTATCACCTAATTTGAAGAAACGGACAAAACTAAGTATCTCATATGAAATACACCGGTCCATGGCAATGGTCTAAAACTTTTATTCATTAATGGAGTTTTTGACAATCCTAACAAAATAGAAGCAAGATTGATTCAAGCACTTCATTAATGAAATAGAAGCTCGAAACGCCCTAAACAAACAAACTAGGAAAGTAAATGACTCAACTTCCTAAACATTAATCTAGAAATGAAAACAACAAGATTGATTCAAGCACTTCATCTAGCTTGATCAATATACACTCGGGACACCACTCGGCGCAATCGCTTATTCTCCTCTTGAGCTTTTTCAGCAACCCTTTTGAGGCGTTTATTCTCAGCGCGGTTGGTGATCTTTAGCGGCACCTCTGGTATCTTTGGAAGTAACTCCTCTGGAATCTTGTGTTGTTGAATGTACTTAATTGAGGCATAGTACTTCATTTCTTTGCCCTTCAGCTCCTCCTCGGGCCATTTGAGTTTTCGTGGCTGGCACATATCCCACATTGATTTAATTGTGAGAATGGAATCTTCATGGTCTCGGTCTCCATCAATGAAGCTGACTCGGAGTGGATCTGCTTGCAATGCCGGGGGAAGCTCTTGCACAACTTGATACTGACGAGTCACTCTAGTTGGATAGTACTCCGTTTCTCCAGTGAATCCCAGTAGAGGGATTGGGCCAACACCTCCACATGAAATTCTCGCCACACGAACTTGGAACCACTTAGCATGCCATAGGAAACCCTTGGAAGTCGGTTTTTTCATGAAAGCTAGCCATCTAGAATAATGGTAATCCGGTGCATGTTTTTGGTTGTTCTCAAATCTCATAATAGGGTGATTAGAGTTATTAACATCATGTATAGTCATTAAACCACCAAACCCTTTTATATGAGAAAGAAACCAAATTTGCAAAAGCTCAGGAGAGGAATGGAAAATCTTATCACCACCTTCTTTAAATCGAGTGAGGGAAAGAAAAGTTTCAGTCAGAACAGTATTTACAAAATTTTTTCCTTCCAACACTTGTTTAACTAATTGAGCAATCAAAGGGTTAATGGCATTCTTGCAATGAGGGAAAACTATAAACCCAAAGAAAGCTAAAAGGAAAACCCTTCGCATTTGAAATGAATTGCCATTTTCAAAACATTCTTTTAGAAAAGATAAATGACATGTATTGCGGTGAGCTTTTAAAACTTTTCTTACATTGTCCTCCTTAATTCTCAAAAAATCGGATAAGGCCACAACGGGGTCTATTCCAATAGGTGGGCTAATTAATTCAGCTTTCAAAGATTTCCCTATGGCAGTGCTATACTCTTCCAAGGTGGGCGTGAATTCATGCTTACCGCCAAAGATGAAAGTAGAAGTCTCGGGGCACCAACAATGAGCAAGTGCTTGGATGAGGCCGCCATGGATGTTGACACGCAGCAATGGAAGTAGTCGACTAATGTGCGACTCTACAAACTGACGGCCAGCTTGGTCTAACTTGTCCCACCATGCGCTAAGCTCTTCCTTTGGAGGGAGAATAATTCGAATATCCGGTATTCCCATTGTATATTGATCAAGACTCAGGACAATCCTAATGCCATGGACCGACAAAATGATATAATAAAGTAAGTAGATTGCAAGAGTGCGAATTTAGAAGACTTACTTTACCAATAAACAAGGGCAATCACATAGACATGCGCATGGTAAGTGGCTCGATTTCTAGTCTATAAGGCTTAACAAAGTGAAGCCACAAGAATGATCAGACTAGCCGCGGGCGTGCGAACTAAGTCGGGTCCTCATGACTTCGGCTTGGTCAAAGAGCCGACCTGGGTTGTGGGCATGCGAACCGAGGTGGGTACTCTTGACGCCAGAAAAGAAACTTCGGGATTGAGATGGGCGACTCATACCGCGGGCATGCGGTTGAAGTGGTATCCATCTCAATACCATCCTAGATGATCCTATGCGGCCCAGGTCCGGCGGCGGGTTGTGTGTGCAATAGTGTAGTGCTAAATGCAGGGCATGCACAACATGTTATATCAAACAACACTTCATTCATGAAAATAAACCATACATTCCTACACCTCCCTGCAAAACAAAGGTCAGCAAACACTTCCCCTTATACCTCCCATCCTGCAAGAACATTTAACACCTTAAATGTTAGGGGCGTACCTGGAATCCTCGCTGCCAAACATAACATTTTTTCAAAAGAAAAGAAAAATTGGCCTAAGTCCACTAAGAGTTTTAACTCAAGTCCCTAGTGGAGTCGCCAAGCTGTCGCGACCTCCCCGAAGCGGGTTGGACCACCTAAGGGTTCGGCTAATGGATTGTTAAGCCTAGACTTAACTCGGGCTCACCCAAGCCAATACCAATTCGCGACTTAGGTTCAAGTTCTTAATATACAAATGATTTTTATCATGGAGTCGCCACTAATCTATTTTTTGTGGGTCGATTAGAAACCCAAGTAAAGTAATGGGAGAATTACTTCACTCCTACGAACCAGAGATTATGAGTTCGGGGACTTGGTTACACTAGATTTTTCTAATGCCCTTTCGGTACCATTCTTTTATTTTCAAAAATGTTTTTGCAGGCAGTTTTGGATTGATTTTAAATCAATTTCCCTAACATGTGATGTGATCATGCGGGTGCGCAAACCACCAATTTAACACCCGATAAAGAAGTGAATAAATGGCAGGACTTACCTCATAGTAACGAAAGCATCTGCAATGTTAGATTATAATTCATATCAACAACCCTAGATATGATTTCTAATTAACAAGCAATTTCTTCTTCTTTTTTCACTTATTTAATAAAAATCATGCAATCTGCAATGCATGCTACTAATCTAACATGGAATAATATGACATGATAATATGGCATAAACTATATGATACAAATGCGATGTTTTTGTGTTTTCTTAATAAGCATGCAATCTATCCTAGAAAATAAAACTAATTTATTCTAAGACATTTTTTTTGTATTTTTCATGAAATTCGGAATTAGAAAAATGTGAAAATTGTCCAATAATTAAATGTGCGATCTAAATTAACCAAATGGCCTAATTCTAATGATGAGCAATTTTTAATTAAATGAACCTACCGATAATTACTGAATGACGTGCATTTCATGAACCTAATTCTACATGACATGCGCATGATTTTTTTAATGAAAATTCGTAATTAAAATTGCTAAAATATAAAAAATTAACTAAAGCGAGACATTATCTATTTTAAGTTAGGATTAGACTAATCTAACTCCTATCTCAACTTAGAAAATTATCTCATCATGCAATTTAATTCAAAAGATTTTATCTAACCTAGATGCCATCTAAACATGCATTTTTTTTTATAAAAAAAAACTATCTATTTTATCATGTAATTTTATCTAGGAAAATCAATTCTAATCTACATGAAATGCAAATGCAATTTTTTTGTATTTTTGAAATAAATAAAGCAATTAAAAAACACAAAATCCTCCATGGTTGTTTCGCTAATAAAATCAATAAATTGATCTTAAGCCTTAAAGACCAAGATATCAATTTTATTCCCGCGTGATTAATTATTCCATCTAAAGCCTTATAGATGAAATAAAAAATATTGTGCGGTTGCGAATTAGGTGATAGTCGGGGATTTCAATCATGCATCTAGAAATATTTCAAATAAAGAGATAAAATAAATCTATCTAATTTGGTTCAAGAAAACTACCTAGTTTTTTATGATTCGTTTCCAAAACGGGACCGGCAACAAGGTTCACGAACACAATTTGCGATGGGGTCGGCTTAGTGGCAGCGGGCTCACGACCAAAGATTCTGCAAAAAAGCTTGTGGAGCCGACTCGGTTCGGACACGAGTGAGAATAGCGGGCGGTAGGAACACAACAGCAGCTCCTGGTCAATCTCGTCGTGGGCTTTGTGGAGGCAACTCAGGCGCAGCAACTCATGAGGGAGAGCTGGTGGACTCGGAGGAGCAGCGAGCAGGCGGGTGTCAAGTCAGCGAGCTCAGGACAGTGAGGGCGTCGTGGCTGGTGGTGCTTGGCAAATTGAGAGGCAGCGGCGCGGGCAGCAGCAGCGACAGCGTTCAGGCGGGCTGCTGCAACGGTTGCTGCGGTGGTGGCGGCGAGCAGAGGTGGATGCTGGTTGCAGGTGTCCAGGACGGTGCTGCTAGTGCTCGGGCAAAGGGCGCAAGAGAGAGCAACAGCAGCAGCGGCGTCGTAGGGGGACGAGCAGAGGCAGCAGACAGCAGCAGCTCGTCGGGGCCGGTGAACAACGCCCGGTGGTCGTCGTGGGTCAGCAGGCGGGCACGAAGTGGCGGTGAAGGGACAGCAGCAACCGGCGTCAGGGCGAAAGGGGCAGCAGTCCGGCTCGGGTCCGGCTGTGGCGGAGGCGCAGCGAAGGCAGGAAGGATTCGGGATCTGCTGCAGGGTAGCTGTTGAGGAGGCGTTGGTTGGGAGCGGAGGCGGAGCAGGAGCGTTGCGGGCGGAGCTGTCGTTGGGGGCTACAAATAGAATGTGGAGGCTGAGCAGAGGGACGCGCGGTGGCTTGGCTACAGGGGCGTTGCTGGCAACGGACGAGCGAGCAGGGATGCGGAGCGGAGGCGGAGCGGCGGTGCTACAAGAGTAGCAGCGGAACGGCGTGCGGTTTTGCGGAGAAGGAACCCACCAAGAAGAAGCACAGTGCACACCTTTTTCTTTTATTTATTTTTGTCTCTCCCTCTCTCTGTCCTCACGGCTTCTTTTCGGTTTTTTCTCTGACAGACTCTCTATTCATCTTTTTTTTTTAACATCCTCCCCCTGACTTCATTTTTTCTTGTCCGAAGGAGAAGCCCCTTCACAATGAATATTTTTTCAGCTTCCCCCCGAATGAATTTTTCGTCCTCCCCTTGCTCCCCTTTTTTTTTAATGAGACTCTCTCTCTCTCTTAATCTCTTTTTTTTTTTTTTTTTTTTCACTCGTCTGTATGTCTCTCTGCGGGCCTTTTTCATGGATTTTTTGTGTTCTCTGGCCTCCTCCTTTCGTTTGCACTCTCAAGCCTTATTTATAGGCTCAGACTTTACCGCCTCACGTCGCCGTCGACTTCAGTGTGAATTGAGAACAGCCGCAACTTTTCTTCACGTCCACGTACAAGTTAGCAAGTTGAACCTTGCTTCCCTGTTTCTTGAAGACTCCACTAGCTGCTATAATATATTATAATGTGTGCCCCTTCTTTTGACTTTCTTCTCCAGCCGATTTTCTCTCCAGGAAGGAGAGAATTCCTTGCAACAACACACTATAAAATATTATAAAATTGTGACCCCTTTCTCTTGCGTATCTTCTCACGTCTTCCCCATTTTGTGCATGCATGTGCATGCATTAATGAGGGAGAGAAAAAGTGGACGCTCATGGATTCTTTTTTTCTTTGCTTCATGCTTGCGGCTACTTGTCCCTCCCTTCTATAGGATTGCCGCAACTTTTGACTTTTCTTGCTTGTTACTGCTTCTTTCTTCAGCAAATTTCTCGCTGCTTCACCAAGACTGATAACCCACACTTGATAGAGCATATTATATAATATATCATGGGCTCATTTTGCTTCGCCGAATTTGTGCATGCATGTGCATGCATTAATGAGGGAGAGACAATGGACGTGCAAGAACTTCCTTCCTCATTTTTTTTGACTTTCACTCTTTTGCGTGTTCAGACTAGCGGAGAAAGACCATCCTTTTCCCACATGTAATCGATCTGCGAGCCCCGCTTCTTGTTGCCTTTTGGTACCGATGCAAATGCAACTACATGAAATGTAATTTTTTTTTTTAGGGGTTAAAGATTAATCTCTAATTTTTTATGTAATTAATTACTGAATGATTAATCAAAATTTAGGTGTCAACACCAAAGAACTTGAACCAAATGAAGAAATCCGATTTTTTTCCCATAATCCACTATTCTTTAATGTATTCTATCGATGGAGGAGAGAATACCAAGTTCTTTTCAGTTATTATTGTTCATATAGGAGGAAAGAGAATCAGACTCTATTTATATGTTCTATCAATAGGTGCCTTCCATCAAAGCGCCTTTTAACTTCCATAAAAGTCAAACCTTTTCGGAAAAGCAGATTATACCATTTCGTTTTATTAAAGTCGCAACTTCTTATAATAAATATTTATTTTTATAGTATTTCAACAATTATTAAACCATATAATAAATCATATTATGTGGGCCACAATAATTCTTACATTCTCCCACTTGGCCCATATGATTTTCCTTTCATGGTTTAATAAAGACTGTAATGTGCACAATAACATTATGCTATAAAATTTTCATTAAATTGGCAATCACATAATAATCACAATTAAGTAAAGAAAACTAATGCGAGTCATAGCAGTTGTATGTCATTAATCGACATAGTCCCTTCTATGCACTACAACTATAGCATTTTATTTAACATGATCCATAAATGATAAGTATAGTAATAGTCCAACTATAATGTCTTTTTAGAAACTATCCTATTTAACATTCATCTATTTTCATAATGTATACTAAATAGAAAACAGGAAATATTAAAAACATCTAAATGAGCTCAAAGTGTCAAATGCATAAACTTAATACAATCATAATACAAACATTAATGACGTCCAATAATACCCATCTTTTCAACATGTTCATTAAATGTTTTGGGCGGCAGTCCTTTTGTTAAGGGATCTGTTATCATAAGATTGGTGCTAATGTGCTCAATTGACACTCTTTGTTTCTGAACTTCTTCTTTAACAAACAAGTATTTGATCTCCATATGCTTAGCACCCTTACAATAAATTTTCAGCGGTTTGGCAATACTATCGACAATCACGAGCCCTGAAATGAAATTCCACAGCCATAATCCATAAATAGTGGCCTCAAAGCATGCCCCAAATTCAGCTTCCATAGTGGATGCAGTAATAACTGACTACTTCGCACTCTTCCATGAAATTGTCCCACCAACCAAAAGAAACAAGTAACCAAACGTTGATTTTCTTGTATCGGCACATCCGGCTAAGTTTGAATCTCAATATCCAATCACCTCAAGATGATCAGATCTTTTATAAGTGAACATATGATTCTTCGTTCCTTACAAGTATCCAAGAACTTTCTTTGTAGCTTTCCAATGATCCATTCCAATATTATTTTGATACTTGCCCCACATTCCGATAGCAAAAATAATGTCTGGTTTGGTGCAAATTTGTGCATACATTAAGCTCCCAACAACAGATGCATAAGGAATATTTTTCATTTATTCTAGTTCCAATTCACTTTTTGGACATTGCATAAGGCTAAATTTGTCACATTTCTGAATTGGAACTATTACTGCTGAACATTTACTCATATTAAATCTCTTTAAAATTTTCTCAATGTAGGCTTTCTGAGACAATTCTAATAATCCTTGTGATCTATTACGAAATATTTCTATTTCTATCACATATGTTGCCTCTCCCATATCCTTCATTTCAAAATTCTTAGAGAGAAACTTCTTGGTTTCATGTAACAAATCAAGATCATTAGTAGCAAGCAAAATATCATCAACATACAGAACCAGAAAAATAAACTTGCTCCCACTAATCTTCATATATATACATCGATCAACGGTATTTTCCTTAAATCCAAATGAAGTTATGGTATCATTAAACTTAAGATACTATTGTCAGGAAACTTGTTTAAGTACATATGTTGACTTCTTTAATTTACATACCATGTGTTTCTTTCCTTTAACTGAAAAGCTTTTGGATTGGTCCATATAAACATATTCTTCCACATTCCAATTAAAAAAAGAGGTTTTTACATCCATTTGGTGTAACTCCAAGTCATAATGAGCCACCAAAGCCATAATGATTCTAAGTGAGTCATTCTTAGAGACTAGTGAAAATGTTTCTTTATAATCAATGCATTATTTCTGCGTAAAACCCTTTGCAACAAGTCTGGCTTTAGATCGTTCAATATTACCTTTTGAGTTGCGCTTAATCTTAAAGACCCATTTACACCCGACTTTTTTACATCCTTTAGGCAATTCAACAAGATCCCAAACTTGATTTTGATGCATGGATTTTAACTCTTATTCCATGGTATTAAACCCTTGATTAGAATTTTCACATTCCATATAGTCATCAGAAAAAACCAACCTCATTTCTTTTTGAGATATTCTTAATGCTATTTCTTGTGACTCAACTATTGGAGGTTCAATATTGACATCTCCATTATGGAGTGTTTGTTCATTAATTTGTTGTTCTTGATTATTGTTAGGTTGTACTATAATATCAGTAACAACAACTTTAGAAGTTTTGGATATAGGAACTTCTACCCTTACTTCTTGAATGCAAACATCACGCACTCTTTCACTCCCACTAATGTCACCATTCTCAATGAACCTAACATTTCCAGATTCAACAATTCTTATGCTATGATTAGGACAATAAAATTTATACCCTTTGGATTTCTCTATATAACCAATGAAATAACCACCGGTCGTTCTTGAATCCAATTTCCTTTCATGTGAATTGTAAATTCTTACTTCTACTGAACAACCCCAAATATGCAGGTGTCATAAACTAGGTTTCATTCCCGTCCACAGTTCAAAGAGAGTCTTTGGAACTGCCTTACTAGAAACCCTATTTAATAAATACATAGAAGTATTTAAAGCATACATCCACAAAGATAAGGGTAAAAATGAATGATTCATCATACTCCTAACAATTTCCATTAAAGTATGATTACGCATTTCTGCTACACCATTTTGTCGTGGTGTATTTAGCATTGTGTATTGAGCATAAATGCCATGTCTTTCAAGAAATTTAGCAAATTGACCTGGACATTGTCCCGATTCATCATACTTTCCATAATATTCACCGCCTCTATCCGATCTTACTATTTTCACATTTCTATCTAATTACCTCTCAACCTTTTTAATATACACTTCAAGTACATTCACTAATTGAGACTTATCATGCAATAGATAAATGTAACCATAACGTGAAAAATCATCAATAAAAGTGATGAAATAGTTTTCCTTACCAAAACATGGAACATCGAAGGGACCACATATGTAAGTATGTATAATTTCAAGAAACTTTGTGCTTCTTGTGGCACATTTTTTAGTGTGCTTTGTTTGTTTACCTTTAATACAATCAATACACACTCCAAGGTCAGTAAAATCCAAATTTAGAAGAATTTCATTCTTCACTAATCTTTGCATTCTTTTATTGGATATATGACCCAAAAGTTTATGCCACAAGTAAGCAGAATTTCCATTCACCAAACTTCGTTTAGTGCCAACATTATGATGCAAGGTCATTAATGTCTCAACAAAGGTATTATCAAATCTAAATTTTTAAAGACCATCACATAAAGTTCCAATTCCAATAAGAGTATCACTCTTAAATAAACTGAAAGATTCAGAACCAAACTTATAATAAAATCCTGCTACATCAAGTCTTGACAAAAAAACTAAATTGCGAGAAAATGTAGGTACATAAAGGGTTTAAAACAAATCCAACTAATGCTCAGTATCTAAGATCAAATGATAAGTGCTAATGTTTTCAACTTGAGCTTTGTTTATGTTCCCTGTAATCACATAGCTTTCATTTAGCTTTATGGTTTGGATCGTAAAAAATCCCTGCATCGTATTTGACACATGAGTGGTGGTACAAGAATCAATTCACCAAGTATTATGAGGAACTTCAGTAAAGTTTGATTCAAAACATACTAAAACGCAAGGCTTACCTTTCTTTTCAAACCAAGCTTTACGTTTCAGACAATTTTTCTTCAAGTGTCCAATTTTGTTGCGAAAATGACACTTAATAAAATTGTGTTCCTTCTTGTAGATTTGAGAAGTCTTTGAAGAGTCATTTAGGACGTGTAATACTTTTTTCTTGTTCCTTCCACCTTTTCTTTTGAAATTCCTTTGAACTTCTTGATGACTTGAGAGATGAACATAATGAGCCTTTTGATTCTTTATCCTTGTTTCCTCTTGAATTAGCATACTGGCCAATTCATTCACATTTCACTTATCCTTTATAGTGTTGTAATTTATTTGAAATGACCCATATTGCTCACAAGACAAGGAATTAAATATAAACTATATTAAAAAGTACTCATCCACGTTCATTCTTAAAATCCTTAACTTTGCTGCTAAATTTGTCATCTCAAGTATATGCTTATGCATGGTACGTGAACCATCATATTTCATGGTGGTCAGTATGCTCATCAATGTACAAACAAGTTACTTATCAGCAGTTTGAGAACTCTCTTGCACAAATTTCATAAATTCCTTAGCATTGTCAGTCTTGGGAATAGAAGTTTTTAAGTTGTTTGCAATTGTCATTCACATGAACATTAAGCTTAGTTTGTTTGATTTTTCCCAAGTTTTATGGAAAGACTTTTCATTATCGCTACTTTTATTAGTAATAGCAACTGGTTTCTCAACTTGAAGTGCTAAATCAAGATCCAGGACACTTAAGTGAAACTGGACTTGTTCACTCAAATCAGGAAAATTCATCCCATTGAATAAGAGAACTGACGAAGCATGCGAATGAAGTGAAACATGTACAGATACTACAAATATGCAAGAAAATACTCATACATTAATGCCTTGAGAATATCATCTAATCAAATTCAAACTAAACTACACATGTACATCATAGTTCTCCTTTGGGTGATCCTATGATATACAAATATATATGAACCATAATGATGCTAATAACTTTTATTTGGTAATTGTAAATATATCTTATTAAAATTTATTTGCTATCTTTGGATATACAAACAAATTTAACAAGACCACTGCCCGCAACGGCAACGCTGGCTTCGCACTCTCACCCTCATCCGGGAGGGAGGGAGTTTGAATCCCAGCGCTGTCGTTAAGGATTTTTAAGTGTGGCGCCCTGGTGGTGAGTCTTGGGCTAGCGCCGCCCCTGGGGCTAGCGCTGCCCCTGGTTTACCTCGCCGGCTGCCGGCTGTACGGGGGTTCCAGGGTCATAAAAAAAAATTAGCAAGTCATATTAATTATCAACTATCATGTTCATGAATTATAAGAAAATAATTAACCTTTGGGTTAATTCCTAAGTTCTTATAATAAATGAACTTCAATAAATCCAGATATGAAACATATTAATTTCATATATAGCATCAATTAATCATGGGTACTTGAATAAAACAATTTACAATATCAAAAATTCAAAAGACTTCAAGGTTAGGCCACTTTGGTGTCTAATAAACCATTCATAATATGAATTTTTAATATTGTAAAATACAAATATTTACCAAATTGCACACAAGGACAAAAATGTAATCAAAGCATAAGGGCAAAATCGTAAAATCATAATTTCACAAGGGCAGAACCATAAATTTAAAATCCAGGGGAAAAATGGTAAATAATCAGCAAGGGCAGAATTGTAATTATAAATAGATAGGGGCAGAACAATAAATAAATAGCGCAGTGACAAAACTGTAATTTTCTTTTTTAAAGCGGCAAGGGGCATAACTATAAATAACCATCAAAGAGGAGGGAAAAACTGTAATTTTAAAATGGCATAGGGGCAAAGAAGTAAAAAGGCACACTGTGGCACGTCAGGCGTGTGCGGAGCATGTGCCGTCCGCCATGCAGGCGCGTGGCCCACACCCGTGCCGTTCGCCACGCACCTAGCAATTGCCGAGGCAGTTTCGCATGAGCGGGCCCCATGCACCAGCAGTTGGCGCGCATTTGGCCGCACGTGGCGCGTGGGTTTCACGTGCCTACAACTGCAGCATGCGCGTGAGGCCCACGCGCCTCTTCCTCGCGCCTAGAACGAATTTCTTCGCCATTTTTCGCCATTCCGCTGCGATTTCACCGGCCGTTTCTTCTTCGGTAGCTCATCTCTAGCCATTTTCGTCCTTTTCTTCATAAAAATGTTCCATCATTCGGATTTTCTTCGACAGAACCCTCCGAAAACATTTCAACAACAACAAATAATACAAATAGGATCGTTCAACGAATCATCATACATAAATCATAATATTTCTATAAATGGAAAAATCATGAGATCATAAATCATGCTCTAATACCAATTGATAGATGTTACATATAATTCTTTGATGCGAAAATTTAAAAGAAAATGGTAATCTTTGATCTTCATGATTTTCATAAATAGATGAAGATGTACATTTATCCATAGTGTTACCCTTGATGATAATCATTGTGGAAAACTGAACTTGAACCAAATGAAGAAATCCGATTTCTTTCCCATAATCCACTATTCTTTAATGTATTCTATCGATGGAGGAGAGAATACCAAGTTCTTTTCAGTTATTATTGTTCATATAGATGGAGAGAGGACCGGACTTTATTTATACGTTCTATCAATAGGTGCCTTCCATCAAAGCACCTTTTAACTTCCATAAAAGTCGCACTTCTTCGGAAAAGCAGTAACTTTCCTTGGGGATTATATCATTTCGTTTTATTAGAGTCGCAACTTTTCATAACCAATATTTATTTTTTTATAGCATTTCAACAATTATTAAACCATATAATAAATCATATCATATGGGCCACAATAATTCTTACACAAAAACCCATGCAACACAAGGAGGACCTACCAAGAACAAAGCACTGGAATGTACAGTAAGAGTTACTTCTTGCTAAGATCAAGAGCAAGTATTTAGATTAATGCCAGTGCTTGCTCGGCATCAGAGAGAACTTGGACAACAACAAGCAAGTGTAGGAGTCCCAAGAACTTGTTCCTTCTTGTATGGTTGGAAATAGGCTTGCGGCTGTAGTGGCAAGACTGCAAGATCACTGCTACAATGGCACTAGGGAAGCTGCTCATGAATTGAGGCGAAGATTGACGTCTTGAGGATCACCGAGAATGGTCTTCTTCTCTATTCGTGGATGTCGTGTTGCTTGCCCCAACCGAAGTCCCCACTGTGGCACCCCTCGACGGCCCCCAATCCGTTGGGGTCGCCACAGCCTGCCAATCGCTTTCTCTCAAAAGATATCCATTACTTGTCTTTCATAAAAAAATGGATCTAAAGAAGGACCAAGGTCCTTAGGCATTTTTTTTTTTAAAACGGTCCCTGCACAACTTATTAGCGGAAGCACAACTGAGTCTCACCATCTCTTCCTCCAATAACCATAATGCAATACACACCAACTACACATCATATGAAAAGATAAGGCCAAATCACTTTTATTTATATTTTCATGATGGATTTTCTCAGGTCGATACAACAAAAAGAAAGCCAAGACTTTTAACTACACTTGGCCACATCCCAAAAGGATATCTCGACCCCTATAACGATCACGTGTCATCCTCCATCTAAAAAAACGTCAGCTCTCTACCCCTCACGCGGCCATCACACCCATCCTGGCGCGTCGGGCGGTGGTGACGGCAACATCCCCCGAATCACTCCATCTCGGTGGACGTGGACCGACAAAAACTCCTGTATGACCGGGCCCCTAGCCAGGCCCACATCATACATGACCAGCACACGAACTTGCACAAACGTCAGACTAGGGATGGTAATGCAATCAATCTCCGAACACTCTACCTCCACGTCAGATGGGAGGCCATAGAAGGTACCCCACGTGACAGTAGGAAGCGGCATCTTTTTAATCTAAAATGTTGGTCCCCGAAGGGGTGAGTACAGCCACTCAGCAGGTAAAAGATCCAATAAACCACTTAATCCATTACACAATACAATAATAACAATCATAGCATAGTACATGTCATTCATGCATCCAAGCATAACTTACCTTATAGCCATGCATATGTTATCATACCATACATCCTCATGTACTCATCACCATCATGTCATACATCTACCATGCCATAGGTGCACATACAATCATGCACTCATCATCATCATGTCACACATATACCATCATGCCATAGGTGCACATATAACCATGCACTCATCATCATCATCATATCATACATATACCAGCATACCATAGGTGCACATACAACCATGCACTCATCATCATCATCATATCATACAGCCATGCGTATGTCATCATATCATATGTGCATGATTCAATTTCTACTTTTATCTTTCAATTTGATCACCACAACTTTCTTTCCCGAGACCAGTAATTGCATCCCACATTTTATCACTTGCACCCCAATCCAGGCATTGCGAGAAACCTCTGGCACACACCACCAGGCATCCGGCACCCCCACATTCCGGGCATCTCGCATCCCAACTGGCATCACGAGGCATTCCCCGGGCACAAACCTCCGAGGCTTCCGGCACCCAACCATTCCGGGCATCTCCAAACTCCCGAGGACATCCGGGCATGTATCACAATACAACCAGGCATCTAGCACCCCCCATCCCGGGAATCCTGACACTGCCAGGGTATTATCGGCCCACCTACAACAGTTTCCTCATTCATCATAATTCATATTCATCAATTTATGTCTCACAATCAACATGGCACATGATGTAATAGCAACAAAGTCAAATTCAGCATTTGATTCTATATGCAATGCCAAATATCATCACATGCTCAGCAAGATTCAATCACCTCAATTAATATAATTAATAGGGCTCATTCAAAACAGAATAATCATAAATTTCAGCATTTGAAATTCGCACAATCCAGCTTGCACAGTTTTAGAAAATATTTCCATTAAATATCCAATGGCCTTTAAAAATTATGAAATTCGAACATGTGATAGTCAAGACATAAAGACAGAAACTTCATGAAGAACACATACCCAAAAGAACCTCACACAAAAAGATATAGCTCACGCATTACAGCTTGCAAAATTCGGACACATCAGATTGCGCGGTCTTAGGAATATTCCAAATAAAATACCGGAATGACCTTCAAAATTTATGAAATTTTACCATGTGATAGTCAATACCCTAAGGTAGATTTTTCATGAAGACATTAAGGCCAGATTTGTCCTAGATAATTAAATATGGACGGTTGAAGCCCCTGTTCCTAGTACCGAACATTTCAGGTTTAGCCATCTACGAAAAACCACAATTTCACCTACTTATCTTCCTTCTTTTCCTCTGAATTTTTTATACGTTTTGCCTCAAGAAGTCTACTACAACTTTCATTAAGGGATCAAGGTGAAATTTTTAAAGGAAAGCCACTTTATAGTCCACGAAGTCACTGGAGCTCAGTACATCATTTCCAGATCTAATGTCTTCAAAATAAAAATCGTTTCACTAGGCTATACTTGTTCATTTTATCTCAAATTTTAGTATGTTAGTATTAAAGATGTTCTCTACAACTTTCGTGAAGGAGTCGAAGTGAAATTTTCAGTAAAAAGTTACATGCAACACCCAAAATCACCAAGAGGTCAACAAAACAGCTTCAGATCTAACATACTAACATTTTACATCAAATTTTAGTATGTTATACTTTAACATGTTATCTACAACTTTCATCAAGAAGTCAAAGCCAAAATCCGACTCAAACATCGCATGCAAGCCACTACAACATTCTGAGTCAGACTGTTTACTCGAGAACAACTTTACTACTTCAAAACAACGCCCTTAAAACTTCGGTTTTTCACGCCCTAGACATCCGAAATTCATCACCATTCAATAACACATTCTAAATCGAGCTACAGCGAGCACGACGGTGACGGGAAATGGCGGCGACGAGCGACGGACGAGCGGCTTCCTTCTTCCTCGCGCGGCCTTCTCCTTCTCTCTCTCGGTTTCCCTCACTCTCTCGACAGCTCTCTCTTTCTCTCTCTCTCTCTCACGGTCGACACACCTCTTCCCTAAGCCGGCCACCTTTTCTTTTTTTAATTTCTCTCCTACTCATCATTAGCAATGATTGATTCTTGCATAGATGACACTTGGTCATCAACTTGGGACAAATGGGGGAGAATATGCAAAACCGGTTCCCCCCCGCTTCCCGACGGTCGACGGCTCCTCATGGCTCTAATGGGCCAGCCAATTGGCCCATCTTAGGCCCATCCCTCTTGGGCCTAAGACCCAAGTTTAATTAAATCCAATTTTAACCCCTTTTTAAAACTAATTATATCCCTATTTAATTAAAGCACTAAATTGCAAATTAAGATAACTATATACTTGAAATTATAAATCCATAAGTTCCCATTTATCATACATATGGCCAAAGATAATACTTCCTTTCCAAATTTCATCCATTAAAGATTTGGCCATACATCTCATTTGCAAATCATGGATTAGAAGGCTACAAAATACAATATCAGTACTTCCATCGCCTATCCATGGTTCATGGCATATTTAGGGATTTTATGAAATTCTAGGAAGCCACACCCACTTTCCATGTTCCTTGCGGTTGTCTATTATCTTGTTGACACCTAAATTTTGGCGACCTGTTTATTCATTTATCATATTAAAAAAATTAGGGATTAATTAATTGCATAACATATAGATTTAGGTGCATTTGCATTTTTTGCAGTTATTGGACCGGTGGTGGATGGGTTTGAATTGTGGTTCTGAGCTTTAAATTGACAGGCCGGACTAAGTCCACGAAGCGACCAAATTGGCCCAAGCCCCCCTTTTTTTTATGATCGGAAATTATCTTGTGAACATAAGAATTTGAAATTTTCCAAGATATGATGAATTTTTTGGATAGAGCAAGTGGAAAAATGAATATTGTGTTCAGCAAAACGAATATTGCATTCGACAAAACAAATCTTTGTGGATACCGATTTGGAAAGATTAAAAACCCTAATTCGCGACTTATAAATAGATTAAAACATATAGCTGCTGCAACACTGCGCCTCCGCCAACGCCGGCCATCGCCACTCCTCTTGCTCCGCCACTGCCCGGTCTGCTGCTACCTTGTCGACGCCTTCGCTCACCCTTCCGCGAGCCCTGCTCTGCACCTCTACTGGACCCACAGGAGCTCGCGCTCGATGCCTTCAGCCGCTCATACCCCTGCGATGCCACTATGCCTTCGAGCGCCAGTGTCTCCCTTTGTCGACCACCGTCACTTCGAGCACCCCTCCGCGATGCCCGGGCCACTCCGCCCTCTGTTGCATCACCATCGAGCCAAAATGCCCCTGCCTTTTGTCTCTACCTGTAGCACTACAGATCCCGAGGCCCCTCTGCCGACACCATCGCCTGATCTGCCGCACTGGAGCTGCAGCCCACTCTGCCTGCTGCGACCCGACGCCAGCAATGGTGGTCCTGCACTACCACGAGCACACCATCGCAGCAGCTCACTTGAGCCGGTCACCGAGCCCCTCGCCGCGCTACCAAGACCCTTGCTGCCAGGAGCTCTGCCCCTCACTCAGCCCCCAACTGCCAGGTTTCCTCTGCTGCATTGGACCACTCGCCACCAATCCACCCGCCACCGGTTCTCACCGGAGCTCTGAACACCGGTGACCCACCACACTTGGTGACCTGTCATCCTAGGTGATCCGCCACGAGCACAAGGCTTAGAAGGAAAAAGAAAACAAAATGAAAAATACATTAGGTAGTTTTTCTTTTCTTTTATTATTATTATTATTATTTTTATGTATTTTATAGTTTGTTTTTTTAGTGGAATTATTCATTAATGTATGATTGGGATTCCGACATGAAATTGCCTCAGAAATTAGGGATTGACAGTCCGATTTTCGCGCCCGAAATCGGACTCACAATCGCTTGGAAAATCGTGAATCTAATCTCCCGCCCGAGATTCGATTCGCGATTTATTTAAAAATTGACTAACCCGATCTCATGCGCGAGATATGGTTCGTCAATTTATGGATATCAATCTTATCTGGTCTGATCTGTCGTTGTGTTGGTTGAACCAATCTTATTTTCGTAAAAGAAAAATCCAAAAAATATTTGAGTTAGGATTAGGTTTGTTTTAGAATATTTCTTGTTTTAGGGTTATCTTGCATATTTAGAATAGAGATTTTATTTCGAATTTTTAAAAATAAAAATCCAAAAAAATGCATTCATTTAGGATGTTAGTTTTAAATTTGAATTACATGTTTAATTATTTGGCAATTTTAATTTCGAATTTCATAAAAAAAAAAATTAGAATTAGGGCATTCTTTGCACGTCATTGCATATTATGATAGATTGCATGCTTATTAGGAAAATAAAAATCATGTGCACGTCATATAGAAGTAGGTTCATACAATGCTCGTCATTTAGTGATTTTTGTTAGGTTCATTTAATTAGAAATTGCCCGTCATTAGAATTAAGTCATTAGCTAATTTAGATTGTATATTTAATTATTGCATTTCTTTAGAAATTATTTTACTCATGTCATATAGCTTAGGTCATATTGCCATGCCATATCATCTTAGATTAGTAGCATGCATTGCATGACTCTCATTAAATAAATAAAAACAAAAAAAAAAAGTTGCGTGTTAATTAGAAATCATATCTAGGACTGTTGATGTGAATTTTGATCTAACACTGCAGATGCTTTCGTTGCTATGAGGTAAGTCCTGCAATTTATTCACTGCTTTATTTGGGTGTTAAATTAGTGGTTTATGCACCCGCATGATCGCCTCACATGTTAGGGAAATAAATTTAAAATCAATTCAAACTGCCTGCCAAACAATTTTTTTTTTTAAATAAAAGAGAAAGGTACCGAAAGGGTGTTAGAGAAATCTAGCGTAACCAAGTCCACGAACTCATAAATCTCTGGTTCGTAGGAGTAAAGTAAATCTCCCGTTACTTTACTTGGGTTTCTAATCGACCCACCAAAAATAGATTAGTAGCGATTCTTAATTGAAAATCAATTGCATGTTAAGAATTTGAGCCTAAGTCGCCAATTGGTATGGGTTTGGGAGAGCTCGAGTTAAGTCTAGGCTTAACAATCCATTAGCCAAACTCTAGGTGGTTCACACTCGAAAATTTGGTTGCGACAGCTTGGCGACTCCACTAGGGACTTAAGTTAATACTCTGAGTGGACTTTGGCCAATTTTCTCTTTTATTTGAAAAAATATTTTTGTTTGGCAGCGAGAATCTTAGGTATGTCCCTAACATGTAAGGTGTTAAATGTTTTTGCAAGACGGGAGGTATAAGGGGAAGTGTTTGCTAACCTTTATTTTGCAAAGAGGTGTAGGAATGTATGGTTTATTTTCAATCTATTAAAGTGTTGTTTATATAAATTATCGCGCATGCCCTGCATTTAGCACTACACTATTGTACACACAATCTGCCACCGGACCTGAGCCGCATAGGATCATCTAGGATGGTATTGAGATGAATGTCACTCCGACCACTAGCCCACGGTACGAGTCGCCCATCTCAATCCCGAAATTTCTTTTTTGGTGTCAAGAGTACCCACCTCGGTTCGCATGCCCGCAACTTGGGTCGGCTCTTTGACCAAGCTAGAGTCATGAGGACCCAACATAGTCCACACGCCCGTGGCTAGTCCGATCATCCTTGTGGCTCCACTTTGATAAACCTTATAGATTAGAAATCGAGCCACTTACCATGCGCATGTCTATGTGATTGTTGTTGATTTTTCTTGGTGAAGTAAGTTTTCTATCCCTATATCATGCAATTTATTTTGTCATGCTTTTGGTCTGTCCATGACAATCTAGGATAGTCATTTGATCTAATCCCTTTTAGAAATAAAATGAGGAAATTGCCATACAATGAATCATTTGGAAAAAAAAAAAAAACTTTGGAGAATTTGTTTTCAATTCATGTCTAGGAAATTTGATCTTACTAGGGTGTCTATTTTCTAGCTCTCTTTAGGAAATTCCCTTCTATTAGAGTTTTCATGAAAAAAAAAAATGAAAAAAGTTGATAGATCATTGTCATGGATTGATTCTCTACTTGCACCTCGTACTTATATATTTTCATACATTCACTTTAGGTGATAACGGATCACTCACCCTCACCCATTATTACACGATTAAGAGCTAGGATGGCCGATCAAGCTGAAGTGCGGGATCGAATCTCCATTATGGAAGAACAATTTCAACAGTTAGCCGCCTCTATGCAGCTTCTGACAACTCAAATCTAATCCCTCCGAGCGAATCCGACTCCTGCACCCGCTCTCCCCGAGATAGTTGTCCCAAGGCAGGCAAACAAGGCCCAATTGGGTGATGACGATGTGCCTAGCCTGGAAGATGACCCTTCACCGACCAATGTGCAAAAGGCTAGGCTTGACAACATCCCTAAGGCGGAGCAGGATGAACGCTTCGCAAAACTGGAAGAAAAACTGAAACAACTGCAGGAGTCGTAGAATTCACTCCTGTTTGATCTATCAGTGTATGAGAAGGTCAAGATGCCAAAAAAGTTTAAAATGCCGGACTTTAAGAAATATGATGGTATTTCATGCCCAAAGGTTCATTTGCAGATGTACCATGTACACATAGCCCAACATGTTAAGAATGAGCCCCTCATGATCCAATCATTCCATGCGAGTTTGACCGGACCCACACTTATGTGATAAATATTGTCAATCTTCTCGATACCTGGAATGAAGTGGCTGACACATTTCTTAAGCAGTATAAGTTCAATATGGACATCACACTCTCGAGAGAAGATCTTGAGAGAATGGAGAAGAAGAGGAGCGAATCATTTAAGGAGTATGCCGTGAGATAGCAAAATCTGGCAGCT
The DNA here is from genome assembly GCA_014182375.1 of Eucalyptus virginea. NCBI lineage: Eukaryota > Viridiplantae > Streptophyta > Magnoliopsida > Myrtales > Myrtaceae > Eucalyptus > Eucalyptus virginea. Next base: position 7,628,700 of record CM024514.1, read on the forward strand.
CAAATCACTCCTGAGCCTACTGATAAAGAATTGATGAAGTTGTTCATCAAGACTCTCGTGTCTGAGTTCCGTAACCAGATGGCTAGCACATACGTTGAAAACTTCAACCAACTTGTTCCCGTGGGAGAACAAATTGAGATGGGGATTAGAGAAGGATGGTTAACTGAACCATCTAACAAGAGGTTTTCTACCAAGAAGGAGAAGGACCTTGAAGCTGAGATTAATGTGGCATATTCACAACCGAATCATGATACATCCAATCGCCCTTCGATAATTAAGATTTCTACTGAGCAAGAAAGTGGAGGGTATCAGTTCTCGAGTCGACAATGTAATGTTAGAAGACAGTTCACACCTCTTCTTAGATCCCTATCCAAAATTTTGACTGTCCTCCAAAAGAAGGGATTACTCTCTATTAAGCCGAAGTGACCAAATCCCGAGCATTATCCTGCATATAATCCCTCTGAAAAGTGTGACTATCACATGGGAGAGGTTGGTCCTTCCACTGATGATTGCTATGTTTTGAAGCATAAGGTCCAAGACCTCTTGGACACAAAGGCATTCTCTTTTAGTAGTAATCAGAAAAATCCTCTGCCCAGCCATGACGGAGGCACAAATGTAGTCACTAAGTGAAGAAGTTCTTATATTCACACTCCTCTGCGAAGGAGTCCTTTTTGTATGCTTTCTAGGATTTCAAGTTTTTAGGATTTCATGCGTTCTAAAACTTCAATTATTGCTTGTGTTTCTAGGATTTGCTTGTTTGCATTTTCCATTCCAATAATGTAATTCATTTGACTCTATTCAATGAAATTACAATTTTATTTCCAATTTTGAGGACATGATGGGGTACACCAAACTAGCCCGGTGATGATATCCAATAATGAAAAGAAAATATCATCCAAAGAGAATTCTGAGGACTGGGCTTCTTCATGCTTCTTCATCCAAAAAATTCCCAAAAAAAAAAAAAAAAATCATGTTTTAAGAACATGCATTAGGTTAGCCCTATTTAATTTTTTTACCCATTTACTTTATGTTTCAGAGCATTACTTTATTGGCCTAATGAGAAAGAATCTAAAAAAGTACATCAGGGGTAAAAGCGAGAATGGAGCTTCTATCCAAATTGAATACTATATTTTCAGTCTCAATTGATCAATTAATGTGTGTGTTCCCTTTCGATAGGGGCAATCCAGGAACACCTGCTATTGAGATGGTGCCTTCGTAGGACAATTCTTTGAATGAATGGCCAAAATCGTGCTTATGAAAACATTTTTTAGTGTGATAAATTGTTTGTTTTGAAGTCACAAAAGGTTCTCATGCTTAAATTGTTGGACTCTTCTCAAAAGAGAATTTTGATAATGATTTTGCCTATTTAACTCACCAATTTCAAATGGAGATTTGTCAAGATAGACAATTTAATGGAGTGACATCAATGCTTAAGAATGTTAAATGAGACGTGTCAGGATGATGAAAGGCAAGCCTTATCCTATACACAATCCCCTATTTATACACTTGTGAGATGAGTGTATGAAGTTTCATATCTGAAAGGTAAAGAGTTCTTTTGCAAAAGGTACGATGACTGAAATGATGAGGGGCAATTCATTTCTCTATCCCAAACACAATAGGTGATCAATTGCTTAACCACTTTGAGCCTTATACACTTGTGAAGATTTTTTTTTAAATTACCCCTGTCAAGAACCACCCCACATCGGGGCAAACTGGAGGGTAAGACAGCACCATAAGGTGATGGAAATGGATTTAAATTTTCTTGTCCTCACTTGCATCAATCTTCTAGTCGTGCTATTACATTGAATTCATGTGGTAATTTAAGTGCCTTAGGATGATGAATATCATTTTTTTTCTCTATCCTACATACTTATATCATTTGCATAGCCCACTTGAGCCTGCAATTTCATTTCTTTAAACCTAGTTGGTGATCATCCCCCACACTAGGGCAAGGCAAAAGGCAGATGGAGACTCTTGAAAAGTTTGAGCGCCGTTCAAAGTGTAATTACTGGATGCATGCATTGTGTGCAAGAATTGAATTCAAAATAGAACTAAGGGGCATGAAAAAGCAATGTGCCTGGTAAAAGCAATGCCAATGCCCATAAAAAAGAAGTGAAAAAAAAAAAAAGAATGAGAACTAGGGGCATGAAAAAGCGGTGTGCCTGGTAAAAGCAAGGCCAATGCCCATAAATGAAAATGAAAACTGAAAAAAAGAGTCAAGATAGATGACTATCAATTACAAAGATTGTATCCCAATGGAGCAGTATTCAAAGAGTCAAGATCAATGGTGCATTTATAATGACAATCTCTGGTGAAGGAAAAGACCGGTGACAATGCCTAGATCATCAACTCTCACCCCTATACACATTTTTGAGCCTAATGATCATTTTGTTTCTTAACCCATGAACCCAGCCTACGTTACGTCCCTTACAAAGTCTCTTCTGATTATGGCACTTGAATTAACGTATGGATTCACATGTCATAAGCATCGCTCGAAGAAGTGCAAGCAAGACTATTTCTTTCTCATTTTGCAGGGTTCTTGACTTGTAAACCCGGAGATGATTACAAAATTGTTCTTTCAATTGCCTTGACTCAAAGAGTCCCTTTGTTAAGCCATTGACCAAGCTCGCATTACGGTCCCTATTAAAGATCTCTCGAATTGGTGGGGTCGTACTGCTTGCGAGAATACTCGGACCCTTGTTGGTATGATGATAGTGAGATTGAGTGATTCTCATAAAATAGCCATTTTAAATGAGAGGGAGTGAAAGTCCTTTTTAACTGAAAGTCTCTTATTTAGTATTCTTAGAAAATCCATGTCATGAAAATTGTCTTGAATAATGATTCTCTCCAATGGAAATTTGGGTGATGCAAAGGTCATTATGCATGAACCTCGATTGAATTAATAAAAACTTTAGTATATTTTGAAGTATGCATTCCAAAATAGCCTTAATTGCTTATTTCTTTGGTAAATGCATTTTTGCTCTAAATCATGTCTGACAGGTAATGATTTCTCAAAGACCCAAGAGCTCCTAACATTCAGGTTCCTTTCAAAATGCCTCATGATGTTAGGAGATGAGAAACATTCATGAACATTCAAGGTGCATCCATGATGTTTCAAAAATTTATTTCTACCAAAAGGTGAAAGACCTCCACAGGATATCTAAATTCCAGAAGAAATATCCCTAAGAATCAGAGATATCACCAGGTAAGTATATCTCTACCCATACTCTAAATACTTGTTATTGTGCAGGTATTCTCTCTCAAGTGCATCGACACTTGCCTTGATCAAACTATCTTTTATATTGACCTGGCATGCTTTCGTAGCCCGGAGTCCTTTTCATCGGCTCGGCGTGCTTTTGTAGCCCGATGTCCCTTATAATTGACCTGGCGTGCTTTCGTAGCCCAGAGTCCTTTTCATCGACCCAGCATGGTTCCGTAACCCGGTGTTCCTTTTTATGACCTGGCGTACTTTCGTAGCCCAGAGCCCCTTTCATCGACCCGGCGTGCTTCCGTAGCCCGGTGTCCTTTATATTGACCTGGCGTGCTTTCGTAGCCTAGAGTCCCTTTCATCGACCCGGTGTGCTTCTGTAGCTCAGTGTCCAGTTCTAGACTTGGCGTGCTTTTGTAGCCCAGTGTCCTTTTTCATTAACTCAACGTACTTCCATAGCCCGATGTCTCTTTTCATCGACCCGGCGTGCTTCCGTAGCCTGGTGTCCAGTTCCTAACCTGGCGTGCTTTTGTAGCCCAAAGTCCCTCTTTATCAACCCAGCGTGCTTTTGTAGCCCGGTGTTCATTTATATTGACATGGCGTGCTTTCGTAGCCTAAGTTCCCTTTTATTGAACCGGCGTGCTTCCGTAGTCCGGCTTTCTTTTATTGACTTGGCGTGCTTTTGTAGCCCAAAGTCCTTTACATCAACACTCAATTGAGTTGTCCCCCAAAGATTTTTCTTCGGATTCAATTTGATTCAGGCGACCGTAGAATGGTACGGGTCTTGGAAAGCAAATCCCTGTTTAGGCGACCGTAGAATGGTACGGGTCCTAGACAACATCTATTTCCCAATTCAGGCGATTGTAGAATGGTAAGGGTCCTGGAAAATCAATTTCTTCGTCAAGGCGACCGTAGAAAGATACGAGTCTTAGACAACCAAACACTGCCATACTTGGCGATCGTAAAAAGGTACAGGTCCTGAGAAAGTAGTCTCTTTGCAAAACCATGTTACTATTCTGGGCGACCGTAGAATGATACGGGTCTTGGACATATAACATCCACTATCCCAAATTACTCTACCCTCCTTGAAGGTAAGTTATTTCAGGTAAGTTCATTTACCATTTGCATTAGCATTTCCATGCATTATATAAATTGCATTCATTTTCCAACAAAAAAAATTCATTCAATGCATATGCATAGTCAAAATTTAGGTCTCAATTTGTCTTTGAAGGCAACCTCTTCGAACTAACTTTCAAAGAGGGGCAGCTGTTGACACTTAAATTTTGGCAACCCGTTTATTCATTTATCGCATTAAAAAATTAGGGATTAATTTTAACCCCTAAAAAAATATTAGTTAATTAATTAATTGCATAACATATTGATTTAGGTGCATTTGCATTTTTTGCATTTATTGGACCGGTGGCAGATGGGTTTGAATTAGTGGTTCTGAGCTTTAAATTGACAGGCCGGACTAAGTCCACGAAGTGAGCAAATTGGCCTGAGCCCTCTTTTTTTATGATCGGAAATTATCTTGTGAAAATAAGAATTTGAAATTTTTCAAGATATGATGAATTTTTCGGATAGAGCAAGTGGAAAAACGAATATTGCATTCGGCAAAACAAATATTGCGTTCGACAAAACAAATCTTTGTGGATACCGATTTGGAAAGATTAAAAACCCTAATTTGCGACCTATAAATAGATTAAAACATATAGGGTTCAAGGGGGGCCACACAATAGAAATACGCAGAGCACAAAAGAGGGTTTTTGGTTTTCGAAGAAGGGGTTTCCTTCGGTTCTTTGAGAGAAAGAGAAGAAAAAGCTTGGAGAAAAGTCAAGAGAGAAGAGGGAGAGGACGTGAGAGTGATGCGAAGAGAGAGAAAAGAATTAAAAAAGAAGAAGAAGAACATTGTTCTTCTTCCCCAGCAGATTCGTCCATCACGCCTGCTCGCGCTCCACCCTTCACCCACTGGAAGCCGCCACAGCACTGCGCCTCCGTCAACATCGGCCATCACCACTCCTCCTGCTCTGTCACTGCCCGGTCTGCTGCTGCCTTGTCGACGCCTTTACTCACCCTTCCGCGAGCCCTGCTCTACACCTCTACCTGATCCACAGGAGCTCGTGCCGCTGCTCTGCCGCCTTGCTAGACACCGCATCGCCACTTCGCAGCCACTAGAGTTTCCCTCGACGACACCTACTGAAGCCGCGCTCGGATTTGCAACCGAGCCGAAGCCCACCGCACTTGTACCAGCACCCGCGCTCGCCGCCTTTAGCTGCTCATCCCCCCGCGACGCCACTATGCCTTCGAGCGCCAATGTCTCCCTCTATCGGCCACCATCACTTCGAGCACCCCTCCGTGACGCCCGGCTTGCTCCGCCCTCTGTTGCATTGACATCAGGCCAAAATGCCCCTGCCTTTTGTCTCTACCTATAGTACTATAGATCCCGAGCCCCCTTTGCCAACGCCACTGCCCGATCTGCCACACCGGAGCTGCAGCCCGCTCCGCCTGCTGCAACCCGTCGCCAGTACTGCTGGTCCTGCACTACCGCGAGCACACCACCACAGCAGCTCGCTTGAGCCAGTCATCGAGCCCCTCGCAGCGCTACCAAGACCCCTTGCTGCCAGGAGCTCTGCCCCTCACTGAGCCCCCTGCTGCCGGGTTTCCTCTGCCGCGTCGGACCACTCGCCATCGATCCGGCTGCCGCTGGTCCTCGCCGGAGCTCTGAACGCTGGTGACCCGCCACACTTGGTGACCTGTCGTCCTAGGTGATCCGCCACGAGCACAAGGCTTGGAAGGAAAAAAAAAAACAAAATGAAAAATACATTAGGTAGTTTTTCTTTTATTTTATTATTTTTATTTTTATGTCTTTTACAGTTTGTTTTTTTAGTGGAATTATTCATTAATGTATGATTGGGATTCTGACATGAAATTGCCCCTGAAATTAGAGATTGACAGTCCGATTTTCGCGCCCGAAATCGGACTCACAATCGCTTGGAAAATCGTCAATCCAATCTCCCGCCCGAGATTCGATTCGCGATTTATTTAAAAATTGACTAACCCGATCTCATGCGCGAGATATGGTTCGTCAATTTATGGATATCAATCTTATCTGGTCTGATTTGTCGTTGTGTTGGTTGAACCAATCTTATTTTCGTAAAAGAAAAAATCCAAAAAAATATTTGAGTTAGGATTAGGTTTGTTTTAGAATATTTCTTGTTTTAGGGTTATCTTGCATATTTAGAATAGAGATTTTATTTCGAATTTTTAAAAATAAAAATCCAAAAAAATGCATTCATTTAGGATGTTAGTTTTAAATTTGAATTACTTGTTTAATTATTTGGCAATTTTAATTTCGAATTTCGTAAAAAAAAAAAAAAAAAAAATTAGGGCATTCTTTGCAGGCCATTGCATATTATGATAGATTGCATGCTTATTAGGAAAATAAAAATCATGTGCACGTCATATAGAAGTAGGTTCATACAATGCTCGTCATTTAGTGATTTTTGTTAGGTTCATTTAATTAGAAATTGCCTGTCATTAGAATTAAGTCATTAGCTAATTTAGATTGTATATTTAATTATTGCATTTCTTTAGAAATTATTTTACTCATGTCATATAGCTTAGGTCATATTGCCATGCCATATCATCTTAGATTAGTAGCATGCATTGCATGACTCTCATTAAATAAATGAAAACAAAAAAAGAAGTTACGTGTTAATTAGAAATCATATCTAGGTCTGTTGATGTGAATTTTGATCTAACACTGCAGATGCTTTCGTTGCTATGAGGTAAGTCCTGCAATTTATTCACTGCTTTATTTGGGTGTTAAATTGGTGGTTTGTGCACCCGCATGATCGCCTCACATGTTAAGGAAATATATTTAAAATCAATTCAAACTGCTTGCGAAACAATTTTTTTTTTTAAATAAAAGAGAAAGGTACCGAAAGGGCGTTAGAGAAATCTAGCGTAATCAAGTCTCTGAACTCATAAATCTCTGATTCGTAAGAGTAAAGTAAATCTCCTGTTACTTTACTTGGGTTTCTAATCGACCCACCAGAAATAGACTAGTAGCGACTCCTAATTGAAAATCAATTACATGTTAAGAATTTGAACCTAAGTCGTGAATTGGTATGGGCTTGGGAGAGCCCGAATTAAGTCTAGGCTTAACAATCCATTAGCCAAACTCTAAATGGTTCACACCCAAAAATTTGGTCGCGACATATCTCTTGGAATTTTCTAATGGACTCACGGCTGTGGCTTCCTTTGACTCTTGGGCTTGCGGCCTTCAACCCTCAACTTGGATAAGTCGGTTTCTCGGTGATGGAGGAAATCATGCACAATAATCGGTGGCTAAACTGCAGTTGCAGCGGATTGGAGATGACGCTGGTGCTGGACTGGAATGCGCCAGATTGCTGGGTTCTTTGTTGGGCTGAGAAATCGCTGCAGGTGGCGAGCTATGATTTGGGAGATGTGGGCGTGCTTCTTCACGTTCCCCCTGGCACCATCCCTCTCGCCACGCCGCAGGTTGGTCTCGATTGAAGCCCTTTACGATTCCTTCCTATACTCTCTCGTGTGACTTTATCAATGGCCATCTATTCTATTGTGCGTGGCTTTGTATTGAATTGTGTGCCCCCCGTTCTTGCGTGAAAGTTCTTCCTTTTAAATGCAAGACCACGTGAGGTTCCCAAGAAGAGAAGATGATCTGCTTTCTAATTCTAGATGCACTGAAGTATATTCTTTTTATTTTTTCCTTTCAAGACTTGTACCTTCAACCATGCAAATATATTTATTTTCCTTCTTTCTTGCAAACACGAGAATCGGCCACCGCAGGTGCTCTTATTAAAATATTCCACCAATTTCCTGTTTCCTTCTTTCTTTCTTTTTTTACGATTAACACAAGTACCTTGAGAATCATACCAATTGCTTGCTAGGTGACCAAAAGAATTCTTGATATCACTATCCTAGTTTGCCTCAATATTTCCTAAGATCACGCTTAATTAGCGATTTTCCATCTTGGCAATAAGACTGACCCATTTAAAGAATAATGAGCTTGGCCAAATTCTCTCACCATGGACTTCTAACTTGTTAAATTTAAAGCTCGGAACTATCGATTCAAATCCAACCCGGTCCAATGCAAATACAATAATAAAAAAATGCTCCTAAAACTATATGTTATGCAATTTAATTCTATTTTTTTTTAGGGGTTAAAAATTAATCCCTAAATTTTTAATGCAATAAATAAATGCCAAAATTTAGGTGCCAACAAATGTCACCTAAGAATTGCTTAGATGGAAAAGATCACGTTGACTATTTTTGTTCATTGAGTGAGAGTTTGTACTATTTGGAACATACGAAAAGTGGGGGTTAATTTTGTCTGTTGACACCTAAATTTTTGGGGTTAATTTTTTTTTTTTGCTAAATAAAAAATCATAATCACATGGCATATAGTTCAGGAAAATTTTATTTTTTTGTTATATTTCGTTAAGATTTTTCATATATTTAGGTAATATACACTAGGAGATGCACTTTTGCACAAAAGAGGAATTCTCTTGATGGAATATGTGAAAAATATTTCAGCGATATATTTAGGGGTATCGTGCTCAAGCAAAATTAGAAATGAAATATACCCCAAAGATACAATTTTTTGGCTTATAAAAGGGGTCACGTACGGTTAATTGGGGGGAGGGGGGTTCCTTTCCGTAAAAGGAGCACGAAAAGCAAAAAGTGAAAAGTGAGGTAAGAGAGAGAAAAAAAAAGTGAAAAAGGAAAAAAAAAAAAGGGGGCTTCGTCTTCCTCGGCGAAACCCCCGTCCCTACCGACGCCGCGCCGGCGCCGGAATCCGAGCCGCCTGACAATCCGCCTGAAGCCGCGACGCCGCCCCTCGTCCGAGCTGCCCTCCTCCGCGCCGTCGCAGCCGCCTGTCTTCGTCCCTGAGCCCCGACAACCCGCGTCGCCCCGACGCAGAGCACCGCTATGCGTCGCCCGTCCCCGATCCGCTCGGTGGAGCCACCGCCGCGGCAGATCCGTGGTCCAAACGTTGGGATCTCTCCGCCTACAGGTCCGAAGCTCCGGTGCTCCTGTCCCAACACCGCCGTGCCGTCCCGATCGCCGATCGACAGAGCTCGTCCCACCGGCCTGCGAGCCTCCTGCTGCCTCTTCCCAGTGCCGGCCGTCGCTGCATCTTCCCCCCGGAGCCTGACTTGAGCCCTGATCACAACCCCTCCGCTTCGACGACGCTGCTGTCTTGTCTGTGCTTGCAGATCTCCTCCGGCGCTACTCTGGTCAGCAACTTGTAGGCTATCCGACGCCTCTGCCCGAGGCCGAGCCGAGGTGCTCCACTCTCTGCCTCAGCCTGAGCGAGGCCTCTTGCCGCTGCTCCTCGCGACGCCACCACTCGCCGCCGATCCGCTCACTGCTCGTCCTCATCGCCGGAGCTCCGACGACTAACTCCCGGTGGACCTCCACGAAGCTGTCAAATCGTGAAAAGGGGGAAAAAAAAAAAAAGCAAAATCACTTTAGGTAGTTTTTTTATTTTTTTATTTTATTTCTTTGCCTTATTTTATTCTTTGTTTTATTTTTTATAATTTTTTTGGTACAATATTCCTTGATGCAATGATGAATTATCCAACATGAAGTAGCTTATGAAGTTTGTGACTGTCAGTCCGATTTTCGCGCCCGAAATCCGACTCGCAATCACTTGTTAAAAATCGCTAATCCGATCTCCCGCCCGAGATTCGATTCGCAATTTATGTAAAATTGGCCAACCCGATCTCAAGCGCGAGATATGGTTTGTCAATTTGGGTATCATCTTGCTTTGATTTGCTGTCGTGCCATTTAATTAAATTTGCTTTCATAAAAAAAAAAAAATGTAGGTTAGAATTAGGTTTATTTCCTATTTAGAGTTTCCATATTTAGACTAGAAATTATATTCTGAATTTTATAAAAAAATAAATCAAATCAAATCAAATCAAAGATCAATTCAATTAATTTAGGTTGCTAGTTTTTTTTTTTTTTTTTTAACTTGGATTGCATGTTTAATCATTTGGCAATTATTAATTTCGAAATTTAAAAAAAAAAAGAAAACAAAAACACAAAAAAAATCATCATTCATATATCATGTAGAGTTAGGGTATATTTCGCACGTCATTGCACATTAGGATAAAAATTGCACTTAGTTTAATTTAGATAATTTTTTAATTTATTATAAGTTTAGGTTTTTTTTAGATATATTGCATTTTAGGATTATTTGGGTTAAGATAATATTTTAGTTTAAATTAGGATGTGGCTCAACCTAATTCCTAATATAAATTAAGTGCGATCTGAATCTAGTTAGGTAATTTTCACATTTTATTTAATTCCGAATTTCATGAAAAATACAAAAAATGTCATAGGTTAAATTAGTTTTATTATTTAGGATAAAAAATGCATTCTTTTAGGAAAAAAAGAAAAAATGTCACATGTGCGTCATTAGGGTTAGATTCATCGAGATGTATCTCATTTAGTATTTTTGCTAGGCCCATTTAGTTAGAAATTACATGTCATTGGAATTAGGTGATTTAGTTAATATCGCATTGCATATTGCATGATTCTCATTAATTAAGTGAAAAAAAAAGATTGCATGTTAATTAAAAATCATATTAGGACTGCTGATGTGAATTTTGATCTAACAACGCAGATGCTTTCGTTGCTATGAGGTAAGTCTTGCAATTTATTTATTGCTTTTACTTGGGTGTTAAATTGGTGGATTGCGCACCCGCATGATCACCTCACATGTTAGGGAAATAGATTTAAAATCAATCAAAGTTGCCTGCGAAAACATTTTTGAAAATAAAAGAATGGTACCGAAAGGGCGTTAGAGAAATCTAGCGTAACCAAGTCCCCGAACTCATAAATCTCTGGTTCGTAGGAGTAAAGTAAATCTCCCGTTACTTGGGTTTCTAATCGACCCACCAAAAATAGATTAGTGGTGGCTCCTAATTAAAAAATTTGCATGTTAAGAACTTGAACCCTAAGTCGCGAATTGGTATGGGCTTGGGAGAGCCCGAGTTAAGTCTAGGCTTAACAATCCATTAGCCAAACTCTAGGTGGTTTACACCTGAAAATTTGGTCGCGACAGCTTGGCGACTCTACTAGGGAATTGAGTTAAAACACTTAGTGGACTTAGGCCAATTTTCTTCTTTTTGAAAAATTCTTTTGTTTGGCAGCGAGGATTCCAAGTACGTCCCTAACATTTAGGTGTTAAATGTTCTTGCAGATTGGGAGGTATAAGGGGAAGTGTTTGCTAACCTTTGTTATGCAGGGAGGTGTAGGAATGTATGGTTTACTTTCATATATGAAGTGCTGCTTGATATAAACTGTTGTGCATGTTTTGCATTTTGCACTACACTATGGCACACACAACCTGCCGTCGGACCTGGGCCGCATAGGATCATTTAGGATGGTATTGAGATGGATACCACTCCGACTGCATGCTTGCGGTACGAGTCGCCCATCTCAATCCCGAAGTTTCTTTCATGGTGTCAAGAGTACCCACCTCGGTTCGCATGCGACCCGGGTCGACTCTTTGACCAAGCCGGAGTCATGAGGACCCGACATAGTCCACAAGCCCGTGGCTAGTCTGATCATCATTGTGGCTCCACCTTGATAAGCCTTGTAGATTAGAAATCGAGCCACTTACCATACGCATGTCTATGTGATTGCCCATCATTGGTAAAGTAAGTTCTCTAAATTTTTGGCCTTTGCAATTTACTTACTTTATCGCATTATATTGTCGGTCCATGGCATTAGGATTGTCCTGAGTCTTGATCAATATATAATGGGGACATCGGACATTCGAATTATTCTCCCTCCAAAGGAAGAGCTTAGCACTTGGTGGGACAAGTTAGATCAAGATGGCCGTCAGTTTGTAGAGTCACATATTGGTCGACTGCTTCCATTGCTGCGAATCAACATCCATGGTGGCCTCGTCCAAGCACTTGCCCACTGTTGGTGCCCCGAGACCTCTACCTTTATCTTCGGCGGTAAGCATGAGCTCACTCCCACCTTGGAAGAGTATAGCATTGCCATAAGAAAGTCCTTGAAAGCTGAATTGATTCGTCCGCCTATCGGAATAAATCCTGTTATGGCTTTATCTGATTTTATGAGAATTAAGGAAGATGATATAAGAAAGGTTTTAAAGGCTCACCGCAATACATGTCTTTTATCCTTCTTGAAAGAATGTTTTGAGAAAGGCACTTCATCTCAAATGCGAAGGGTTTTCCTTTTAGCTTTCTTTGGGTTTATAGTTTTTCTTTACTGCAAGAATGCTATTAACCCTTTGATCACTCAATTAGTTAAACAAGTGTTGGAAGGAAAGAATTTTGTAAACACTGTCCTAACTGAAACTTTCCTTTCCCTCACTCGGTTTAAAGGAGGTGGTGACAAGACCTTTCATTCATCTCCTGAACTTTTGCAAATTTGGTTTCTTTCACATATAAAAGGGTTTGGTGGTCTAATGACTATACATGATGTTAGTAATTCCAATCACCCTATTATGAGATTTGAGAACAACCAAAAACATGCACCGGATTATCATTATTCTAGGTGGCTAGCTTTCATGAAAAAACCAACTTCCAAGGGTTTCCTATGGCATGCTAAATGGTTCCAAGTTCGGGTAGCGAGAATCTCGTGTGGAGCAGTTGGCACAATCCCTCTATTGGGATTCACTGGAGCATTGGAGTATTATCCGACTAGAGTGACTTGTCAGTATCAAGTCGTACAAGAGCTTCCCCCGGTGTTACAAGCGGATCCGCTCCAAGTTAGCTTCGTTGATGGAAGCCGAGACCATGAATATTCCATTCTCACCATCAAATCGATGTGGGACATGTGCCATCCACGAAAGCTTAAATGGCCCGAGGAAGAGTTGAAGGGAAAAGAAAGGAAGTATTATGCCTCGACTAAGTACATTCAACAACACAAGATTCCTGAGGAACTGCTTCCGAAGATACCAGAGGTGCCATTGAGGATCACCAATCGTGCTGAGAATAAACGCCTCAAAAGAGTTGCTGAAAGAGCTCAAGAAGAGAATAAACGATTGTGCCGAATGGTGTCTCGAGTGTATATTGATCAAGCCAAATGAAATGCTTGAATCAATCTTGCTATTTTTATTTTTAGATTAATGTTTAAGAAGTTGGGTCATTTACTTTCCTAGTTCATTTGTTTAGGACATTTCAAATTTCTAGGCTTGTCAAAAGCTCCATTAATGAATAAAATTTCTAGAGTATTGCCATGGATCAGCGTATTTTCATATGAGATACTTATTTGTGTTCATTTCTTAAAATTAGGTGATAATGGATCCTCCACGCTCTCCCATTATCACGCGATTAAGAGCAAGAATGGCCGACCAAAGCGAGATGCGCAATCGTATGTCCTCCGTGGAAGATCAACTCAAACAGTTAACTGCTTCCATGCAACTTATAACAGCTCAACTTCAATCCCTCCAAGTGAACCCGAGTCCTCCACCCGCTCTCCCTGAGATAGTTGTCCCGAAACAGGCAAACAAGGCCCAAATGGGTGAGGATGACATGCCTGAGCTAGAAGATGATCCATTCCCGATCAATGTGGAAAAGGCTAAGCTTGTCAACATCCCTAAGACGGAGCAGGATGAACGCTTTGCGAAATTGGAAGAAAAGTTGAAACAATTGCAGGAGTCACAGAGTTCACTCCCGTTCGACTTGTCCGTGTATGAGAAAGTCAAGATGCCAAAGAAATTCAAAATGCCAGATTTTGAGAAATACGATGGTACTTCCTGCCCAAAAGCTCATCTGCAGATGTACCATGTGCGTATGGCCCAGTATGTTAAGAACGAGCCCCTCATGATCCAATCATTCCATGCGAGTTTGACTGGGCCTACACTGAATTGGTATGTCATGAAGAATGTGAATCTTCTTGATACCTGGAATGAAGTGGCCGATCCATTTCTCAAACAATACAAGTTCATCATGGATATTGCACCTTCCCGAGAGGATCTTGAGAGGATGGAGAAAAAGAAGAGCGAGTCGTTTAAAGAGTATGCCGTGAGATGGCGAAATCTGGCAGCTCAAATCACCCCCGAGCCTACTGACAAGGAGCTGATGAAGTTGTTTATCAAAACTCTCCCATCTGAGTTCCGTATCTGGATGGCCAGCACGTACGTTGAAAATTTCAATCAGCTTGTTCCTGTGGGGGAACAAATCGAGATGGGGATAAGGGTAGGATGGTTTGCTGAACCATCAAGTAGAAGATTCTCTGCCAAGAAAGAGAAGGAGGCTGCTGTAGACGTAAATGTGGCTTATGGCCAAGAAAGTACTAATCGCGCCTCGACTATCCAAACGAATCAAAGGCAACAACAAATTGCCGGCCGTCAGCCATTCGCCCAAGCAAGAAGGCAATTCACGCCTCTCCCCGGACCTCCATCAGAAGTGTTGGCTATCCTAAGAAAGAAAGGTTTGCTTACTAACGAACCGAAGCGTCCTAATCGTGAGAGCATCCGAGGCTATGACCCGATGAAGAAGTGTGATTATCATAGCAGCGAATTGGGGCATTCAACTGATGAATGTTTCACTCTCAAGCATAAGATCCAAAACCTCTTGGACACGAAGGCCTTCTCATTTCAAGCTGCTCGACCGAACGTCCAAAGGAATCCGCTACCAGAGCATGAAGGTACGGTCAATGCTATCTTGGCACCTGAAGTTAGTCGGATCAAGAACTCAAAGGTACATGTAGCAGATGCTTACAATGGGCTGGTAAGAGCTGGATATTATCCAGATTAGGAGGATGTTCCTCTATCACTTATGAAGGAAAGAGTCACCAGGATGGTGGATGACGGAATCATCGTTTATGCTGACCATAACTGCATAGTTTCCACTATTTCCCCCATCATTATTGATTGGGAGGAGGAGCAAGCGGCGCTCAATGCTGATAAGGAGGAAGTTGATCCTTCACTCGTGGACATGCCCCCACTTGAGGATGCATCCGACGATGAGATAGTGATTGAAATGCCCCAACCGTATGAATATGTCAACAATAAGGCGGTCCCCTGGTCCTATGATCTAGACGTTGACCTCGTTACAAGGTCTGGTCGGACTTATTCTCAAGCCAATGCTCAACCCATGAAACCTGTCACCGATGAAGAGGCTAAGGAGTTTCTGGTTGTGATCAAAGCAAGCGAGTATAAGGTGGTCGAACAGTTACGAAAGATGCCCACCCAGATTTCTTTGCTTGAACTCCTGCTTACATCCCCTGTGCATCGAAAGTTGCTAATGAAGGTGCTGAGTGAAATTCGTGTACCTGAAACGATCGAGGCGGACAGGCTGGAAGATTTTGTGGGATCAATACTTCTTAAGGACATGATTGCCTTTTCTGATGAGGAATTCCCTCTTGAGGGTAGGGGGCATAATAAGGCACTTTATATATCTGTCAAGCATAAAGCTTCTCATGTGTCTCGCATACTCATTGATAATGGGTCTGCCCTGAACATATGTCCACTAGTCACTCTTCATCGCCTCAAGGTGGACCCGTCCAAGATACATGCTGCAAAGACTTTTGTTCGAGCTTTTGATGGTACGAAGAAGGAGGTGCTTGGGGAGATTCACCTTGATGTGCAAATAGTGCCGGTGGTTTTCAATGTTCCCTTCCAGGTAATGGATATCCCTACTGCCTTTAATTTCCTGCTGGGTCGTCCCTGGATTCATACTGCTGGGGCTATACCATCAAGTCTACATCAAGCTGTGAAATTCGTAATCAAAGGGAAGCTGGTCACTGTCTATGGCGAAGAAGATCACCGGATTTATCATGAGACAGCTATCCCCTATGTAGAGCCAGACTTTGAGTTCGAATCGAGCTACCACTCGTTTGAGTTGGTATCCACTATTCATGCTTCTCAAGACTCACCACCACCAACTCCTGAAGTTTCAAATGCTGCTCTCATGGTGGGAAGAGTAATGGTTGGAAATGGTTTCGCTCCAGGTAGCGGTCTTGGAAGAAATGGCCAAGGCATTCGAAACCCCGTTGAAGCCCCTCAAAGGTCTCGTGCTACTAGATTAGGGTACCATGGAAGAGGCAGGGAAAGTTCTGGAGGACGAAAACAGGAAAGGTGAAACCCGTCACCTAACCAAGGGCGAGGAAGGCAAAGCCCATTACCCCCGAACATTCGCGAGACATTCCCTGGTCCTCCGATAATGATGCAGGATGATAGACACCCTGGGGTAGCCAAGCGGAAAATTTGACTATTTGGTGAAGTATTCGGCTCCTCCCAGTTTCTACATTGATCCTCGCGACATTGTCCTAGATGGATGGGGTGGCATAGATGATCCAACACCCCCGGAGACAGAAAACCCCCAAGATGCATTGAAAGGAATCTCCAGTCTCTTCAATGACGTCTTCATAGGGACCATTAACGAAGCACCTCCAGAGGAGATGGGCTCTGGCCCACAAGAGTAACTCATTTATTGCTTTCTCACATTCCCCTGTGCGGGAATTTTTATCGCTTTCTAGGGCTTGTTTTTTATTTCTTTTCTTTTTCGCTTTCTTTTTAGGGCTTGAAAATCGCATTTCCATTCAATAAATGTAATTGATTGATGAATATCAATAAAATTACAAGTTTTATTTTGAGGGCATGATGCGGTACACCAAACCAGCCCGGTGATGATATCCAAACCGATAAAAGAAAAAGAAAATCCAAGGAGAATTCGAGGCCCGGCTTCATCATGCTTTCTCGTGTCAAAATGTTTCAAAAAAAATGTTTTTGCTTTTTAAAAGAAATATATAAAAAAAAACAAAAATATAGATTACTTTGTTTTGTCTTTCTAATTTATTTACTTCATGTTTCATGAACAATCTTACGGCATACAAACGTATGGAAATGGTCCAGCCCAATGCAACAAATGCTGACATTGACGACCTCGAGGACTTGAATGAAGACTCCATTGAGGTGCAGTGAAGCTGGGAACAACATGAAAAAGCCAAAGCTCTTACATCCAAGCAGACTGTCACTATTAATTTAGGTGACACCGAAGAAGTCAAGGAAGTTAAAAGTGGGGCAAATCTCCCCAAAGACGAGGCCGAGCACCTAACTCAGCTAATAAAGGAATATCGGGATGTCTTTGCATGAACCTATGCTGACATGCCTAGTTTAGACCCATCGATCGTCGAGCATTGCTTGCCTACTAATTCGAACGTACCACCTAAGAAGCAGAGGCTGCGGAGAACTAAACCCGAGCTCTCGAAGAAGATAGAGGAAGAGGTAATCAAGCTTTTGAAGGTGGGATTCATTGAAGTCTCGCAATACCCTGAATGGGTAGCTAACATCGTGCTGGTGATGAAGAAGGATGGTCGAGTTCGAGTTTGTGTCGATTATCGAGATTTGAACAAGGCCAGCCCAAAAGATGATTTCCCACTACCTCACATAGATGTCCTTGTGGATAGTACTGCCGAATTTGAACTATTCTCATTTATGGATGGTTTTTCCGGGTACAATCAGATAAGAATGAAGGAAGAAGATAAAGAGAAGACCGCATTTATCACCCCGTGGGGAACCTTTCATTACAAGGTCATGCCATTTGGACTCAAGAACGCAGGGGCAACTTACCAACGAGCCATGGTAACACTATTCCATGATATGATGCATCAGGATATTAAAATCTAAGTTGTTGATATGATTACAAAGACTCGGCCTGGAAGAAGCCATGTGCAAACCCTAAAAAAGTTGTTTGATCGACTTTGTGAATTCAAGCTTCGGCTAAATCCCACTAAATGCGTGTTTGGGGCAACATCCGGTAAATTACTCGAATTCATTGTGAGTAGTAAAGGGATTGAGATTGACCCGGCTAAAGCAAAGGCCATATGAGAGCTACAACCTCCGTCAACAGTGAAAGAAGTCTGAAGCCTTTTGGGGAGGTTGAATTACATTGCTCGATTCATTTCCCAACTTTCTGAAACCGCCAAGCCATTTTTCAAGCTCTTAAAGAAAAATGCACGAGTCAACTGGGATGATGAGTGTCGAGAAGCATTCGACAAGTTGAAGCAGTACTTGATGAATCCACCAGCTCTTGTCCCGCCATCGCCGAGGCATCCTTTGATTCTCTACCTCACCATTCATAGTGAGTCATTGGGTGCGATGTTAGCTCAGGAAAGTCCCATTGATAAAAAAGAACGAGCCGTTTATTACCTGAGTAAAAAATTCACTGTGTCATAGTTGAAATATTCTGATGTGGAAAAAACTTGTGCTGCACTAGTGTGGGTGTTGTATAGATTGAGACAGTACACACTGCATTACCAGACATTCCTCGTGACTCAGAACGATCCTATCAAGTATTTACTTGACCGGCCAGCTTTAGTGGGTAAGTTGGCTAAATGGCAAATTTTGATCTCGGAATTTGAGGTGCAATTCATGCCACAAAAGTCGATTAAGGGTCGAGTAATTGCCGATCTATTGGCTGAGAATCCAGAAGCCTCAAATAATGATGATCGTTCTTTGGATGATCGTATCTTGAGTGTAAATGAAGATTCATGGACAATGTTCTTTGATGGAGCTGTGAACTTGTCTGGTTCTGGTACCGGGGCAATTTTGATATCCCCAGACGGACAGCATCACCCAGTAGCTGCGAAACTGATATTCCCATGCACTAACAATATAGCTGAGTAACCACCGCCTGCGGTGGCCCAGTTGGATAAGGCTCCCATGACCCTTTACGAAGAGGGGAGGAGTTCGAATCCCGCTGGCCGCACGGGATCTTAAGCGTGACGTCGGGGTGGTGGGTCCTCCGCTAGCGTCACCTCGGGTTTGCCTCGCCGGCTGCCTGCTGTACGGGGGTTCCCGGGTTACCAAAAAAAAAAACAATATAGCTGAGTACGAAGCTTGCATCCTCGGGCTTCAAGCTGCGATCGAGATGGGTGTAGCCAAATTGAAAGTATTTGGAGATTCGGCACTGATCATACTTCAGACTGTAGGTGAATGGAAGACTAAAGACACTAAATTGCTCCCGTACCACAAGTACTTAGAAGATTTGGTAAAGGAATTCGATTAAATTTCATCCGAATACTTGCCAAGGTCTCATAATCAATTTGTGGATGCACTCGCGACTTTGTCGTCTATGTTGCAAGTCACTGACGGGTTAGAGGTTGAGCCTTTGAAAATAGAGGTTTTGCCAAAGCCGGCTTTTTGTATGATCGTGACTGAAGAACCTGATGGAAAACCATGGTATTACGATATCATGAACTACATTAAAAGGCAGGAATTTCCTGAAGGAAGCACTCCTGCTAATAGGAAGTACATCATGAAGATGGCCTCAAAATTCTTCGTGAGTGGCGAGAATATGTACAAGAGATCTTATGATTCAGTCTTGTTGCGGTGTGTGGATGCAACTAATGCCACTCAAATTATGCAAGAAGTGCATGAAGGAATATGTGGCCCTCATATGAATGGGCACATGATGGCTAAGAAGATTATGAGATTAGGCTACTATTGGCTCACACTAGAAAGTGATTGCGTCAAGCACGTACGAAGTTGTCACCGTTGCCAGATTCACGGTGATAAAATAAATGTTCCTCCAACTGAGCTGCATCAGTTTTCCGAGCCATGGCCCTTCTTAATGTGAGGCATTGATGTAATCGGCCCAATAAATCCTAAAGCTTCCAATGGGCATCAATTCATTTTGGTAGCAATAGATTATTTCTCCAAATGGATTGAAGCTACATCCTTTGCAAGCATTACTGCCCGCAATGTTGCGAAGTTCATCAAACGTGACATAATTGCTCGTTATGGTGTCCCTGAAGCAATCATCACTAATAATGAGACCAATTTGAATAACAAACTTGTTGATGAGTTGTTCAGAGAGTTCAAAATCAAGCATCTAAATTCATCTCCTTACCGCCCTCAAATGAACGGGGCCGTTGAAGCGGCCAATAAGAACATTAAGAAAATTTTGGCTAAGACAGCCGAGAATTATCGAGATTGGCATGACAGGTTACCTTTCGCACTGATGGCGTACCGGACATCGATCCGCACTTCCACTAGGGCAACCCCGTTTGCTTTGGTGTACGGCATGGAGGCAGTTCTACCTGTAGAAGTGGAGATTCCTACTCTAAGAGTTTTATCCCAAGTGGAGTTGTCTGAAACTGAATGGGTGCAGCAAAGACTTGAGCAGTTAAACTTGATAGATGAGAAAAGACTAAAGGCTCTTTGCCATGGCCAGACTTACCAGCAGAGAGTGGCCAGATCCTTCAACCGAAAGATATGACCGAGACATTTCGAGATAAACGATCTGGTTCTGAGAAAGCTGTTGCCAATTTTTCTAGATCCTGGGGGCAAGTTCGCTCCATGTTATGGTGGCCCGTATGTGGTGAAGAAGGTACTTTCTGGAGGTGCCCTGATCTTGGTAGAAATGGACGATCGTGAGTTTTCTACTCCAATCAATGCTGATGCTGTCAAGAAGTATTATCCGTGATAGAATTTGCCATGTCTTGTCTTGAATTGCAAGTATTTTATGATGAATAAGATGCTTCAATCAGTTGAATTGTTCAAATTTGTCATAAATCTTGCATTTTTCTTCCTTAATGAATTGTGTGAAATAAATTGAATGTGTCAAATGAGATACCTTGGAATGATGAAGGCAAGCCTTGTTCCATACACTATCCCATACACTAATCCTCGGTGAGTTGTGTGAAGAAATTCCATGCCCGCAAGGAAAAGGGTGATCTCGCAAATGGTACACTAACCAAGGTGACAAGTGGCAGTTCTTCATTTACCCAAAACACTACAAGTATACCCATTGTTTAGCCCTTTGAGCCCACACACATAAAGAGTTTTTTAAATTATCCCTGTCAAGGATCATCCCACATTGGGACAAAATTTGAGATGAATGATAGGAATTTTCTTACTCACACTTGCATCAATCTTCGGGTATTACTTTCACAGTGTAACTTATACGATAATTGAAGTGCCTTAGGATGATGAAGAACAGTCGTTTCTCTATCCTATACACTTTTATCCATTGCATAGCCCACTTGAGCTTATGGATTCATTTCATATTAAACCCAGTTGGTGATCATCCCCCATACTAGGGCAAGACAAAAACATTCAAGTGACATGAACTCAAATGCTAACAAAAATGGACATTTTGTTCAAAGAAAAAAATGCAAAAGTGGGGCATGAAAAAAGCAGTGTGCCTGGTAAAAGCAAGGCCGATGCCAAAAAAAAAAAAAAAGAAACTCAAATGCTGTTGCAATCAATGAGTGCAAAGAAAATCTTCGACGTTGAAGAAGGAAAGTGCTGGAAATGTCAAGATGATTACCAACTTTGACCATCTAAACACTTTTTGAGCCTAATAATCCTTTCATTTCACAACCCATGAACCAAGCCTACTTTACGTCCCTTGTAAAGTCTCTTCAGATTAGGGCACTTGAATTAACGTAAGAGTTCATATGCTTAAAAGCATCGCTTGAAGAAGTGCGAGTAAGATAATTACTGTCTCATTTCATATGTTTCTTGACTTGAAAATCCCAAGACAGTTATGAAATGTCATTTTTCAAATAGCCTCGACTCAAAGAGTCCCCTTTTTTAAGCCGTTGACCAAGCCCACATTACGGTCCCTCTTAAAGACCTCTCAGATTGGTGAGATCGTACCACTTGCGAGATTGCTCAGACCCTTGTTTGGCATGACGATGGTGAGATAGAGTGATTGACAAAATCCTGCATCAAAGGTCAGGATGAAATGGCCATTTTAATGAGGACGAGAAAAAAGTCCTTTCAGACCAAAGGATCCCTCATTTAACACATTCATGACACTCATGTGTTCAGAATGGAAATTAGGTGATGCAAGATTAATGGAAATCATCACGAACCTCCATTAAATTGATGCATGTTTATGATTACCAATGCATGTTGCCTCTCCTACGACCATGTTTTGCAGGAGACGTATCCTCGAAGATCGAAGATGTTACCAGGTAAGTATATCTCTATCCATACCTTGAATATTTGTCATTGCACAGGTATTCCCTTTTAAGCATACCGACACTCAATTGAGTTGTCCCCCAAAGATTTTTCCTCCGTTTCAATCGATTAAGGCGACCGAAGAATGGTTCAGGTCCTGGTCGGATGATTTTTGTCGCAAGGCTGGGCGACCGAAGAATGGTTCGGGTCCTAGCCAAGCAAAACCTCAATCTAGGCAATCGTAGAATAGTACGGGTCCTAGACAACATTTATTGCTCTAACAGGCGACCGTAGAATGGTACGAGTCCTGGAAAAATAATTTTCTTCGTCGAGGCGATCATAGAATGGTACGAGTCCTTGACAACACCTATTCCTTATTCAGTCGACCGTAGAATGGTACAGGTCTTGGAAAATGAATCCCCGTTTAGGCAACCGTAGAATGGTACGGGTCCTAGACAAAACCTTTCTGCCGTACTGGGCGACCGTAGAATGGTACGGGTCCTGGGAAAGCAGTTCCTTACAAAACATTTCTGCCGTATTGGGCGACCGTAGAATGGTACGGGTCCTGAGAAAGCAGCTCCTTTCTGCCATACTAGGCGACCGTAGAATAGTACGGGTCCTAAGGAAAGCAGCATCTTCACAAAGTCATGTTACTATTCTAGGCGACCGTAGAATGGTACGGGTCTTGGACTGGTAACACTCACTACCTCAAATTACTTTATCCTCCTCGAAGGTAAGTTATTTCAGGTAGGTTCATCTATCATTTGCATTAGTATTTTCATGCATCATATAATTTGCATCAAAAAATGGAATTTATGTTCCGACAAAAAATCATTCATTGCATGAGCATGACCAAAATTTAGGTCTCAATTTGTTTTTGAAGTCAACCTCTGCGAGCTCACCTTCAAAGAGGGGCAGCTGTTGACACCTAAATTTTTGGGGTTAATTTTTTTTTTTGCTAAATAAAAAATCATAATCACATGGCATATAGTTCAGGAAAATTTTATTTTTTTGTTATATTTTGTTAAGATTTTTCATATATTTAGGTAATATACACTGGGAGATGCACTTTTGCACAAAAGAGGAATTCTCTTGATGGAATATGTGAAAAATATTTCAGCGATATATTTACGGGTATCGTGCTCAAGCAAAATTAGAAATGAAATATACCCCAAAGATACAATTTTTTGGCTTATAAAAGGGGTCACGTACAGTTAATTGGGGGGGTTCCTTTTCCGTAAAAGGAGCACGAAAAGCAAAAAGTGAAAAGTGAGGTAAGAGAGAGAAAAAAAAGTGAAAAAAGAAAAAAAAAGGGGGGAGGGGCTTTGTCTTCCTCGGTGAAACCCCCGTCCCTGCCGACGCCGCGCCGGCACCGGAATCCGAGCCGCCCGACAGTCCGCCTGAAGCTGCGACACCGCCCCTCGTCCGAGCCGCCCTCCTCCACGCCGTCGCAACCACCTGTCTTCGTCCCTGAGCCCCGACAACCCGCGTCGTCCCGACGCAAAGCACCGCTGTGCGTCGCCCGTCCCCAATCCGCTCGTGGAGCCACCGCCGCGGCAGATCCGTGGTCCAGACGTCGGGATCTCTCCGCCTGCAGGTCCGAAGCTCCAGTGCTCTTGTCCCAACACCGCCGTGCTGTCCCGATCGCCGATCGACAGAGCTCGTCCCACCGGCCCGCGAGCCTCCTGCTGCCTCTTCCCAGTGCCGGCCGTCGCTGCACCTTCCCCTCGGAGCCTGACTTGAGCCCTGATCACAACCCCTTCGCTTCGACGACGCTGCTGTCTTGTATGTGCTTGCAGATCTCCTCCGGCGCTACTCCGGTTAGCAACTTGTAGGCGATCCGATGCCTCTGCCCGAGCCCGAGCCGAGGTGCTCCACTCTCTGCCTCAGCCTGAGCGAGGCCTCCTGCCGCTGCTCCTCGCGACGCCACCGCTCGCCGCCAATCCGCTCGCTGCTAGTCCTCATCGCCGAAGCTCCGACGACTAACTCCCGGTGGACCTCCACGAAGTTGTCAAATCGTGAAAAGGGGAGAAAAAAAAAGCAAAATCACTTTAGGTAGTTTTTTTTTTCTTTTATTTATTTGCCTTATTTTATTCTTTGTTTTATTTTTTTATTTTATTTTTTTTGGTACAATATTCCTTGATGCAATGATGAATTATCCAACATGAAGTAGCTTATGAAGTTTGTGACTGTCAGTCCGATTTTCGCGCCCGAAATCCGACTCGCAATCACTTGTTAAAAATTGCTAATCTGATCTCCCGCCCGAAATTCGATTCGCGATTTATGTAAAATTGGCCAACCCGATCTTATGCACGAGATATGGTTCGTCAATTTGGGTATCATCTTGCTTTTATTTGGTGTTGTGGCGTTTAATTAAATTTGCTTTCATAAAAAAAAAAAAATGTAGGTTAGAATTAGGTTTATTTCCTATTTAGGGTTTCCATATTTAGACTAGAAATTTTATTCTGAATTTTATAAAAAAAAAAATCAAAGATCAATTCAATTAATTTAGGTTGCTAGTTTTTTTTTTTTTTTTAACTTGGATTGCATGTTTAATCATTTGGTAATTATTAATTTCGAAATTTTACAAAAAAAAGAAAACAAAAACACAAAAAAAATCATCATGCATATATGATGTAGAGTTAGGGTATATTTCGCACGTCATTGCATATTAGGATAAAAATTGCACTTAGTTTAATTTAGATAATTTTTTAATTTATTATAAGTTTAGGTTTTTTTTAGATATATTGCATTTTAGGATTATTTGGGTTAAGATAATATTTTAGTTTAAATTAGGATGTGGCTCAACCTTAATATAAATTAAGTGGGATCTTAATCTAGTTAGGTAATTTTCACATTTTATTTAATTCCGAATTTCATGAAAAATACAAAAAATGTCATAGGTTAAATTAGTTTTATTATTTAGGATAACAAATGCATTCTTTTAGGAAAAAAAGAAAAAAATGTCACATGTGCGTCATTAGGGTTAGATTCATCGAGATGTATCTCATTTAGTATTTTTGCTAGACCCATTTAGTTAGAAATTACATGTCATTAGAATTAGGTCATTTAGTTAATATCGCATTGCATATTACATGATTCTCATTAATTAAGTGAAAAAAAAAAGATTGCGTGTTAATTAAAAATCATATTAGGACTGCTGATGTGAATTTTGATCTAACAACGCAGATGCTTTCGTTGCTATGAGATAAGTCATGCAATTTATTTATTACTTTTACTTGGGTTAAATTGGTGGATTGCGCACCCGCATGATCACCTCACATGTTAGGGAAATAGATTTAAAATCAATCAAAGTTGCCTGCGAAAACATTTTTGAAAATAAAAGAATGGTACCGAAAGGGCGTTAGAGAAATCTAGCGTAACCAAGTCCCCGATATCATAAATCTCTGGTTCGTAGGAGTAAAGTAAATCTCCCGTTACTTTACTTGTGTTTCTAATCGACCCACCAAAAATAGATTAGTGGCGGCTCCTAATTAAAAAATTTGCATGTTAAATACTTGAACCCTAAGTCGCGAATTGGTATGGGCTTGGGAGAGCCCGAGTTAAGTCTAGGCTTAACAATCCATTAGCCAAACTCTAGGTGGTTTACACCCGAAAATTTGGTCGTGACATTGTCCATCAAAGATAAAACTTCATTTCCCGATAACCTGTAACCAAGAGTACAACTTGGATATTGATGTCTAATTACAGGGTAACCTCATCAAGTTGTAGAGAGTTTGACCTCCCATGTCGAGGCGGCCTTGCTTGCTTGATAATCCAAGTGGGTTAACAAGACTGCCTTCCTTATTTTATTGTCTTGTTGCCCACATTCCCACCAGCTACCCAATTGCTCTCCATATATTTTTCTTCTCAGAGAGGAGGGAATACAGGAGTGTGCGGCGGTCTCACCCTTGAGGGTTCTTCCCCCTGTCATTTCTCTCTTAAGCCTTTTAAGGACTTGCTCAAGTCCAAGGAGTTCAAATTTGTCCATGAGAGAAAAAACTTCATGATATTCTCTTTTGGGGATTTGTCCCTTTATCCATGCATCTTTTTGTATCAACATATCTCAACTTAAATTTCTATGTTGTAATGTAATCGTAAGTATGCACAATCCAACTGGTGGTGGAGCTTGGTCTCATGGCAAAGATTGAGATGGATTATCGGAGAGATCTTGTCAAAGCAGTGACGCATTATATCAGGAGTCAACATAGAGTTCAACTCGTTCCAACTAATGGTGCCTCTCGGCAGATATCAAGATGGATTATTGAAGAGATCTAGTGAAAGGTAGTGATGGCATCATGACGGTAGATGAGATAGAGGAAGGGATAATAAGGCTAATGGAGTGCAAGGAGGCCGGGGAGAGGAGGAAGAAGGTGAAAGAGGTGAGCGAGAAGAGCAGTAAGGATTTGATGGAGGGTGGCTCTTCCTACCTATCTTTGGGTCGATGCACTAAGGATGTCTAGAGTTAGTGAGCATCCATTTAGCTTAGGAGGCTGTTGGTATTTTGATTATGTGATTACTTGGCAAGTGTGTTTCAGCATACTTGGAACAACAATCCATCCGAACTATTCTAACATCCGGAAAGAAACAATATAGAACTCGACCTCAAAATTCTACCATGTTAATATTTTTTAAATATGTGCACTGGAAGTGTTAAAATTTGTCATAAAATGTGCAATTAAGTCATAAAACTTACCAAATTGGTTTAATCTAATCCTTATGTTAATTATGTTCAATTTAGCTAACGGAAAATGCTTATGTGTCTTATTTTGTTACTTTGTTAAGACACATGGCAAGGACATGGCACCCACTAAGCGCCACATCAGAAAAAAATTAAAAAAAAAATACGAACAAAATTAGATAAAAATAAAAATAAAAAAGGAAAAAAATCACCCACGGCTTGGCCAAGCCCTCAACGGTTGCCACTACCATAGTTGTTGGAAAGGGCTGACGGTGGTCGTCTGGACCTACAAAAGCTTGGCGACCCTCGTGGGCCACAGGCAAAGGCTGATGACCCTCGCTCAGTTTTGCGGCAAGGGTTGCGTGCTCTCCCAAATCTAAGCTAGCAAGCCCTCATTGGGGGCCGCCAATGGCTTTGCTTGGGAAGGGTCACTAGGCAACCTTTGCTGGCCCTTCTTGACGATTGTGGTGGCGACCATCGACAAGGGCTTAGCCAAATTGTGGGTGAGTTTGTTTTTTTCTTCTTTTTTTAATTTTTTGTTTTTATTTGTTAATCAAATTTTTTTTGTATTTTTTAATTTTTTGGATATGGCACCTAGTGGGTGCCACATATCTTTAAAAAGTAATAAAATAATATACGTTAGTATTTTCCGTTAACTAAATTGGACGGAACCTTAGAGATCACATCTTTAGACATTTCCCACCTTTTTAAATTCACAATAAATTTGTCCAATTGCACTTTCGTAAAATGACTTGTCTCATATATTTTTTTCTCTTGTCAATGATGAGAGACCCTTAGGCGATAATTACGGGTCGAGAGCTTCTGGATGTCCTCAAACGTTTCCCACCTTTTTAAATTCGCAATAAATTTGTCCACACGAAATATGCGAGCCCTTGTTCGGAACCTTAGAGATCACATCTTCAGGTGGAAAAGAAATAGGATAAAGGCTATCTTTTCTACTCTATCCGCCCATCCTTAGGGCCTTTATCTTATTCTATCAACTTCCTTGAGCCGCCAATCCTGACTGCCTTTATCTTATCCTATCTTCGTTTTGCTTTTATTTTATCCTCCAGCGACAACCGGACAGCTGACGCACGGCGGGGAACTTCCTTGAGCCGCCAATACTGACTGCCTTTATCTTATTCTATCTTCGTTTTGCTTTTATTTTCTCCTCCAGCGACAACCGGCTGCTTTTATTTTCTCCTCCAGCGACAACCGGACAGCTGACGCACAGCGGGGAACTTCCTTGAGCCCCAAAGCTCCGAACAGCGATTTGTGCAAAAAGGTTTGTACACTCAAATTGTGATGTTTTCTTTGTAGAAATATAAATGTTTCGAGCAGTGAAGTAATTCTTTGCAAGTCTAAACACTGTAGATTAGCAGTAATCTAAATGTGAAACATTCATGTGAGTAATTATAACTCTATAATTTTTTAATTAATTAGTGGAGTATTTATCATCCGTTCTTTTCATGAAATAGATATAGATCGATCAAACTAAGTAAAATCATAAGTTTTTTATTTATTTATTATTTTTCTAGCAATTTTCGCATTGATATAATTGGATGCATCGGTTGACGTGAGCCGGGGTGGTTTTAGAATTTCTCGGGGAGTAAACCGACACCGAGCAATATCCAAACTTAGAATCCAACAAACGCAAGTCAAACTAGAGGGCGATTTCGACCAAGAAAAAGTGAACCAGACAACGACGCAGACCTCAATCTGCACGACGTCGTCACCTCGTCCTGTAGATCTATCCCCATCTTTTTGCCTGCTTCCTTCATTCCCACTAACTGAAGGCTCACAAATTGAGATCCATAAGAGCCT
This sequence comes from Eucalyptus virginea, assembly GCA_014182375.1. NCBI lineage: Eukaryota > Viridiplantae > Streptophyta > Magnoliopsida > Myrtales > Myrtaceae > Eucalyptus > Eucalyptus virginea. The sequence goes on from CM024514.1 coordinate 7,657,359, forward strand.
CCACCTCGTTATCATCTCCGCAACCGAGTGAACTCAGTTTGGCAAAGAAGAATTTTCGAAGGCATTGTCGTCATCATGAGTGCTAAATCCGAGCTCGTGTTCATCCCATGTCCGGGCCCTGGCCACCTGGTGTCGATGGTGGAGATGGCCAAGCTCCTGGTCGACCGCGATGATCGGCTCTCCATCACCGTCCTCATCATGAAATTCCCCTTCGAATCGGAGATTGATTCCCACATCGGGTCGCTCACCGCCTCCGTGGCTGACCGCATCCGCTTCGTCCTCCTCCCTAGGCGAAGCCACTCCCCGAGGACGTCTTTCTTCGCCTTCGTCTATCACTTCATGGAGGGCTACAAAGCCGACCTCCGAGAAGTCAAGTCGCGAGCTCTCCGCCCAAGGGTCGCCACGGCTCGCTGGGCTTGTCGTTGACATGTTTTGCACCTCAATGATCGACGTGGCTGTCGAGTTCGGCGTCCCTTCCTACATTTTCTTCCCATCAGGCGCGGCGTTCCTCGGAGTCATGCTCCACCTCCGCCTCTCTCCGAGACGAGCAACACATGGACCCAACCAGGCTCAAGGGCTCGACGCCGAGCCGGACTTCCCGTCCTTAGCTAACCCGCCGCCCGCCGCCAAGTTCTTGCCCTCGAAGTGTTTATGGAAGAAGACTGCCGGATATTCTTGGACCTCCCCCTGAGGTATAGGGAAACCAAGGGAATTTTGGTAAATAAGTTCGCTGAGCTCGAACCGCACGCCGTGGAAGCCCTGGCCAGCCTTGGAGCACCTGCGGTGTACTCCGTGGGCCCCATATTGAACATCACGGATGAGGGCAAAAAGGGTTTCGAGATCCTGGACTGGCTCGACCAGCAGCCAGATGCGTCGGTGGTGTTCTGTGCTTCGGGGAGCGGGGGTGCTTCGACGAGTACCGTGCAAAAGAGATTGCCAACGCGTTAGAGCGGAGCGGTACCGCTTCCCGTGGTCCTTACGACAGCCTCCGGCGAAGGGCGAGCCGGAAGCCCCCGAGACTACGCGAGATCCCGCAGAGGTCCCGCCCGAGGGTTTTCTTAATAGGACAGCAGGGGTCGGGAGAGTGATCGGGTGGGCCCCACAGGTCGCAATCTTGGCCCACCCAGCCATCGGAGGGTTTGTGTCTCACTGCGGGTGGAACTCCACCCTAGAAAGCATATGGTTTGGCATGCCAATCGCCGCATGGCCCCAATATGCAGAGCAACATTTCAACGCATTCCACTTGGTGGTGGAGCTCGGTCTCGCGGTGGAGATCAAGATGGATTATCTAAGAGATCTGGTCAAAGGTAGTAACGATGTCGTGATGGCAAATGAAATAGAGAGAGGAATAAGGAAGTTAATGGAGGGCAAGGAGGCTAGGGAGAGGAGGAAGAAGGTGAAGGAAGTGAGCAAGAAGAGTAGGAAGGCTTTGATGGAGGGTGGCTCTTCTTACTTGTCTTTGGCTCGCTTCATCGAGGATGTTTGCAGTCAATGAGCCTTCATTGAGCTAGGAGAGAGGGTTGGCCAATAGGTAGACCATTGTTGGTATTTTGATTGTATGATTATTTGGAGTGTTTTAGGGCTTTTGTGCCTATAGAAACTATGTTTGATTTTTCTAGTGTGTTTGTGGTAGGGGTGAGCAGCGGTCTAGGGTCGACCCTGGACCGACCCTGGACAGGCCCAACCCTGCTGGTCCTGGTCCGGTTGCCAAGGGGTCTGGGTCGGTCCTTGGTCCTGAAATTCCAGGACCAACACTGTGCAGGTTGGTCCTCGGTCCTACGTGTTTTGGGTCGGTCCAACCCTGGACCAACCCTGTATATTATATTATATTATATTATTTATAATTCTTTTATATATTCAAATCTAAGTAAAATGTCTGTTATATTATATTATATTGAGATGTTCTATCAATAGCACTAATAGTAATTTCAATTTAAAACTTTTGTTGAGTATTAAATTATGTGTCGTTTGTTTTGTTTTCAGATATTTAGAAGTTCAAGTGAATTAACAAGATGTGAAGTTATATATTCATGGTTTATATTAGGTATTTTGAACTTTTTTATGGTTTAATTGTATTTTACTAATGAATTTCAACTGCACTTCACTTTTCAATATGTGTCAGATGGTAGAAGTTTTTGAAGAGTAAAGTAGTACTGCAGTTGCTACGGTGATTTGCTAGTCAAGTGGTGTGAAGCTCATTTTTTTGTTGAGTAGATTCTACATGATCAAATGCTAGTCAAGTGGTGTGAAGCTCATTTTTTGGTTGAGTGGACTCTACATGATCAAATGCAGGAAAATGCTTTTGCATATGGTGTTATGAATATTAAAGATAGATGATTATAAGAACTTTCCATTTTGTCACATATCTTGATGAGTGGTTAGGAGGTACAAAATTTCTATTATTGTGTCATCTTAAATTTGCTAAATATGTATTGGTATTTATAGTTTAGTTGCACAATGTCGCATTGTCGATGGATGTGTAATTTGAATTTGTAGGTTTGCTTTTTTAGTGAGTATAAAAAATAGGGAAAATGTCACAAATAGTCCCTATACTATTACCTAATGTGCAATTTGGTCCCTGAACTTTTGATCGGCTCAATTTGGTCCTTAAACTATTGATAAATATCCGATTTGGTCCCTGAACTTTTAATCGGCTCAATTTGGTCCCTGAACTATTTGATAAATGTCGATTTGGTCCCTAAACTTTCGATCGGCTCAATTTGGTCCCTAAATTATTAATAAATGTTCGATTTAGTCCTTAGTTACTGTTTTTCCTTTTTAATTTTAATTTTTTATTTTTAAATAATTTTTTAATTTTTTAATTTTTAATTTTTTAATTTTTTTTTGCTTATTCTCTAATCCCTCCGCCGGCTCCGGCGAGGGTCGCCCTCGCCGGACGCGGGCGAGGGCGGCCCTCGCCGGCGTCGAGCGAGGGGCTCCCTCGCAGATCCGGCGAGGGAGCCCCTCGCCGGCGTCGGCGAGGGCTCCCTCGCCCGACGCCGGGCTGCGAGGGAGCCCCTCGTCGGCGTCGGGCGAGGAGCACCCCGGCATCGAGCGAGGGGCTCCCTCGCTAGATCCGCGAGGGGCTCCCTCGCCGACGCCGGCGAGGGGCTCCCTCGCAAATCGCGAGGGGCTCCCTCGCCCGACTCGGGAGGGGCTCCCTCGCCGGATCTGCGAGGGAGCCTCTCGCTCGACGCCGGCGAGGGCCGCCCTCGCAGATCCGGCGAGGGAGCCCCTCGCCCGACGCCGGCGAGGGGTGCTCCTCACCCGACGCCGACGAGGGGCTCCCTCGCAGCCCGGCGTCGGGCGAGGAGCCCTCGCAGCTGGCGTCGGGCGAGGGGCTCGCTCACCGGATCTGCGAGGGAGCCCCTCACCCGACGCCGGCGAGGGGCTCCTCGCCCGGATCTGCGAGGGAGCCCCTCGCTCGACGCCGGCGAGGGCCGCCCTCACCTCCGTCCGGCGAGGGCGACCCTCGCCGGAGCCGGCTTCCCTCCGCCGGAGCCGGCGGAGTGAAGAGAGAATAAGCAAAAAAACAATAAAAATTTTAAAATTTTAAAATTTAAAATTAAAAAATGAAAAAATAAAAAATAAAAAAGGAAAAACAGTAACTAAGGACTAAATCGAATATTTATCAATAATTCAGGGACCAAATTGAGCCGATCGAAAGTTCGAGGGACCAAATCGACATTTATCAAATAGTTCGAGATCAAATTGAGCCGATTGAAAGTTCGGGACCAAATCGGATATTTATCAATAGTTTAAGGACCAAATTGAGCCGATCAAAAGTTCGAGACCAAATTGCACATTAGGTAATAGTATAGGGACTATTTGTGACATTTTCCCTAAAAAATAAGATGAAAAAAATTATCGATCGATCTCGGGTTGACCCTGGAACTAGACCGAACCCATTGAGTCGGTCCGGTCCTTGGTCCCAGGCTCAATAGGGTCAATTCTCGGTTCTAAAAATTGAGGACCGATACTATACGGGTTGGTCCTAGGGTTAGGGAGTGGCCCGGACCAACTTGGACCATGTTCACCCCTAGTTTGTGGCTATAATCCATTCTTCAACCCTTGACGTGTTTTATGTGGAACCAGCCAATTTGGGTTGTTGGATAAAACTCCTTATCTGTTTTGGAATTAACAAAACATTTCCAAAGTCTAGTCTAAAGACTTTCAAATTTTAGCGTCAAAGTCTGAAAACCGTCAGATTTTGGGTTCAAAGTCTGTCCACTGACAGTTTCCAAACTAAAGAATGAAAACTTATCCAGATGTGAGATTATTTTATTTCTTCAAAGATTCGATTCATATGGTTTATGGATGACCTTATGGCTGGATTTAGCACCTACATAATTGATTATCCTTATTTAAATCAATTCCGATAATTAAATCTTTTGAAATGCGAGTAAACTTGGAAGGTTCTACTTATGGAAACCAAGATCCTGATTGTATGGGCGAACATGATTGATCGGCTTTCATCACGAATCTTCAAACGACTCGAGATCTCCTTGATTGATTCTGTCCAACGAGTAGATTGGAAGAATTCATTTGGAAAGTGTCAACGGTCGTGAAGGTATGAAGGTGTATTTAAAGCAAACTTTCTAGTTGTTGGAAATAGTGCGTGAAAGAAAAACTTCAAAGTCTGAAGCTTCATAGTTCCTTATTATTTCATTCACTGAGCTCAAAGTTGTATACAAAAGAGTGAGACTTTGTGAAAGACCAATAGAGACTCTTCACTGTAAAGTCGTGTTGCGACCTTTCCGAGGGTGAATTACTCAAAAGGGCTAATGGATTACTAAGTTTGAAGACTTGGCACAGACTCTCCTAAGTACTACCAATCGCAACTTGATACTAAGAAATTAACCCATTTAAACATGCAATTATATTCAATTTAAAGCCGCCACTAACCAATTAGGGTTGATTAGAAATCCAAGTAAAGTATGGGAGAATACTTTACTCTTTCGAACCAGAGATTCAATAGGTCCGGGGACATGATTACGCTAGATTAATCTAACGCCCTTTCGGTACCTTTTCATTTTAATTTCAAAAATATTTTGCAGGCAGTATTGATTAATTTTAACCTAAGCTACTAACATGCAAATGGTGGTCATGCGGGTGCACAATCAATGAAATAACATTCAATAAACCGAAGTGATAGATTGTAAGAAATTATAAAGAAAAACTTACAAAAATGCTAATAAAAATGCATGCCCTAAACATGATTTCTAAATGACATGACACCTAATTTTTCTTTTTCTTTAAAAAATGTTAATTATATGCAATCTTAATTTAAATTTGATATGCATGAGTTTTACTTTAATGACACGTGAGATGTAATTCATATGACATGATCTGAATCATTACAATATGTGTGCAATCTAATTTACATAATCCTAAATATGCATGTGCTACATGATATGGGATGAATGACATGACAATTCTATATACATGTTCTTTTTATGATTTTTTTAATGATTTTTTTAATACATATATGCAACCTACACTAAACAGTGATGATATAAAATGGGATTAATCATGAACTATGTTTTCTTCTTTTTAAAATGACTTAATAATTCTTATTAAAAAAACAACATAATGATGCAATACTAATCTTTGGCTTTTTTTTATTAAAAGACTACACTACGAGAATATTAAAACATTAACCTATGACCCACTAACTAAAGCGCAACATGTGGTGTGCACATTATGAAATCTATATAACCTAAATAACATTTCTTGTTCTTTTTTTTTTTTTTTTTTTGGTTTTATTAAAGGAAAATTATCCTAATTCTATTAAAATGTGTTGATTTAAACATGAAATGTGTATGGACCTAAATACCTAAATCTTAGATATGACATATGATGCATGATATGTGATGAGCAAATAACAATAACACACTAAAATATATGTCCTATTGAAAATTTATCAATGTAAATCAATGACATATTATCTCAATGATGCAAAGCAATTCATGAATTTGCCATGAAAAGTCTAAATAATCAAAAATCTAACCCGACGTCCCACGGTTCAATATTTTTTATTATTATGACTTAATATGACAAATTTCCTAATCGAATAATTATAAAAATAAATCAAAACAAATCAAGTTAGAATAAATAAATAAATAAAACTATGGAACCGAATATCTAAAAATTTACCTAGTCTAACACACAGTTGACTTGACGAATGGCGAGGAGGCAGTGGTGGCTGAGCTATGATGGTGGATCGGTGATGGGTCGCCGTTTAGAACAGGGGCTATCCGTCGCAGCTCCGGCGAGGTTGGGGCAGTAACCGGACCTGCAGCAAAACAGGGGAGGCAGCAGGTGGCTCTGTTCAGGCGTACAGCAGTGAGCAGAGGAGCAGCAACGTCGGGCAGGGGCGGAGCTAGGCAACTCCGGCAACTCACAAATAGAACAGGGAGGAACTGTCTCGAGACCTGCTGGGACGTGAGCAGAAATGGAGCAGAAATGGTGTCACCGGGCAGCAGCTTCTAACAAGTGGAACAGAGCAACGGCAGCATCACGGGTCCAATGTCACAACGACGAGGGACAAAACGGCGAAGTGGCAGGGCGAAATCACAGTGGGCTTCGGCTCCGGGTGGAGAAATCGAGTAGCGAGAAGCAGTAACGGCGAACGAGCCACAAGCGGAGCGCAGCGAGGACAGCAGCGGCAGGCGTTGAGTCGCACAGCAGTGACGGCTGATATGGCTAGTACAAGTACCTAGAGGGGGGGTGAATAGGTATAAAGAATAATTTCTCACAATAATCGCACGATACCGGACAATCAATAGAAATGAGACAATTTATCTTTGTTAATAAGCACGCAATGATAAAGATAAGACTGAGAGTAGGGAAGAGAAAATTGAACGCAAGGTTTATAGTGGTTCGGCTTGTTTCAAGCCTACGTCCACTCTTTTGCACTGACAGCCCACTAGCTGGATTCCACTATGAACAAAGAGATGTTACAGCACTGATCTTCCTTGATTTCTCGGTGTAGAAGATCTACCACACTTTCTCAAGGTATCACTAAGTATAGACTCTCTTTGTGTATACAGTTTCGCTCAATATGAATTGACTAACAATCAAGGAGCTTCAGACTCTGGAATTTTTCTATCGAGCACACACTAGAACAGCTTAGAACATCTTCCTTTTATACTCCTTTATGCCATCATACCCGTTGGCACTTACCAAATGAATTCTTCCAATCAACCCGTTGGACAGAATCAATCAAGAAGATTATTCGAGCTATTCAAGGAACATGTCGATAGCCCATCAATCCTATTCGCCCATACAATCAGGATCTTGGTTTCCAAGAATAGAACCTTCCAATAGTATTTCGTCAATCATCGGATCTTCAAACGATCTTGAATTCGAATAAATAATCCGTTATATCAAATCCAACCAAGTGATCTTCTCCAAATCGATAAGACCAAATCCTTAACCAAACACTTTAGTTCGGATCACCTTCGTCGCCGGATTAGATTAGAGACTGTCAATGAGAATAGTCTTGAGTCTTGAGTCTTGAGAGCCGAGTCTCGGTGATCTGAAAGTCTTCGGACTCACAAGTACAAGGGTCTACACAGCTTCCGGACTAGACGATGGAAACGTTTTGTCGCCTTCAAAACACTTTTAGAAAGATTTCTCCAACAATCTCCCCTTTTTGATGGTGACAAAACTTTCCCGTAGATTTAAATAACTTTGACCTGCAAAACATTACTCAAGCAATATGGATATCTCATGAAGATTAAACATTCAACTAAACTCTGCATCCACAGAAAGATAGGTTAGTCTTTCATGAGTAAAGCCATAAAATAACACTTGATTGTAAATGCAACAGTCAAAATCAAATCCACACCCAAGTCAGTCAATTTCACCAAGTCCATCACACTCACGTCATACTCAAAACACATAAACTAAAGTTAAAACACAAATAAAGTCAAAGTTGAGTTTAGTTCAATTCAAAGCTAGCAATTCTCCCCCTTTTTGTCATCATTAAAAAGGTGAGAAAGAGTAAAGTCTGCTTGGGAACGCGCACGAGCTGGAAATCTCCCATCGACTGTACGGTGCCTTCCAGCCTTTTCAAGTCTTCCCGTAGATGTGTCACCTCTTCTCCTTTGGCATTTGCTTGAATTTGAAGAGTGAGGTCTTGCATTTGATTTGACAGGGTAACAGAAGATGCTTGTCCAGCATTCTTCAGGACTTGAAGTTCACATTCCAAAGCGTATATTTGACCCTGCATTTCCAGAAGAAGATCAAGGATGCGACGAAAATCTGCTGTATTGACTGTCTGCGTGCTGGCATTTGCTCTATCGGATTGTGCAAAGGCAGACGATGGAACTTCATGCAGATTTGGCGTTGAGGTGTCATGTCCTTCCTCAGGCATTTGAGAAGCCTGAATATCTTCTGGATTTGTTTGCGACTGACTCATACCTTCACTGTGGACAGGTGTAGTCCTTCCTTTCTCGCCATCTCCCCCTGTTTCTAAGGCCTCATCTGGGGAAGAGTGATGGTCATGCTCGGCAGAGTCTTCATTGCCTTCCTTTCCAGCTTCATCTACAGACTTTTCTTTGTCTGCTTCTTCTTCTACTTCAACTTCCTTCTCTTTTTCCTCTACTTCTCTCTGTTCTTCTCCCTCTGCTTCTTTTCCTTTCCTCTGTTGCTCCGTTGATTCGAATACAGAATGACTGACCCTTTTTAATGCCAAGGCAGAGATAGTGAGTTCATCCTCTTCATCTTCATCCTCTAAGATAAGAGTTCTTTTCTTTTTGGATGGAGCACCCATGGGCTCCTTCCCTTTCCTTTTGATGCGAAGATTCTGGAGTTTTCACTTTGAACTTCTCCATTGCCTTATCAAGCTCTTTCGTACGCATTTTTGTCGGCATTTTCAAACCCACCACCATTTTGTCGCATGGTCGAACACAAAGAGTCCGGGGAGGTTCAATGTTCAAGTGTCTCAAGATCTTGGTCACAAGACCCGCATAAGGCAACCGACCTCCGTCCTTCACCATCGCTCCGTACATGTGAAAGAGAATGGTGTGAGGAAGAGAGAACTTCTTTCCCGAATTGATTGTGTACATCAATTTCGCCTCAGAATTAGACACGTCTGTCTTGGATGTTGATTTTGGCCGGAGACAATTGATCACGATTTTGTGCAGCAAGATGTTGATGGCATGCATTCTTGTGTAGGTAATTCGCTTTTACGTATTCCCCGTCTTTGACAAGTTCCGATGTGGTACGAGTAATAGAAACTTTGACCGGTTGATATCGTCCTCGTTCAACTCCAATTATGTCTCGCCAACATGTCCACATCCACCACATAATCTTGGTCTCGAACACTTTGAAGGATATTCTATTCGCATCTAAAAAGCTAAGATTCGAATAGAAATATGCTGTCAATTGTGCATAACCGTCTGTGGTGTCAGAGCAAAATTGCTCTAGTTGAAGCAGTTTGAACTTCTCCCTTAAGTTCACATTGATAGCATCCAGAAAATCAAAATCGACGCTCCTGGGGTTTATCACCCCACGTTTCAACAATTTGAAGAACAGATCCTCCTGTTCCTTTGATTTGAACAACTCCGTTCTTTTTCCCTTCACCTTCGTAGCAACACCCATCCTGGGTTGGAATTCACTAAACATTTTGTCATCGTCATTCCCGTCAATCGGATTTAATCCACTTACACGAGGGTCACTTGGAATGTTCGCAAGTGCTTGCTCAGCCTTTCCTTTGGGAGCAATTCCCAAATCCTCCATCCGTTTCAAAAAGATATACTCATTTCCATACCCTTTGTCTTTAAGGAAATCATCTACATAGTTCAGGGGTGTACCAGTGCTTTTCAAAGAACGATAGAGCTTGTAAATAAAAGAGGGTTTTTGTGTTCTTACAGGGATCTCGCTTCCTCGATTATTTCTTCCTCCGGTTGATGACTCACACCCTGTGGGGTAGATGGTGGAGAGTGACGTGGTTGAGAGTGAATTGGGCTCCGTCGCTGTCTCGGTAACTCTTCCTCCTCGGTGAGATCGAAGTGGGTAGGACCCTCCTTCATTTTCGGTGGTCCCCTACTCGCGATTCTTGACGACTTTCTTGAAGAAGACATCGTTTCTTGTCGATGAAAGATGCTTTTACTCGCTTTCCCAAGAAAAGATGACAACTTTCTCGAGGATGAACACGAAGTCGAGACAGATTGGGAGGAGAATGCCTTTTTAGGGTTTTGTAGTTTAAGCAAGAAGACAACTGACTATATATAACTCAGTTTTTAAAAAAGAAAAAACCAATCAATATAAAGGAAAGTGAACAGTCGTCTTTTTTTTTTTAAAAAACGATAACTGCCATTTTAAATAGAAGTTATCTTTTTTAAAAGGCAAGTTTCCAGATTTTCACGGAAATTAAAGATAATATAAATTATTTATAACTGAACGAATGATCGTACCTTTTCGAGATTGAATACAAAAACAACTTACAGTCTATAGCCATGAATGTCTGAGTCTGAGGGTCTGAGAGTCTCTAGACTTTAACTTCTTCAAGCTTCAAAATGTTGAGTCTGGAGCGGATAGTATCAAATTGATTCTTCTCCAAAGGCTTTGTAAATATATCCGCTAGTTGGCTTTTTGAATCAACAAATTGAATCGAGATTTCTCCATTTTGAACATGATCTCTAATAAAGTGATGTCGAATCTCTATATGCTTTGCCCTTGAGTGAAGAATTGGATTTTTTGTAAGATTGATAGCGCTGGTGTTGTCACATCTAATTTCCGTGCATGAGTCTTCAATTCCAAAGTCTTGTAGTTGTTGTTTTATCCATAGAATTTGCGAACAACAGCTTCCAAGAGCTACATACTCGGCTTCTGTTGTAGAGAGAGCCACAGTATTTTGTTTCCTTGAAAACCAAGACACCGTCCCGTTCCCAAGCAATTGGCAAGTTCCCGAGGTACTCTTTCTATCAACTCGCAACCAGCTAGATCTCGCGTCTCGAATATCCAAGAAGATTGAAGTCTCCTTCTTAGGATACCAAAGACCGATGCTTGATGATGAAGCAACGTATTTAATAATACGTTTCGCAGCACTGAGATGTGATTCTCTAGGGTCTGATTGAAACCTAGCACAGATGCAAACACTCAACAAAATGTCAGGTCTAGAGGCAGTAAGATAAAGAAGTGAACCGATGATACTCCTGTACAGCTTTTGATCAACTTTCTTCCCTTCTTCATCTTTGTCTATCTTTAAAGAACTTGACATCGGAATGTCGGTCTTTTTGCACTTTCCAGTCCAAACTTCTTGACAAGATCAATAGCATATTTTTCTTGATGAATGAATGTTCCTTCCTTCAATTGCTTTACTTGAAGTCCAAGAAAGAAGGTTAATTCTCCCATCATACTCATTTCAAACTCATCCCGCATAGACTTAGAGAATTTCTTGCACAGACTTTCATTAGAGGATCCAAAAATAATATCATCCACATATATTTGAACAAGTAAAAAGCTTTTGTTTTCCTTTTTGATAAATAGAGTAGTATCTACTTTACCTTTTACAAAACCATTATGAATTAAAAACTTACTTAGTCTGTCGTACCAAGCTTGAGGTGCTTGCTTTAAACCGTACAGGGCCTTTTTCAGTCTGAAGACTGAGTCTGGCTTCTTTGGGTCTTCAAACCCTGGTGGTTGTTCCACATAAACTTCCTCATGGATAAATCCATTTAGGAAGGCACTTTTGACGTCCATTTGGAATAACCTGAAATTTTTATAACAAGCAAAAGCAAGCAACAATCGAATAGCTTCTAACCTTGCTACTGGTGCGTAAGTCTCATCATAGTCTATCCCTTCTTCTTGCGTGTATCCCTTGGCCACGAGTCTTGCTTTGTTTCTTACGACTTTTCCTTTCTCATTCATCTTGTTCCTGAACACCCATTTAGCTCCGATAACAGTTTTACCTTTTGGTTTGGATGTCAATTCCCAGACATCATTAATGTTAAACTGTCGAGCTCTTCTTGCATAGCTTCAATCCAGCTTTCATCGATAAAGCTTCTTCTATGCTTTTTGGTTCAATTTCGAGAGATGAGAGCCACAGGACTAGACTCTTCGCGCCTTTTGGATCTCGTGCGAATTCCTTCATTAATTTCGCCGATAATGAGATCTTTGGGATGACTGGACTTATGCTTCCGATTCATCGGTTGATTTGTCTCGGTTGATGATCTCTTTCTTTACTTGAATCTTCACGAACAATTTGATGCTGGTCTTCCAGAGTCTGAGATGCTTCTTGAGTTGAAAGCTTTAGAGAGTCTGAAGCAGATTCAGACTCTTCATGTTGAGTCTGACTGGATTCATTTTGCACTGAGTCTTGAAATTTGACATTCATTGATTCCTCCACTGATTGACTCTTCTTGTTATAGACTCTGTAAGCTTTGCTTGATGTAGAATATCCAAGGAAGATGCCTTCATCTGATCTTTCTTCAAATTTACCAACTCGATCTTTTGCATTTTTCAATATAAAGCATTTGCAACCAAATACATGAAAGTACGAAACAATAGGCTTCTTACCTTTGAATAACTCATAAGGGGTTTTCTCTAGAATAGGTATTAAAAAGACTCTATTGATAATATAGCACGCTGTTGAAACAAATTTCCTCGGCCCAAAATCGTGAAGAAATTTTACTTTCAATTAAAAGAGTTCTAGCTATTTCTTGAAGAGATCTATTCTTTCTTTCCACAACTCCATTTTGCTGAGGAGTGTATGGAGAGGAGAACACATGCTTAAAGCCAGATTCATCACAAAATTTTGTAAAGTCTTGATTTTCAAATTCACCTCCATGGTCTGTTCTTATACTTGAAATAACACATCCTTTTTCATTTTGAACTTTTTTAGCAAATTTTTCAAAATACGAGAAGGTTTCAGACTTACTTGCAAGAAAATATACCCAAGTAAATCGGGAGTAATCATCCACGATTACTAGGCAATATTTCTTACCTCCAATGCTCGGGTTCGGTTGGTCCGAAGAGATCCATATGCAGCAGCTGCAGTACATGATTAGTAGAGACATGATTTATTGGCTTAAATGAATTTCTTACCTGCTTTCCCAATATACATGGAGTGCATAGATCGACTTTTGGTATGATAAATTGGGTAGACCACGAACAAGCTGCTTTGATGAGATTTTGGCCAATTGTTTCATGTTGATGTGACCAAACTTTCTGTGCCACAAGCTTGCTTCGTCTTGGATTGAAATTAAGCATTGCGATTCATCCGGTTTCACATCCAAAAGATAGATATTTCCATGCCTTCGACCCATGAAAGAATGAGTAGAGTCTTTACTGGTTCCAGAACATATTCCTTCTTGAAAGAAGATCTTAAAGCCAGTATCACACAATTGGCTGATGCTGAGAAGATTGTAATTGAGTCCTTTTACTAAGGAAACATTACTTATTGTGAGATTTCCAATTTTCACAGTTCCAAATCCCACAATTCTTCCTTTGTCAAGTTTCCTCCAAATGATACTTTTCCACCATTTACTTGAACAAGCTTTGTAAAGCAATTTGAGTCTCCTGTCATATGTCTTGAACATCCACCGTCCGATACCACTTTACCTTTCTCTTGATGGAGACCCGCAATCAAATGAGAATCTCAAGCTTTCTTTGGTACCCATATTTTCTTGGGTCCATTGTTGTTAGTGAGATAAACAAGATTAGCCCAAGTTTTCTTAACGGGTTTCCAAACCATAGGACACTCTTTTTCAAAGTGATTCGGGCTATTGCACTTTGAACACTTGAGGGCATTACGACCTACAGACTTTACAAAAACCTTCTTGAAATGATTTTTGTAAGCCTCTCTTGAGGGTCTTTGCTTAATTCTTTCTTTTACTTTAGGAAAATCAATCAATGGAATAGTTTCTGTTGTCATACCTAAACCAAATTTATTGAAATACGGTCTTTGAGCTGAAAGAATTTTTTCAAGTTTTTCGGACCCTATTGAAAATTTCTTTGAAATATTTGATGAGTCAATTTTTAAAAGAGCATTTTCTTTCAAAAGATTTTCTTCACTTTCTTTAAGTGTAGAAACATTTATGTCTAAACATTTGACTCTTTCTTTCAAAACATTTTCCCGTTGTTTTAAAGCAGAGTTTTCCTTTTTTAGTTCGGAAATCCTTTTAAGAGAAGTCTTAAGACTAAAACACAGCTCATCAATATACTTCGAAACCTTGACAGGAATTTTAAAATTACTTACCTCAAATTCACTGTCTGAGTCTGATCCAGAGTCTGAGTCTGAGTCTGATTGCGCCATTAGACACAAATTGGCATACTCATCTTCACTTTCTTCACACTCTGTATCACTCCAAGTTTCGGCTTTGAGAGCCTTTCGAGACTTTCCAGCTTTTCCTCTCTTCTTCTTTAGAAGATGATAGTTAGGTCTGATGTGTCCCTTTTTCTTACATTCGAAGCAAACTACATCGTTGTTTGATTCATCATCATCAACAGACTTGGTCTGTTGTTTTTGAAAGCTTTGTTTCTTTGAGTTGAATCTTCTTCCTTTTCTATCCAGCTTTCAATCTTCTTATCATGAGAGCAAGCTCCTCATCATCCATATCATCTTCGAATCTGTAACATCAGAATCATCATTTGATTTTAATGCAATGGACTTCTTACCTTTTGGATCTTCATCTTCGTTAATTCGTTCCACTTCGTAAGACTGAAGAGTTCCAACCAGCTCGTCGACGATAGTGGCATGATTCTTTGCGTCTCTCTTATTGAAGTCTTTATGTGATTCCAATCCTTGGAGAGTCCACGCAAAGAGCTTGTTTACCTTCATGGGATCAAAAATTGGTTGTCCTTGATTTTCAAGACCATTTACAATTTTTGTAAAACGGCTAAACATGTCAGTTATAGATTCTCTAGGTTTCATTTTGAAGGCTTCGTATTGACCGAGGAGAATGTTGATTCTAGTCTCCTTCACTCGATTTGTTCCTTCATAAGTGATATGTAATCTATCCTGCACTTCTTTAGCTGTATCACAAGAAGATATTCTGTTATATTCGGTAGGTGACAAAGCACAATATAAAGAATAAATTGCTTTTGCATCGAGTGCTTGTCTCTTGGTTATCTCTTCCCCGAGTCATTTCTCTTGACTCAACAGTTTCTTTTCCTCTTTCCGAGACAGATGCAGCTTTAGGAGTAATTCCTTTTTCTACAACGTCCCATTCCGGGGATCCTTCGATCGTAGGAACGCTTTCATCTTGTTTTTCCAGATGTTGTAATCCTTTCCATCAAAGTATGGTGGTCTCGATATTACTTTGCCCTTCCACCAGCCCCGAGCTAGCATACTAGCCATGGATCTTTTACTCTGAAGTAAAACACTTCAAATAAAGTGAGTACACGAGCTCTGATACCAATTGATATGGCTAGTACAAGTACCTAGAGGGGGGTGAATAGGTATAAAGAATAATTTCTCACAATAATCGCACGATACCGGACAATCAATAGAAATGAGACAATTTATCTTTGTTAATAAGCACGCAATGATAAAGATAAGACTGAGAGTAGGGAAGAGAAAATTGAACGCAAGGTTTATAGTGGTTCGGCTTGTTTCAAGCCTACGTCCACTCTTCGCACCGACAGCCCACTAGCTGGATTCCACTATGAACAAAGAGATGTTACAAAGACCGATCTTCCTTGATTTCTCGGTGTAGAAGATCTACCACACTTTCTCAAGGTATCACTAAGTATAGACTCTCTTTGTGTATACAGTTTCGCTCAATATGGATTGACTAACAATCAAGGAGCTTCAGACTCTGGAATTTTTCTATCGAGCACACACTAGAACAGCTTAGAACATCTTCCTTTTATACTCCTTTATGCCATCATACCCGTTGGCACTTACCAAATGAATTCTTCCAATCAACCCGTTGGACAGAATCAATCAAGAAGATTATTCGAGCTATTAAAGGAACATGTCGATAGCCCATCAATCCTGTTCGCCCATACAATCAGGATCTTGGTTTCCAAGAATAGAACCTTCCAATAGTATTTCGTCAATCATCGGATCTTCAAACGATCTTGAATTCGAATAAATAATCCGTTATATCAAATCCAACCAAGTGATCTTCTCCAAATCGATAAGACCAAATCCTTAACCAAACACTTTAGTTCTGGATCGCCTTCGTCGCTGGATTAGAGACTGTCAATGAGAATAGTCTTGAGTCTTGAGTCTTGAGAGCCGAGTCTCGGTGATCTGAAAGTCTTCAGACTCACAGTACAAGGGTCTGCACAGCTTCCAGACTAGACTGATAGAAACGTTTTGTCAGCTTCAAAACACTGTTAGAAAGATTTCTCCAACAACGGCTTCTAGCAAGATGGAGCAGGGGTAACGGCTCGTCACTCAGGTGGAGGGCTCGGTTGGCAGGGCAGCAATAGCATAGACATGGCAGTGGAGGCGTGTGGCGCTTGGGCAGTCGCAAGTCGCTGGTGCGGGGCGTCGGGTGAAGGTCTGCTGCAGTCGGGAGCAACGGCGAAGCGGCGGTGGTGTGGGCGTAGGAGCGGTAGCAGCAGCTCAGCGGCGCGGGCACAGTCGTCGGAGGCAGCAGGCGGAGGCGTCGGCACAGGGGTGCGATGGCGCGGCTGGGTGAACGCGATGGCGCAGGTGTGGGCACAGTGGTGCGCCGGTGAGGAGGAGCCGTCGGTCTGCGGGCAGCAAATTCCGACGAGTGCAGGGGGAAGAGGATGAATAGTAAACGTCCAACCCCCTGCCGATTAAACTTTTGCTTCTGCTTTTTCCCTTTTTTTTTAATTTTTACTCTCTCTCCTCCTACCCATCTCTTCGTACACACTCTCTCTCTCTCTACCTTCTTTTGACCTTTTCCTCTTTTCCTCTCCCACAAACCGAAGCTCTCCTTTTTTTTTTTTTTTCCTCTCCTTTCACTTTTCATTTTTTTTCTTCGATGAGGAGAAGCCCCCTGCATCCTTTATTTATAGAGGAAAACTCAAAATTATTTTTCGCAAGTGAAATATTCACTCAACCACTTAACAAAAAAATGGCTCCAAAATCACACAATAACTAATTTTTTTGAATTTTGAAATGAGGATATATTTTTAACAACAAAGATTTTCAAAACCAAATGTTTTATTTTATTTATTACTTTCTAAAATATTAGATGTTAACAAGTTTAGATCGCGAGACTATAAAATCTCTTTTGTTTCTTAGTGGAATCCAGCCAATAGGCTGTCATTATGGGAGAGTGGACGTAGGCTTGATCTAAGCCGAACCACTATAAACCTTGTGTACTTATTCTCTTCTTTTAACTCCTTTATTTTGATTCGTAGTTCTAATTAACTATTTAAAATCATTTATTTTGTTTGAAGTTTTATTTAATTGCTAAAGTCTGAATTTGTCTGTGATTTTCTAAAGGCAAATTATTTCTACTAAACTTTGCAAAATTTTTGTTTATACCTATTCACCCCCCTCTATGTGCTTATACTAGCCCTTTTCATGGGTTTGGCCCATGAGCTGTAATCTGCAAAGGTAACCATGAATATAGAATGTGTTAAAAAAGATATCATTGTTAAAATTCCATATGGTAGATTTTCGTGTCCTTGCACCTCCGTGATCTCCGAGCATGAATGGATTTCCTTTTGGTCTTGCTTTCCCCTCGCATGGTTTGTTGTCCTTCTCTTTTACGTCCATTGCTCTCCTCATTCCTGCTTCTGAAAGTTAGGGCCCTCTGCTCTTGCTTGGCGTGTAATGGAGAGGGGGAGAGTATAAAGAATTTCGGAGTAGCATATTTAGCGGAATTAAACTTTTGTCGAAAATGTAAATTTGATTTGACTCCTTGTGAAACGCAAAGGACCCACATATTCATGGACCAAGTAGAGTATCATTAGACGTGCTAGTCGCCCCTTCCTTGCCCAATCAGATGAGATGGTTTTACGAGGAAGGCCATATTTAATAGAGGGTGTTAAATCCCGATTGTCTTATTAAAAAAGGGAATAGCAATTTCGTTATACAAGTTGAATATATGTAGTGTTGCGACGGTATGAAAAGCATCTCTTACACGTCTTTCTTATATTAAGATCAAGGAGGGATGATTGCCTAGCTGCGATCAAAGTGGTGGACTAGTTTCACCATGCATGGAAAGATCGTGACTAGGGGACCAAGAGATTTTCTCCAATGCTTGGTTTATTTTCCTTATAGTGATGCAGACATCTCATCTAGGGAATTCGCAAATGCAACCTTGATACTAACCGAATTTGAAGAATTGGGAAATAGTGAAGGGAACTATGCGTATTTTATATATTCAACACACTTCTTTACATTGTACAATCTCTGATTTATAAAATAGTGAATGGTTAACTAAGGAAATAATAAAGAAGATACATGGAATCAAATTCACCTTGGATTGATATAATTAATCAATCATAATCCTAGATACTCTTGGATTGATCGATCACAATCGACTATTGATCCTCGCATATCTCTATCGCAACCCGATCTCATCGCCAATTAGTCCTCGGGGAAAAAAAAAGGGGCGAAGGTCGAATTTATGGGTACTTGACCACGGGAGTTTCCTCATGATTCTCATCCACGGAGGCATCATCACCTTGCCTTTCAGGTGAACTTGCGAGTTCCCTCACACAGTCGCAAGCTCTCCTAAGCTTGTACCTCGCGTGATAGCGGAGTGTTGTGATCTATACCCACATGAGCAACACACTTTGAGAGAAGAGGTCAAGTGTGAATATCGGATTTCGAGGTACTTTTACTACAATAACTTTCTCAATAATACGCTTCACCCATAAGGATAACATCACTTCATCCTTTAAGGTACTACCACACTTCATCCTTGATCTCCTTAAATACTCCTCCACTTCCAAACTAGTCGTTGGACAGTATCTAGAGTATCGTCTTCCAATCTACCCATTGGACATATCTGTATCTAGAAGATTTAGTAACAGTTGAGTGATAGAAGTAGAATCCCAAATTAATTCTGATCGCCCATACAAACAGATTCTTGGTTTCCATAAGTAGAGCTTCTTCGTATAGAAAGTTCTTGTCTTCAATATCCAATCGTCAATCAATTAGATTGAGTCAATCAAATCTATCTTGATGTAAAATCAAAACTAGATCACTAGCTATTATATTTTTTGGGCTTATGTTACGTTCTGTCAAGTTGTTTCGTTCTGAACATGTTTCGTTTTGAATTTGCTACATTTTGAACTTGTGTCTCATTTTGGACTTTGTCACATTCTGGACTTGTGTCTCATTCTGTATGTAAAGTCTGAGAGTCTTCAGACTGAAGTAAAGTTTGAGTGTCTTCAGACTGAAGTAGAGTCTACAATCTGGACGTCAGTCTGAACTGAAGTAGACTTTACAATCAGGACGTCAAACTGAACATATTCTACTTCTGGTTCAGCTCCCACAAAGAGTATGTCTTCTGGTTCTTCCAAATATAGACTTTGACAATATCATAGAGTCTGTCTTCTAGTTCTTTCAAGTATAGACTTTGACAATATCATAGAGTCTGTCTTCTGATTCTTCTAAGTATAGACTTTGACAATATCCTTTACATGTTCTATCATCTGCATAATCTATTACTCAACCTTTAAAAATGTTAGTAGCCTTTGATTTATTTTGTTATATTCAAAACATCATAAGAGATTTCCCTAACAACCACTAGTCTCGATTTTGGAGGTTAGCTAGAGAACTCAATCGAGGGTTGGCAATAGTACCTTGAGTCCTACGCAACTAGATATCCAGGTTTGAGAACTTGGGTTACGCTAATATTTCTATTAGTGTCATTTTGGTGTCTAATAGTATGTCGTGTTACCTAAGGTGTCCATGTATTTATTTTTACTTCTTTTTTTTTTTTTGGGATCATTTTATCCTAAGCTAGGTGGTCATGCGTGGATTGGTCATTTTCGTGTCATTCTATTTTTAAGAAAGATAAAAGAAGACACTCAATTGAGTTGAAAGTGTGAAACGATAAGTAAACAATCAAGGAAAGTAATAAATCTATCATGCAATCTTATATAAAGATAAAAGAAGAAAAAAAATGAAGGGACAGGAAAGAAAGGAAACCCAACTTGTCGGGTTTTCTTAAAGACAAGAGAAACCCAAAACATAGGCGAGGATAAATAATACAAGATCACCGTCTTCGTGTCCTCTCCATTTTCAGGATCCTAATCTAAGCCTAATCTGAGAACTATAACTAGGTGCATATAATGGGAAGAAACGACCATGCAAGTCAAAACAATAAAAAAAAAACATGACACGAGGGCAACATCAAACAATCCAACAAAACAAGGTTTATCAACCAAGTTTGGGCCTCGGGGTTGGCATTTGCAATTCATGTGTAGGTCCCTCTAGACACCTACCTGATTCATTTTATGACTTGTAACCATTATGGGCATTTTGTGTTATCACCTAGTCAATAATGCTTGTAAGTCCCTATGTGATCCCCAAGATTTCCCCTCGGTATCATACATCGCCCCTAACATACATCTAGAAATCACATGCATTGCAAGACTTAAACACACATGCAAGCTTTTTGAGCCTTATTTCCTAATCAATCAAACAAGTGAGTGAACTGTCGGCGAATCACTTATTCTCAAGGCATGCGCCAATCACAAACACTGGGATTTTCAATGAATAACATGATTATGCATGAGAGGTACATGTGAAATTTCAAAAATGGGTTTTGAAATTATCAAGAAGCTTTTTGAGACAAGATGATGTCTTGACTATAGAATGCATTTAATTGCCATGACCAGCCGGGGACTCACATAAATGTACTCACAGGAGTTGTAGGCATTTTGAATACGGTCCAAGTCATGACTTTCACAATGTCAAATAAAGGTTTAAAGACATTTGACAACATTTTATACTAAGAAATATCTAGGTTATGGAATGCATTTAATTGCAAAAGCTAGCCGAGGCTCGCATAAATGCACTCATAGACATCACAAATATTTTAAATACGGTCCAAACCAAGACTTTTCCTAAGTTAAATCAAGTATTGAAAATTAATTTCTAAATGTTTGCTTTTGGAAATATCATATGTACGAAAGTGGTTTCAAAGTGCAATTTGGAAAATCAATTTATTGAAAATCATTTGACAAGAGATATTAAAAGATTTGAAACAATTTTTGTCACACCCCAATCCTCCGAGCGCGTGCCCATCCCTCTACGGTCAATTAATAGCATTGTCCCAAGACGCATCGCCGACTCATTCATTTTTAATTGCGCATACAGAAACAAATATATAATCCCCAGACAACACTCAGATGTGATAGAAAAGTAGGGCACAATTTTCTTCACTTGAAAACACAACCACACTTATATATACATAGTAAACCATGTCATATATAATACAAGTTGGTCTATTTATTATGTCTACAAAACAAGGGAGGGTTTCACAAAATTACGGGTCCTCATCCTCCTTAATTTCACCTTTTTCCACACTTCAACTGGAGCCTTCAGCAGACTGCACCGGGGACTCTGGTACTTCAAGAGCTGGGTCTACTGCATCTACGATTGAGCCTTGAGGAGGATCTGCAGTACCCTTTCCAAAAGCGACCTCCAAAACATACAGAGGTACCTCAGATTCTGGGATGGGACCTTCTCTCTGGCCATCTTGAGCTTGGCAATATCATGACCTATATCGATGGGGCACCTTGTGGGTGAGACCCACATTGACCCAGACTATGGACCTAACCAACTCATAGTCCCAACCCCTAGGGCCCTCATGCATCGAAATATAAGATGTATGCTGTGTAACCCTTTTAGGCCGTCCAAAAAAAAAAAAACTCAGGAGCTGCCATCTATGGACCTGAAATGTTACCCCATAACAAGGTGAGACGACGTATCAGTGAGTTCTACCTCCTAAGACCTGACTAGGAAGAAAATACGCCCTAAGGGCTACCTAAGAACAAACATAGGTTGGAGGGCTTATCTTAGCCTCAGTCTCTTCCTACAAGTCAGTCTATCTCACAGATACGCAAATCACATCAACCATCAAATCAGATCGAACTATCGATCAATCAACTCAGTCGATTACATGTCATCACGACCTCCCCTCGGTCGGCCAAATCAATATTATCTAATAAGTCTAATCATATTAGGACTGCTCACTCTAAACTGATAATAGATAGTATACCTCACACTAAGATGATAAATAGTATATTGCTCCCTTACTAAGTTGTCATATCAGAGCTCGTAGGTTGATATAGTATACTAATAATGCTCACTATAAGCTGATAATAATATTACTTATTCTAAGCTGATAAGGTATACTGCTCTCTTACTAAGCTGACATATCAAAGCCCGTAGGTTGATATAGTATACTAGTATACTACTCTCAATCTAAGCTGACATATCGTCCACAGGCTGATATAGTATACCATCTCGATCATTTAATCAATTCATCATTTTTATCATACCCGATAAAAATACTCGTGTGTGAGTATACGGCCGGCCTTAGCCAAAATACAATATTTTCACTTTTGAATATCCCACCATTTTCAACAATCCCAAAATCGATTTTTGGTATTGTAGACCAACGCCTGGTAATTTTCCTATTGATTACCAAAATTATCAATTTTTGAGATAATTATCCACAATCACCAAACACATTCAATTTGCACAAAATAATAGTTAAATAAATAAACAGATCACACCACTGCAATCAGCAAAAAATTCCGGTCACCGAATATCCCGGTCTAATTTTCGAAAAATAAATAAATAATTAAATAATTACGGAAAATAATAAATAAATGCCAATAAATAGAACTTAAGCCTGCTAAAGCCTAATTGGAAATCAAGACGAATCCAAAAAATTTTCAAACCACTCTAGATAAGTATTAGAGCTTGTCTAGGCTCTAATTACACTACTCTAACCACCTAACATGCAATAACAATTAATTAAATTACTAATCTAATCTAACTATCCACCTAAACCATGCTTAATCTAAACTAAACAACCCTTAAGCGTAATTAATTTACTAAACAATGATTAGTGAGTTAAACTCACTTGTTAAATGAATCGCTCGGTTCAATTCGACGGGGACACGGCGGGGCTCGATAAACTTCACAGGGGGCTTGCCAACCGGGGTCGAGAACACCTCCAAAACAGGCCAAACAGTGCCACGGAGACCCACTTACTGAGGTTCTGATCTTGGCCAAGAAAGGGCTAAACGAGAGCTGGTTGAGGCGATAATGAGTTGAGATGGATCGAGGAGGCTGAATCGGGTCTAGGAGGATGGCTTCGGGCTTCCAAGCGGCTCCGGTGATGGCAGGACGAGCTCAAGCAGCTCTGGGAATCACCTGGGCTTGTGGCTAAAGTAGGAGGATGGTGAGGGAAGGCGGAGACGCAAGCGGGGCACGTGGAGGCGCGACGGTGGCTTCTCGACTCCGGCGGGTGGCTGCGACGGTGAGGAGGCTGCTGGCTTTCCTCTGCTGCTACTAGTGTTCAAAGATGAAGAAGAAGGAGAAGGTGGAAGTGTGCTCGACGGAATGGGAGAAAAGAGGGAGGAGGGAACCGGTCTTGGCAAGGAGGGGGCCACCAAGGCTTTATCCCCGAAGGAATTGCCAGGCTTACTGCTAGAGAGAGAGATCGAGTTGTGATTGAGTTAGCACCCGGAACAAAGCCAATCTCTAAGGCTCCTTACTGGATGGCGTTATCTGAGTTGAAGGAACTGAAGGTGCAGATGCAAGAATGGTTAGATAAGGGATTTATACGTCCTAGTGCATCACCTTGGGGAGCAACAGTTCTATTTGTAAAGAAGAAAGATGGTTCGTTGCATTTATGCATCGACTATCGTCAACTCAATCAGGTAATGATCAAGAACAAGTATCCACTCCCGAGAATCAACGATTTGTTAGATCAGTTACAAAGGGCGTCGATATTTTCAAAGATCGACTTGAGGACAGGAAATCATCAGCTAAGGATCAAGAAGAAGGACATTCCAAAGTCAGTGTTTCGTACTCGATACGATCATTATGAGTTTATTGTAATGCCGTTCGGGTTGACGAATGCTCTAGCTGCCTTCATGGATCTGATGAACCGAGTGTTTAAAGAATATCTGGATTAATTTGTGATCATGTTCATTGATAATATTCTAGTGTATTCGAGAAGTACTGAGGAGCATGAGAGTCATCTAAGAATGGTACTGCAGATTCTGAGGATTCATGAGCTATACGCCAAGTTTAGCAAATGCGAGTTTTGGCTGACTCATGTAGCGTTCCTAAGCCACGTGATTTCAAGCGAAGGAATCTTCATGGACCCGACCAAGATTAAAGCAATGATCAGCTGGCCAAGACCGACTACAGTGACAGAGATCAGAAATTTTTTGGGTTTGGCAGGTTACTACAGATGGTTTGTGGAAGGATTTTTAGCCTTAGCGTCATCGTTGACGCAACTCTTGAAGAAAGAAGAAAAGTTTATGTGGACAGACAAGTACGAGCGTAGTTTCCAAGAGCTTAAGCAAAAGCTGACTACCACACCCGTGCTAACCATTCCCTCTAGTCCTGAAGAATACGAGATCTATATTGATGTATCATTTAGAGGATTGGGTTGGGTAGATGTATCATTTAGAGGATTGGGTTGGGTATTGATGTAACATGGTAAAGTCGTTGCATACGCATCTCGCCAATTGAGACCTCATGAGCAGAATTACCCGACACATGACTTAGAACTCGCAATAATCATTTTTGCTCTGAAGATTTGGAGACATTACTTGTGTGGAGAAAGATTCCAGATCTTCACTGACTATCAAAGTCTCAAGTATCTATTCTCTCAGAATGAGTTGAATATAAAACAGCGCCACTGGATGGAACTTCTGAAGGACTATGATTATGATATCTTATATCACCCTGGAAGGCAAATAAGGTCGTCGACACTTTGAGTCAGAAGTCTTCAATCGCTCACATGCTGGTTAAGGAGTAGAATTTACTCAAAAGAACTCAAAATTCAGTTTTCAAGTTTGAGGTAGGCCACCTCTTGAATCTTATGGCCACCTTCAGAATTGAGTCAGATGTTCATATCGGGATCAAATTACTTCAATCGATAGACCCAGATGTTCAAAAAATTTTACAAGAGGATACCGATAAAAGGAGGGCTGACTTTCAAATTTCTGAGGACGAAACACTAAGGTTCTGACGACGATTGTGTGTACCTGGTGATGTAGAGCTTATAGAGGAGATTTTATCATAAGTGCATCATAGCAATTATAGCATTCATCTTGGCAATACGAAAATGTACCAGAATCTGCATTAACACTATTGGTGGTCTGGTATGAAGGCGGATATCGCCAAGTATCTGACGTGTCAACAAGTTAAGGTACAGCAATGTAAGCTGGGAGGACTTCTGCAACCTCTTGAGATCCCAGAGTGTAAATGGGAACACATCACGGTGGATTTTGTGACAAGTTTACTGAGGAGTCAGAGAGATAATGATTTCATTTGGGTAGTGGTCGACAGATTGACAAAGTTGGCTTATTTCATCGCGGTATGAAAGGATTTTGATTTGGATAGGCACGCAAAGTTGTATGTGCATCAGATTGTTCGACTGCATGGAGTGCCAGGGATGATAACTTCAGACCGAGACCCAAGATTCACAACTGCTTTTTGGAGAAGTTTGTAGACTGCTTTAGGGATGAAGCTGCAGTATAGTACGGCATATCATTCTCAGACGGATGGCCAGTTTGAGAGGACGATTCAGACCCTTGAAAACATGCTGCGAGCTTACGTATTGGATTTCAAAGGAAGTTGGGAAGAACAGCTTCATTTTTTCAAGTTTGCCTACAATAACAACTACCAGCAGAGCATTTAGATGGCTCCTTCCGAAGTGTTGTATGGCAGAGTGTGCATAATGCCAGTGTGTTGGGATGAAGTCAGGGAAAGAAAAATCATTACGGCACAATAAAGATGATTAGAAATCAAAGATAGGTTGGTTTGACTAAGATGTGTGGTTAAATGTGGGTGATTCCACCAAATTGCAAAATTCTCGTCGATCGGCAATAGACTGATTTTTCTGTCATTTTGATACCTGTGTTCGTAATTGAAACATCGATATTTTCACGATCAGCAAGAGTCACCAATGTGTCGAAGAGGTTCATTGTGGCTCAAAGAAAATCGACCACGCGTCATTTGCATTAAAAATTTCTAAAAGCTACCCAGTAGGCTAGGTCACGCTAAAATCGCGCCAGATTGAAATTAACCGCGAAATTGAATCCGATTTTAGAAATTGAAGTTTGTTCATGTCATGAGTCATTTTAGGAATGTTAACTTATCATTTGAAGATTTTTCTACAAACCGAGATTTATGGCGAAAAGTCGACATAGGGCTGTTTTCGACTGGAAAATTCAGGGAACAATTTTTTATCGCATTTTTAGGATGCAAGTTGGTTCTAATGATAAGGAAAAATACTAATTTGATTGAGGACTCGACGGTGGGATTTTTGGGGCCAAGATTGACTTCAATTGGAGAAGGATTGATCCAATTTGGGGAAAAGACCTTCAAAATTCGTAGCCCCTCATGCCTCAACATTTTGGACCTCTTCCAAGGCTTCCTAAACAAGCTAAGGAGCTGGAAAATTGCTGAGGAAGCCAGCAGCCATGGCGGGACCATTTCAAGGAGACAAAAGAGATATGAGTGAAACAATTGGGACCTCCAAGCTTTTTGGGCTCCCTATCTTCTTCCCCACTGGCCACCCCTCCATTCCCTTATTGTTCGAAGCTCCAAGGACCAGCAAAAAATCGAGTTCAACCCCTCTCCTTGCTTGTTGACGCTCGTCCGAGCCATCCAGCACCGCCGCTCGCCGTCGCACCCAGCCGCAAGGCCCCGTGCGCCAGCTACTCATCCGTGCGATGTCTTGCTTCAGCCGTGACCCAAGACGTCCCCCGAGCTATTCGTACCTCCCCAGCCATCGCCGAAGCTGCCTGGCTGCCCGTTCAACCACCGGAAGTCGCTCACCCGCATTTGCCAACCCGCCTTGGTCATTTCTAGCTCAACCGATCCTCGGAGCAGCCCCTTTGGCCCACGAATAGAATCGAGAGGCCCTAGGTTTGCAGCACACTATTTGGCCCGTTTCCAAGCCCTTTTGGACCTCAAAAGGTGCCCTCGCTTTCGGAGTTTGTCGCTCCTCTTCACGTCCCCATCATCGTGGTCCCGTTAGATCGCTAATTTAGTGAGTTTACTCACTAATCCATGCTTAGGAAGTTAATTATGCTTAAGGGTTGATTAGTTTAGACTAAATATAGATTAGGTGGTTAGTAATTTAATCGTTCGGTATTGCATGTTAAGTGGTTAGAGTAGTGCAATTAGCAAGTACATAAGTCGTGGTATTTATTTAAATAGGTTCAGAAACTTTCCAAGCCCGTTTCGGTATTTATTTAGGCTTTTCCGACTTAAGTTGCATTGATTGGTATTTAATAATTATTTTTAGTAATTATTATTTTCCAAAAATTAGACCAGGATAGCCGGTGACCGGAATTTTATGCTGATCACAATGATGTGATTTGTTTAATTAATTGAGTGCTATTTTGTGCAATTTGAGTGTGATTTGTGATTTTTGGTATTTATCCCAAAATTTAATAATTTCGGTATTTAATTAGAAAATACCAGGCATCAGTTTACAATGCCAAAAATATGTTTATGGATCATTGAAATTAGTGGGATTTTCAAAAGGGAAAATATTATATTTTGACTAAGGCCAACCGTGTACCCACACACGATTATTTTTATCGGAAATGATAAAAAAATGTGGCTTTCTCAAATGGTGAGAACAATATACTATATTAGCTTACGGGCTTTGATATATCAACTTAGCGCGAGCAGTATACTTTATCAGCTTAGAGTGAGCATCATTGGCATACTATATCAGCCTACAAGCTTTGATATGTCAGCTTAATGAGAGCAATATACCGGTATACTATATCAGTCTAAGGGCTTTGATATGTCAACTTAGCAAGAGTAGTATACCTTAGTAGCTTCTGGTGAGCATTATCAGTATACTATATCAGCTTGAGGGCTTTGGTATGTCAACTTAGCGCGAACAGTATACTTTATCAGTTTAGTGTAAGCTATACTATCTATCTTCAACTTAGAGTGAGCGGTCCTTAATATGGTCGAACTTTATAGATAGTATTGAAAGGATTGATCGAGTGATGGTCTTGATGACATGGAATCAACTAGATTGATCGATCGATGGCTCAATTGGATTAGATGAATTGAATTGTTGAAATGATTGGTTGAATCTGCAAATTGTACTGACTTACGGGAATGAACAGAGGCAAAGGTAAGACCTCTGACTTGTGCTTGTGCTTAGGCAGCTCTTAGAGCATATATTCTTCCTAGTCGGGACTTAAGGGGTGAACTTGCTGAGACGTTGTCTCACCCCGTTGTGGGATAACATTTTCAGGTCCTTAAATGGCAGCTCCTCTCAAGCGTTTTGGACAACCAAAGAAGGTCACAGAGCAGGTATCTTACATCCCGCTTCATGGGAGCCCAAGAGGATGGGTCTATGAGCTCATAAGGCTAGTGGTCTGGGTTGCTGAGGCTCTACTCCATAAGGTACCCCATCAATATAGATCATGGTGGAATGGATAGAGAGAGGGTCCCATAGCGAAATCTAAGATACATGTGTATGTGCTGGAGTTTGCTTTTGGAAAAGGAATGGTCAACCCTCCATGTGGTTCCATGGCGGACTTGTACCTGTCAAATCCAAGGTCCCTAGTGTATTCTGAGGAAGACTCAAATGCCTGAAAATCTATAGCACCCTACCCCTTTGTTTTGCAGACCTTGTATATATATCGGCTAATATTGTATATGACATGGTTTGATATGTATATATAAGTGTGTTGTGGTTTTCGAAAATTGTGATCCTATTTTCCTATTCCATCTTGTTGTTGTCTGGAGATTATTTATTCGCTTCCGCATGCGTATTAAAATGAATGGGTCGGCGATGCGTCTTGGGACATCACTATTTAATCGACCACAAAAGGATGGACATGCCCTCGGAGTATCGGGGCGTGACACTCTCAGGAGCACAATGATGGAGATACCACCTCATCATAAAGTGATATTGTGAATCTATAGTATGAGAAATTTCAGGAGGGGAGGTTACCCCGTGTCAATGCCAGGGCATGCCACTACTATTTGAACATAGACATGATGTGTGGAGAGTTCGAATCTTACCAATTGAGCTAACCAATTTTAGTAATAAAAATATTCTTTTACTGTTCATGAAAATAATGAGATATAAATTATCACCAATAATGAAAACATTTATCATGGACTAATTATTTGAATTGATATAAATGATTTTTTTTAAATTATTATTTTTTCATGAAATAAAAGCAACTTCAAACAAATTCCAAATTCCACCGTTTCCTTAGTTCGGTGAACTTTTGTTTGTACCTTGCTTGACCAGATTCTTTTGCTTTTCCTTTTTATTCTGTCTTGAGCGCGCTGCCTTCCCTTGCTCCATGCTTGCTTGTGTTTTATACTGCGAGTTCACCGTATTCTTCTTTGTTTTTTCTCCTGTTTTGTCTTCCTCAGGCCCGATATATGCCCCTCGTAGTCAACCTTGATTATATCCCATATAGCCAAGAGTATCTTGCCCAATTCAACCGTGAAAATCCACGTTCAAATCGAGAATACTAGTCAGGTTTTTCCTCTGTTCCTTTCTGTTTTGGCCAGATTCGCATTTCCTGTATGGTGCTAGCGATGAATATTCTTATCTTGTCGTCATTTTCTTTCCGAAATGTAACACCACATTATGCATCGCATGCGTACTCATCCGGCCAAGCAAGAATTTCGGATAGAGGTCGAGTTCAAGCGTGCTCGGTCTTGAAAATTTAAATGACCTCAAGGCCCCCTTCTTCTAAATTCCAGCTGATTTTGCACGTCAGGCCAATTCGAATACAATTCACAATCAGACTTCTATGTTATTCGATGCAGACATATTATCCATAAGCAAAATGACTCTAGTATCTAAAATCTGGAAAAATATAGTATAGAACGTGACCTCAAAATTTTGCCATGTCGATATTTTTTAGGACATGTGCACTGGAAGTCTTAAGTTGTTATGAAATGTGTAATTAAGTCATAAAACTTGTCAAAGCGGTTCAATCAAATCCTTAAGTTAGTTCTGTCCAATTTAGCTAACGGAAAATGCTAACGTGTCTTATTTTATTAATTTCTTAATACAGGTGGCAATGACATGGTGCCCACTTAGCGCCACATCAGAAAAAAATTAAAAAATACAAAAAAAAAAGATTAAAAAATAAAAAGATAACATTAAAATAGAAAAAGACAAAAACAAACTCACACATGGCTTGGCCAAAGCCCTCACCAGTTGCCGCCGCCATAGTAGTTGGAAAGGGCCGGCGATGGTCGTCTGGGCCTTCCCTGTGACATTTGGAATTTCCGTATTTATGATTATGTAATATTCGAAAATTCATGTTATGATAATGATATTTAAATTTTGAGCTAAGTATTATTTACATTAATATTCGGACAAGTACACGAAGACTTTAATCGAATTTGTTGATTTTGTGGGACGTGGCCAGTAATTTTCGTGAACGTAGATTGTTTCGGGTTCGATGTGTGAATCGAATTATGTGTGTGCTAATAAAATAACGATATTAATTAAATTATTATAGTCTTACTAATTAATTATTGTTATTAATGGCGTAAGTTTTAGTTAATTGATAATAATATTGTTGAATAATTTGTGCTAATAGTGCTAAAAGAAGGAGTACGTTTTGTTCGCTACATTTTTCATTGTAAAATTTATTAGTTATAATTAGAAGTGTCACATATCCTTGGACAAAGCTTTGCATGGCCATGTGTCTTACAAGATAAGATTTTGTAGTTAAATTTCTCCTACATCTAAATTAAGTGATAATTATTGTAAGATGACTCATTTCTCTTTATGCATTTTCTTTGGCCATGTGCAAGGCCTTTGCTTTGTATTACTGCCACGTCAAGCTGAAGGCTAACATGCAATTTTACATCTAGCATTGCAAGAAATTAAATTATCTTAATTAATTTTAACAAATCTCACCTTACCTTGCCAAAAAAAAACTCATTTGGCTCCCTCAAAACTCAAACATTTCAATCCAAGAATTTGGAGAGTAAAGCTTTGTATTCAAGTGTAATTAACGTGGTAAAGACAATCGGTAATTCGTGGTTTGCGTTCATTCGAGGTAAATGAAATTTCTAGTGTTAAGTTAGTTTAAATCTACTTAATTACTTCTATCTTGATTGGTTGGGTGAGAGGTGAAATCTTGATGTGGGTATAGTGGTTGTTAAGTGGCTTGATAATTTCTTGCAAGTTCATTCTACTTCGCTTTGGTACGTTTTGGTTCATTATGTGTGATTCTGGGTAGTCAAAATGTGCTCAGTTTGTTATACTTGTCTTGATAACTCATTTCTTATTCGTTTTGCTTCTTTCTGCCTCATTCTAGGTAGTTAGAATCTAGTCATTCTACCATTTTTGTCCTGATAACTTATTGTATGTTCATTCTGCTTCTTTTTGCCTCATCTGGGTAGTTAGAATCTAATAATTCTGCCATCTTTATCCTGATAACCTATTGCATGTTTGTTTTGCTTTTTTCTACCTCATTCTAGGTAATTAGAATATGGTTATTCTGCCGTCTTTGTCTTAATAACCCGTTGCATGTTCGTTCTGGATAATTAGAATCTGGTCATTCTGCTATCTTTGTCTTGGTAACCCATTGCATGTTCATTCTACTTCTTTCTATCTTATTCCTCGGTAGTTAGAATCTAGTCATTCTGCCATATTTGTCTTGATATCCATTGCATGTTCGGTCTACTTCATCCAGTGTGATAGTTACTCTTAGAATTGAGTTAGAAATTACACAAAGAATCAAGACTTTGCAACAAACATATCAGGAGATTTCAAAGATCTGAAGAGAAGCTACAGAAGGAAAAAGGCTAGACTTTCAGGTGTCAGAAGATGGAGCTCTAAGATTTCATGGATGATTTTATATGCCCAACGATGCTGATTTGAGGAATGAGATCTTGTCAGAAGCTCACCGAAGCAATTACAGTATACATTCAAGAAGTACAAAGATGTATCAAAATCTTCATCAACATTACTGGTGGAATGAAATGAAAGTTGATATCGCTAAATATGTCTCAAGATGTCTGACATGTCAATAAGTGAAAGCAGAACATCATAAACAGGGTGGATTGTTGAAGCCATTGGAAATACCTGAATCGAAGTGGGAGCACATGACAATGGATTTTGTTTATGGATTGCTAAGGACATCAAGAAATCATGATTCCATTTGGGTAGTAGTATATCGTATGACTAAATCTGCACATTTCCTAATAGTGCGGGTAGACTATACTTTGGAAAAGTATGCAGAATTATATGTGCAACAAATTGTTCGACTTCATGGAATACCCATAACTATCACATTAGATCGAGACCCAAGGTTCACTATGAACTTTTAGCGAAATCTCCAAATTGCATTAAGGACTAAGCTTCAATATAGTACTGTCTTTCATCCTCAAATTGATGGTCAAATAGAAAAAACTATCCATAGGATACACTACGAGCATGCGTGATAGACTTTAAAGGCAGTTGGGATGAGCACTTGCATTTAGTAGAATTTGCTTACAATAATGGTTTTCAACAAAGTATTTGCATGGACCCCTTTGAAGGATTATATGGAATAGCCTGCAAAACTCCTATTTGTTGGAATGAAATTGGCAAAAGAAGATTGACAAACTTAATACGAATCACTTCAGATGCAGTAAAAGTGATTCACGATTGACTTAAAACCACACAAAGTCGACAAAAGAGTTATGCAGACAAACGTCGGAAGCCATTGGAATTCAACGTTGGTGATCATGTATTCCTGAAGGTGTCACCGATGAAAGGGATATCATGATTTGGAAAAAATGGCAAATTAAGTCCAATGTTTATAGGGTTGTTTGAAATTCTTGAAAAGATTGGTGACTCAGCCTATCGGTCGGCACTACCACCCAGACTTTCGAATGTTTACGATGTTTTCCATGTGTCTATGTAAAGGAAATATGAGCCCAACCCTACACATGTGTTGGATTTTGAGACGATCGAGATAGATGATAGAGTAACATATGTGAAGCAACCAGTACGAATTTTCAGTCGAAGAGAACAAGTCCTCAAGTCCAAAACAATTCCTCTGGCTAAAGTCTTGTGGCAATACCATGATATGGAAGAAGCAACATGAGAAAGTGAAGAGAATATGAAGCAGAAGTATCCACATCTCTTCGAACGATCCTGTAAATTTCAGGGACGAAATTTCTTAAGGGGGAAAGAGTTGTGACATCCGAAATTTCCGTATTTATGATTATGCAATATTTGAAAATTTATGTTATGATAATGATACTTAGATTTTGAGCTAAGTATTATTTACCTTAATATTCAGACGAGTACACGAAAATTTTAATCAAATTTGTAGATCTTGTGGGACGCGATCGGTAATTTTCGTGAACGTAAATTGTTTCGGGTTTGACATGTGAATCGAATTATGTGTGTACTAATAATAGAATGGTATTAATTAAATTACTACAGTCTTTCTAATTAATGATTGTTATTAATCGCATAAGTTTTAGTTAATTGATAATAATATTGTTGAATAATTTGTGTTAATAGTACTAGAAGAAGGAGTATGTTCTGCTTGCAATATTTTTCATTGTAAAATTTATTAGTTAAAATTAGAAGTGCCACATTTCCTTGAACAAAGCTTTGCATGGCCATGTGTCTTACAAGGTAAGATTTTGTAGCTAAATTTATCCTACATCTAAATTAAGTGGTAATTATTCTAAGATGACTCATTTCTCTTCAAGCATTTTCTTTGGCCACGTGTAAGGGCTTTGCCTTGTATTATTGCCACAACAAGTTGAAGGTTAACATGCAATTTTACACCTAGTATTACAAGAAATTAAATTATCTTAATTAGT
Organism: Eucalyptus virginea; assembly: GCA_014182375.1. Taxonomy (NCBI): domain Eukaryota; kingdom Viridiplantae; phylum Streptophyta; class Magnoliopsida; order Myrtales; family Myrtaceae; genus Eucalyptus; species Eucalyptus virginea. Next base: position 7,691,305 of record CM024514.1, read on the forward strand.
TTTAACATAACTCACCTTACCATGCCAAAGAACCCATTTCACTCCCTCAAAACTCAAACAGAAGTTGCATGTGTTATTTTCCACTTTTCAATCCAAGAATTTGGAGAGCAAAATTTTGTATTCAAGTGCAATTAAGGTGGTAAAGACAATTGGTAATTCGTGGTTTGCATTCGTTCGAGGTAAGTGAAATTTCTAGTGCTAAGTTAGTTTAAATCTACTTAGTTACTTCTATCTCGGTTGGTTGGGTGAGAGGTGAAGTCTTGATGTGGGTATGGTGGTTGTCAAGTGGCTTGATAATTTCTTGCAAGTTCATTCTACTTCGCTTTGGTTCGTTCTATTTCATTCTATGTGATTCTAGGTAGTCATAACGTGCTCAGTTTGCTATATTTGTCTTGATAACTCATTTCATATTTGTTCTGCTTCTTTCTGCCTCATTGTAGGAAGTTAGAATTTGTCCATTATACCATTTTTGTCTTGATGACTTATTGTATGTTTGTTTTGCTTCTTTTTGCCTCATTCTAAGTAGTTAGAATTTGGTCATTCTGTCATATTTGTCTTGATAACACATTCCATGTTCGTTCTACTTCTTTGTGCCTCATTCTAGGTAGATAGAATATGGTCATTCTATCATTTTTGTCTTGATGACTTATTGAATGTCCATTCTGCTTCTTTTTGCTTCATTCTTGGTAGTTAGAATATGACCATTCTACCGTCTTTGTCTTGATAACCCATTACATGTTCGTTCTACTTCTTTCTACCTCATTCTGGGTAGTTAGAATCTAGTCATTCTATCATCTTTTTCTTGATAACTCATTGCATGTTTGTTCTGCTTCTTTCTGCCTCATTTTGGAGAGTTAAAATCTGGTCATTCTACCATCTTTGTGTTGGTAACACATTACATGTTCATTCTGCTTCTTTCTACCTCATTTTGGGTAGTTAGATTCTAACCATTCTACCATCTTTGTCTTTATAATCCATTGTAAGTTCGTTCTGCTTCTTTCTGCCTCATTTTGGGCAGTTAGAATCTAGCCATTTTGCCATCTTTGTCTTGGTAACCCATTGCATATTCGTTCTACTTCATTTCGGATAATTGGAATCTGGCATTTCTGCATCTTTGACTTAATAACCCATTGCATGCTCATTTTGCTTCTTTCTATTTCATTCTGAGTAGTTAGAATCTGGTTGTTCCGTCGTAGTTATCTCAATGACTCATTGCATGTTTGTTCTGCTTCGTTCTACTGTAATTCTACCAATCAGAATCTGTTTGTTTCACTTGTTTCCGCTGAAATTTCCTAAAACAAAATCTATTCATTTATGAGTCTGCTCGAATCTACTCGTTGGTGAGTCTATTCACTTGCTGAATTTGCCAACTTGTGAATCTATTCGTTGAATAGTCTGTTTATTGGTTCAAGCAGACTTTACTTAATATGAATCTACTTCTTATTGAATCCGTTCATCTATTGATTCTGTCCATTGTTGAATTTGTCCATTTGTAAGTATGTTAATGTTGTATCTGTTCTTTTGTTCTAGAAGCTTTTATCAAGCCAAAATTTACTCTTTTAATTGTCCAGACTTTACAACCAAAATGTACTTGTTCGTCCAGACTCAGAACATATCTATTTGATTTACTAGATTTTGATGTCCAGAACCTGCACAATGTTTAAACTCATAACATACTCATTTGATTAACCATATTTTGATATCCAGAACCTACTCCATATCCAGACTCAAAATGTACTCATTCGAATGTCCAAATTTTAAAAAAAATCAAAATATGTTTGTGTGTTATTTCACATGTGGTTATTTAATAAATACATCAAATTGAGTTGAGATACGTGTGTTATGCTTAAGAGTATGCATATATCATGGCTTGAATGAGATTAATGTGATTCCATCACCCATATAGCAATGAGTGACGATACCCCATGTGTTGGGATGCCATGTGGCGTAAGTTTGCATAATGCCTCGAAGTTGAGATGCCCCCTATGTCAAGATGCCCCGAAACTATTCAGGAGGATGAAGCATCAATGAATAATATATATCGTTATGTATAGAGCTAAATCATTGTGTGAAACATCGTGTGCACATGCATAAGTCTGGATGGACGGTCTGTTGGTTAACAATTTATGTGGTAGATGAACATGAAAGGTAAAGTCTGTTTATGTTTGTATCATACTTATCGGATGACAATGCCTTCATTTTGTGTATACCAGGTGAAGTGGTAAGATGATTTTTCTAACTTAAAACTAGAGATTTCATTTACTGGGCTTCAGCTCATTTCTTTTATCTTTCAGACGTGTAGGATGGACACCCTTCAACCCTTGCACTATGGAATCTCTGTGTATAATTATGCTTTTTATGAAAATGTGCTTAAACCAAAGTCTGGAATAATATATACCAAGTGTAGCTCTACAATATGGGTTGATATAGGAGGTTTCGCAGAGTGGGTTCCTTTCCAGTTCATTGCTTGGTATTGGAATCTTGATGGAGGGTTAGTCAATGTTGAGTAGCTTCAATCTGCACGTTGGAGACGCAGCAGAACAGAAATTGTCGACCCGTGACTTAGTCCGAAACGTTTATATTGACAGAATATTGAAAGTATAGTATAGTCTGGAGGTAAATCTCCCTACCCCTGCTCAAACCTCTGTCTTTTGCTCAAAATGTAATGAAGTTGTGAACTCACATATGGTATAAATAAAAGAAGCATAAGTATGTTATAATTGTGAGACTCTAATTGTTAAAAGAATATTCGTAAATGTTTGTTTTTGCTTCCGCACTGAGATAGCTAGTATAAGCACCTAGAGGGAGGGTGAATAGGTGCACAAATAATTTTTCGAGATACGGAAGTGATTCTAGGAAAACGATAGAAAGGGAGTTCTCTTTTGATTAACAAAATGAAGTACGATCAAAATAAAGTAAAGAGTAGGGAAGAGAAAATTGAACATAAGGTTTATAGTGGTTCGGCTAATTCCAAGCCTACGTCCACTCTTCCGCACTGACAGCCCACTGGCTGGATTTCACTATGAACAAAAGAGAAGTTACAGCACAGCTTTTCCTTGATTCCACAGTGTAGATGTTCTACCACACTTCCTCAAGGTTTCTCACAAATATAGACTCTCTTTTGCGTACAAGATTTCGCTCAAATGAATTGACTAAACAACAAGGAGCTTCAGACTTTGGAATTCTTCTATCGTGCACACCTCGAACAACTTAGAACGTCTTCCTTAAATACTCCTTCATGCCATCATACCCGTTAGCACTTACCAAAGGAATTCCTCCAATCTACCCGTTGGACGGAATCAATTAAGAAGATCATTCGAGCTATTAAAGGAACATGTCGATAGCCCATCAATCCTATTCGCCCATACAATCAGGATCTCGGTTTCCATAAGTAGAACCTTCCAAGAATATTTTGCCAATCATCGGATCCTTAATCTTCGAATCAATCTCGATCAATTAAAAGGATTCCGTTATGTCATATCCAGCCAAGAGATCTTCTCCAGTCGATAAGGTCATATCCTTAATGAAACATCCAGTTCTGGATAACCTTTCTTCAACGGATTAGAGACTGTCAATGAGGATAGACTTTGAGTCTTGAGTCTGGCTGTCCGGAGGTCTTCAGACTTTAAATAGCAGAGTCTGCAAACCTTCGACTAGACGATGGAAACGTTTTGTCAGCTTCAAAACACTTCAAGAAGATTTCTCCAACAATCTCCCCCTTTTTGATGGTGACAAAACTTTCCTGTAGATTTGGACAACTTTGACCTGCAAAACATTTCTCAAACACATGCATATCTTATAGAGATAAAATGACTAAATGAATAACACTAGAATCTGCAACCACAGAAAATAGGTTAGTCTAGTATGCGATGTAGCCATCCATAAGATATCAATAGTAGTTAATATAAGCAGTCAAGTCCAAGTCAAGTTCAGTTCTCATCCAGACACAAAAATAAAGTCAAACAGAGTTAAACATCAAAACAATCCAAATCAAACAATTAAAAGTCAAAGTTTCAAATCTTGCATTTCTCCCCCTTTTTGTCAGCATTAAAAAGGTTGAGATGAAAATGGAATAAAGTCAAGATTGCTTGGGAACGCGAACAAGCTGGAAATCTCCCATAGATCGAACGATGCCTTCCGGCCTTTTCAAGTCTTCCTTCAGTTGTGCAACCTTCTCACCCTTGGCATTGGCCTGAATCTGAACAGAGAGGGCTTGGATCTGATCATTCAATGAACCCGAAGAAGCTTGTCCTGCATTCTGCAAGTTTTGAACCTCGCATCCCAGAGCATAAATTTGACTTTGCATCTCCAAGAGAATATCCATAATTCTGCGAAAATCTGCTGCATTATCAGTCTGAGTACTTGCTTCTGCACGATCTGATGGAGTAAATGCAGACGATGGTAGATCAGCATAATCACGCAGATTTGGCGATGAAACATCATGACCTTCCTCAGGAAATTGAGAGGCATAGATGTCCTCTGGATCTGCTGGAGAGCGACTGACTCCCTCACTTGTACCAGGATATGAAGACTTTCCTCTTTTCTCTTGATCTCTCCCTGTTGTTATGCCTTTAGGTGGAGAAGATTGTCCCTCAGGTTCTCCTTCTTCTTGATCTCTTTTCTCTTCTTCTTCTTTCGCAAATCTTTCCTTCTCAGCATCTCTTTCTTCTTCTCCCTTCTCCTCTGCTTCTTTCATCTCTGCTTCTTTCATCTTTTGTTCTGATTCTTTCTCTGGAACAGAACGACGCAGATTCTTTAAAGCCATTGCAGAAATGGTGATGTTTTCCTCATCATCTTCATCTTCAAAGATGAGAGCTCTTCTTTTCTTGGATGAAGCAACCGAGGGCTCTTTTCCTTTCCTTTTTGATGAAGAAGAGGTTTGATGAGTTTTGACTGGAGTCTTCTCCTTGAATTTCTCCAACGCCTTGCTTAGTTCCTTCAGATGCATTTTGGTCACCATTTTCAATCCTACCACCATATGATCGCACGATCGAGCACAAAGAATTTGTGGAGGCTGAATATTCAGATGTCTGAATAACTTTGTCACAAGACCTAGATAAGGAAGTTGACATATGTCCTTCACCACTGCTCTATACATGTGGAACATAACAGTGTGAGGAAGAGAAAACCTTTTCCCAGTGATGATGGCATACATCAGCTTTGCCTCTGAACTTGAAACATCAGTCTTGGAAGTTGATTTCGGTCTGAGGCAATTGATCACAATCTTGTGAAGCAAAATGTTGAACGCGCTCATCCTTGAGTAGGAAATCTTTTCCTCTGTTCTCCTGTCCTTAACAAGTTCCAATGTAGCACGAGCAATAGAAACTTTGATCGGTTGATATCTTCCTCTCTCAACCCCTAACACGTCTGCCAGCATATCCATATCCACTACAAAGTCTTGATCTTTGACGCTGAAAGAGAATCTATTCGCATCCAAGAAACTAAGATTTGAATAGAAATATGCAGATAATTCAGCATAGGCCTCTGTGGTGTCAGAACAGAACTTTTCAAGTTGGAGATAACCGAACTTTTCCCTCAAGTTCACATTCACAGCATCCAGAAAATCAAAATCCACACTCCTAGGGTTTATCACCCCACGCTTCAGCAATTTTGAGTATAGATCCTTCTGTTCCTTCGATCTGAACAACTCTCCCCTTTTTCCTCGATTTTCAACCGCAACACCCATTCTCGGTTGAAATTGGCTGTACAATTTGTCATCATCATTCCCATCTACAGGATTAACTCCCCAATCACGAGGATCACTTGGGATATTCGCAAGGGTTTCTTCTGCCACCCCTTTACGAGCAATTCCGAAACTTCCCATTTTTCGCAAAAAGATATATTCATTTCCATATCCTTTGTCCTTAAGAAAATCATCGACATAGTTCAATGGAGTACCAGTCCCTTTTAAAGCACGATACAGCTTATAAATAAAAGCGGGCTTTTGAACTCTTACAGGATCTGCATCCTCAATGATTTCTTCCTGTTGTTGATGATCAACGCCTTGAGGACTAGATGGAGGAAAATGACGCTGCTGAGAATGTTGTGGGCTCTGCTGCTGATTTGGAGACACTTCCTCTTCGGTGAGATCGAAGTGCGTAGGCCCCTCACTCATCCGCCGTGGTCCCCTGCTTGTGATTCTCGAAGACTTTCTTGAAGACGACATCTTTCTCAGTCTTTGAAAGATTCCTTGCTTGACTTTCCCAAGAAAGATGACAATTTTTTCGAAGATTAAACAAGGGAAGAAAACAGGAATGGAAGATCGATGCTTTCTAGGGTTTTTGAAGGTAAAGCGAAGAAGAATCAACAGTGCATGATCGGTTAAAAAGAGAAGTATACGGATCGTCACAAAGGAAAATAAAAAATATGCCTTTTCAAAATAACTGCCTTTTTTCCGCAAAAATAGTCATTTCAAAAAATAACTTCCTTTTCGAAAAGGAAACGTCGCAATAGTCATGTCAATTAAATATAGCAATAATCAAACACAGTTGACGATCGTACCTTTTCAAGATGAGATTCGAGAGAGAGAGAATAACTTACAGTCAAGGTCTTGTTTGTCTGAGTCTGAGAGTCTCTAGACTTTGATTTCCTCATACCTCAAAATGTTGAGTCTGGAACGGATGGTTTCAAATTGATTTTTCCCCAAAGGCTTTGTGAATATATCCGCCAGTTGGTTCTTTGAATCAACAAATTGAATTGAAACTTCTCCATTTTGAACATGATCTCTAATGAAGTGATGTCGAATCTCTATATGCTTTGCTCTTGAGTGAAGAATTGGATTTTTGGTAAGATTGATTGCACTGGTGTTGTCGCAATTAATCTCCGTGTATGAATCTTCAATTCCAAAGTCTCTTAGCTGTTGTTTTATCCACAGAATTTGTGAACAACAACTTCCAAGAGCTACATACTCGCTTCGCTTTGTAGAGAGAGCTACTGTACTCTGCTTCCTTAAAAACCAAGACACTGTCCTGCCTCCAAGTAGTTGACATGTACCCGAGGTGCTCTTTCTATCGACTCTGCATCCGGCAAGGTCTGCGTCTGAGTATCCGAGAAGAGTAAAGTTTCCCCTTTTTGGATACCAGAGACCAAAGCTTGAAGTTGATGAAATATATTTGATAATACGCTTTGCAGCATTTAAATGAGATTCTTTAAGGTCTGCTTGAAATCTGGCACAAATGCAAACACTAAACAAAATGTCAGGTCTAGAAGCAGTAAGATAAAGAAGTGAACCGATGATACTCCTGTATAACTTTTGGTCGACTTTCTTTCCTTCTTCATCTTTGTCTATCTTCAAGGAACTTGACATTGGTATATTAGCCTTTTTGCAATTGTCTAGTCCAAACTTTTTGACAAGATCATTTGCATACTTTTCTTGATGAATAAAAGTTCCTTCCTTCAATTGTTTTATTTGAAGACCGAGAAAGAAGGTTAATTCACCCATCATGCTCATTTCAAATTCATCCTGCATAGTCTTAGAGAATTTCTTGCACAGAGACTTTCATTAGAGGATCCAAAGATAATATCATCGACATATATTTGAACAAGCAGAAAACTTTTGCTTTCTCTTTTAATAAAAAGAGTTGTGTCTACTTTACCTTTAACAAAACCATTTTGAATTAAAAACTTACTCGATCTCGTCGTACCAAGCTCGAGGTGCTTGTTTTAAGCCATATAAGGCCTTTTTGAGTCTCGAATACTTTGTCCGGTTTCCTTGGGTCTTCAAACCCGGTGGTTGTTCCACATAAACTTCCTCATGGATGAATCCATTTAGGAAGGCACTTTTGACATCCATTTGGAATAACCTGAAATTCTTATGACAAGCAAATGCAAGTAATAAACGAATTGCTTCTAACCTTGCTACCGGTGCGTAAGTCTCATCATAGTCAATCCCTTCTTCTTGCGTGTATCCCTTGGCCACGAGTCTTACCTTGTTTCTTATGACTTTTCCTTTCTCGTCCATTTTGTTCCTGAAAACCCATTTAGCTCCAACAATTGATTTACCTTTAGGTTTAGGAGTCAACTCCCAGACATCATTAATTCTGAATTGTCTGAGTTCTTCTTGCATAGCTTCAATCCAGCTTTTATCGGATAAAGCTTCATCTATGCTTTTGGGTTCTATTTTAGATATAAGAGCCACAGCACTAGACTCTTTGCGCCTTTTGGATCTTGTGCGAATTCCTTCATTGATGTCGCCAATAATAAGATCTTTGGGATGACTGGACTTATGCTTCCGATTCTTTGTTTAATTTGTCAGATTGATGGTCACTTCCTTCACTTGAATCTTCAACAGTCACTTGCTGCTGGTCCTTCAAAGTCTGAGCTGCTTCTTGAGATTTAGACTTTGTAGAGTCTGGAGCAGATTCCGTCTCTTCAAGATGAGTCTGAATAGATTCATTTTGTATAGAATCTTGAAATTTGACATTCATTGATTCTTCCACTGTTTGAGTCTTCTTGTTATAGACTCTATACGCTTTGCTTGTGGTTGAATATCCAAGGAAGATGCCTTCATCTGACTTTTCTTCAAACTTACCAACTCGATCATTTGCATTTTTCAGTATGAAACATTTGCATCTGAATACATGAAAATATGAAACAATAGGCTTCTTTTCTTTGAATAGTTCATAGGGGGTTTTTTCAAGAATAGGCCTTGGAAAAACTCTATTGATAATATAACATGATGTTGAAACTACTTCAGCCCAAAATCGTAAAGAGATATTGCTTTCAATTAAAAGAGTTCTGGCCATTTCTTGAAGAGATCTATTCTTCCTTTCCACGACTCCGTTCTGCTCTGGAGTATATGGAGACGAGAACAAATGCTGAAAACCAGATTCATCACAAAATTTTGTAAAATCTTGATTTTCAAATTCACCTCCATGGTCTGTTTTTATACTTGAAATAACATACCCCTTTTCATTTTGAACCTTCTTAGCAAATTTTTCAAAGTAAGAGAAAGTTTCAGACTTACTTGCCAAGAAATATACCCAAGTAAATCGTGAGTAGTCATCCACAATTACTAGGCAATATTTCTTACCTCCAATGCTCTGTGTTCTTGTTGGTCCAAAGAGATCCATATGCAAGAGCTGCAATACACGGTTAGTGGAAACTTGATTTATTGGTTTAAAGGAATTTCTTACCTGTTTTCCCAATATACATGGTGTACACAGATCAGTCTTTTGGTATGATAAATTGGGTAGACCACGAACAAGCTTCTTTGCTGAGATTTTAGCTATCTGCTTCATGTTAATATGCCCAAGCTTTTTGTGCCATAAGCTCGCTTCGTCTTCGATTGAGATTAGACATTGTGATTCATCTGGTTTCACGTCCAAGAGGTAGATATTTCCATGTTTTCGACCCATAAATGACTTAGTAGAGTCTTTACTGGTTCCTGAACAAATACCCTCTTGAAAGAAAATTCTGAAACCGGCATCACATAGCTGACTAACGCTAAGCATATTGTAGTTGAGCCCTTCAACTAAAGAAACATTGCTTATTGTGAGGTTTCCAATCTTTACGATTCCAAATCCCACAATTTTTCCTTTGTTTGTTTCCTCCAAAAGAGACTTTTCCACCATTCACTTGAACAAGCTTTATGAAGCAATTTGAATCTCCTGTCATATGTCTTGAGCATCCACTATCCAAATACCATTTTATCTTTTTCTTGATAGTGACCTGCATTTAAAAAAGAAACTCAAACTTTCTTTGGTACCCATATTTTCTTGGGTCCATTTGAGTTAGTATGATATGCGGTTTTGCCCGGACTTTATTGACGGTTTCCAAACCATAGGACATTCATTTTCAAAATGATCTGCACTATTGCACTTTGAACATCTGAGAGCATTGCGACCTACTGGTTTTACAAAGATCCTTTTAAAATGATTTTTGTAAGCATTTCTCGTGGGTCTTTGTTTGATTCTTTCTTTCACTTTAGGAAAATCAATTAAAGGAATGGTTTCAGCAGTCATTCCCAAACCAGATTTATTGAAATAAGGTCATTGAACAGAAAGTATTTTTTCCAGTTTTTCAGATCCTAAAGAAAATCTTTTGGAAATATTTGAGATATCATTTTTCAAGAATGCATTTTCTTTTAAAAGATTATCTTCGCTTTCTTTAAGAGAAGAAACATTCTTGTTTAAGCATTTCACTTTTTCTTCCAAAACATTTTCTTGTTGTTTTAGAGCAGAATTTTCCTTTTTGAGTTCGGAAATTCTTTTAAGAGAAGTCTTAAGACGAAAACACAGTTCATCAATGTATTTTGAAACTTTAATAGGAATTTTGAAGTTACTTACCTCGAATTCACTTTCGAATCAATCTGTCTCGGAGTTTGATTCTGAATCCGATTGTGCCATTAGACATATATTGGCATAATCATCATCACTATCTTCGCACTCTGTATCACTCCAGGTTTCTGCTTTGAGAGCCTTTCGATACTTTTCAGTTTTTCCTTTCTTCTTCCTCAGAAGAGGACAGTTGGGTCTAATGTGTCCCTTTTTCTTACATTCAAAGCAGACTACATCTTTGTTTGATTCATCATCATCAGCAGACTTGGTCTGTTGCTTTTGAAAACTTTGTTTCTTTGAATTGAATTTTCTTCCTTTTCGTTTAGCTTTCAATCTTCTTATCATGAGAGCAAGCTCCTCATCATCCATATCGTCTTCAGAATCTGTTACATCAGAATCATCATTAGATTTTAATGCAATGGATTTCTTACCTTTAGGATCTTCGTCTTCATTGATTCGTTCCACTTCATAAGACTGAAGAGTCCCAACCAACTCATCAACAGACAGTGGCATGATTCTTTGGGTCTCTCGATTGAGGTATTTATGTGATTCCAATCCTTGGAGAGTCCACGCAGTAGCTTGTTTACTTTCATGGGATCAGAAATTGGTTGACCTTGATTTTCAAGACCATTCACGATTTCTGTAAAACGACTAAACATGTCAGTTATAGATTCTCCAGATTTCATTATGAAAGCTTCGTATTGACCAAGGAGAATGTTGATTCTAGTCTCTTTCACTTGATCGGTTCCTTCATAAGTAATGTGTAATCTATCCCAGACTTCTTTGGCTATATCACAAGAAGATATTCTGTTATATTCAGTAGGTGATAAAGCACAATATAAAGAATAAATTGCTTTTGCATCAAGAGCTTGTCTCTTGATTATCTCTTCCTGAGTCATTTCGCTAGACTCAACAGTATCTTTTCCTCTTTCGAGACAGTGCAGCTTTAGGAATGATTCCTTTTTCTACAACGTCCCATTCCGAGGATCCTTTGATCTTAGGAACGCCTTCATCTTGTTCTTCCATATGTTGTAGTCCTTTCCATCAAAGTAAGGCGGTCTGGTATTGCTTTGCCCTTCTACCAGCCCTGGAGCCAACATACTAGCCATGGATCTTTAACTCTGAAGTAAAAACACTTCAAACAAAGTGAGTACACGGGCTCTGATACCAATTGAGATAGCTAGTATAAGCACCTAGAGGGGGGGTGAATAGGTGCACAAATAATTTTTCGAGATACGGAAGCGATTCTAGGCAAACGATAGAAAGGGAGTTCTCTTTTGATTAACAAAATGAAGTACGATCAAAATAAGTAAAGAGTAGGGAAGAGAAAATTGAACACAAGGTTTATAGTGGTTCGGCTTATTCCAAGCCTACATCCACTCTTCCGCACTGACAGCCCACCGGCTGGATTTCACTATGAACAAAAGAGAAGTTACAAAGCACAGCTTTTCCTTGATTCCACAAAGTGTAGATGTTCTACTACACTTCCTCAAGGTTTCTCACAAATATAGACTCTCTTTTGCGTACAAGATTTCGCTCAAATGAATTGACTAAACAACAAGGAGCTTCAGACTTTGGAATTCTTCTATCGTGCACACCTCGAACAACTTAGAACGTCTTCCTTAAATACTCCTTCATGCCATCATACCCGTTGGCACTTACCAAAGGAATTCCTCCAATCTACCCGTTGGACGGAATCAATTAAGAAGATCATTCGAGCTATTAAAGGAACATGTTGATAGCCCATCAATCATGTTCGCCCATACAATCAGGATCTCGGTTTCCATAAGTAGAACCTTCCAAGAATATTTTGCCAATCATCGGATCCTTAATCTTCAAATCAATCTCGATCAATTAAAAGGATTCTGTTATGTCATATCCAGCCAAGAGATCTTCTCCAGTCGATAAGGTCATATCCTTAATGAAACATCCAGTCGGATAACCTTTCTTCAACGGATTAGAGACTGTCAATGAGGATAGACTTTGAGTCTTGAGTCTGGCTGTCCGGAGGTCTTCAGACTTTAAATAGCAGAGTCTGCAAACCTTCAGACTAGACTGATGGAAACGTTTTGTCAGCTTCAAAACACTTCAAGTAGATTTCTCCAACATGCACGTTAAAAGAAAGTAATAATATATTAACATGTGCCGGGTGATGTCTTGAGATGCCACATTCCCAAAGCTCAACGACCCTCATGGGCCTTAGGTGAGGGCCGACGACCCTCACTCAAATCTCCGGTAAGGGTTGTGCACTCCCCCAAATCTAGGCTAGCAGGCCTTCACCGAGGACTACCAAAGGCTTGCTTGGGGAGGGTCGTTAGGCAACTTTTGCGAGCCCTTCCTGGCGACTATGGTGGTGGCCATCAACAAGAGCTTAGCCAAGCTATGGATGAGTTTTTTTTTTCTTATTTTTTTTTTTAATTTTTTTTAGTTTTTTATTTGTTAATCTAATTTCTTTGTTTTTTTGTTTTTTGGATTTGACTCTTAGTGGGTACCATACATCTTAAGAAAGTAATAAAATAATATACGTCAGCATTTTCCTTTAGCTAAATTAGACGGAGTTAAAAGAATAACTCAATTGAACCAATTTGACAAGTTTTAGAACTTATTTGTACTTTTTTTAAGTTTTAGACTCAATTATACTTTTGTGAAAAGTTTTTGGACTTTCAATGAACTTGTCCCGTATTTTTTGTTAATTATTAGAGATACTTAGGCGATAATTACGAGCCCTTGTTCGGAATCTCAAAGATCCCATCTTTAAGTAAAAAAATATAGGATAAAGGCTATCTTTTCTACTCTATCCGCCAATCCGTACTGCCTTTATCATATCCTATCCTCGTTTGACTGTCGATGATCTACAGATTTTGTATTAACTTCTCGATCTATCATGATGAGGCATCATATAAGTCACTCAATATTTCCAACGTGAAAATAGCTTCTTGAATGCACTGGACGCATATGAGCCCAAACACTATGGATGTGACCGTAATCTATATGTGAGGAACATTCAAGCATGTGAATGATTTTAACTCTATAATTCTCTAATTGATTAATGGAGTATTAGTCGTACGTTCTCCTTATGGAGTAGATACCGATACTTGGATCGAACTAAGGAAATCTCAAATATTTTTTTTTTCATTTATTTTTTAGCAATTTTCACATTGATTTAGTTGGATGCATCGGTTGTCATGAGCCAGGGTGGTTTTAGAATTTGTCGTGGAGTAAACCGACATCGAGCAATATCCAAACTTAGAATTCAACGAACGCAAGTCAAACCAGAGGGCGATTTCGACCAAGAAAAGGTGAACCAGACAGCGACGTAGACTTCAATCAGCACGACGTCGTCACCTCGTCAACATGGGCTTCGGACCTCCCACCAATGCCCTGCAAAAACTCCGGTATCCCTACCTTCACTGCACAAAACAATGCAGGAAAAGACGTATCGTTAGGCTTGCAACTTGCGCTTGAATTGGCATGATTACGAACTTTTGCTTTGACCAAATGAAGATTTCTAGAGCACTGGTTGCCATTCACTCCAGCATAAAGTGAAAACAATACCAAACCTCCTTCGAACCTACAGCTACACAGATATGGCAGGACATCACACCAAAGTTATAGAACCACTTGTCTTCAAGACTAAAAACTAATTGCATCAAAATCAACTCATTGTACTGCTCACAACCGCTTTGGCTAAAATACACTATAAACGGCATGGCAACAATACATGGCACAACCATCCCTGTCCATCGCCCAAAACACATTTCTCTTGTCAATGTGATATAATTCAAAACCCATCTCAAAGCACATATTTCTCTGCCTCATTCAGCTAACCAGCACGAAGAAAAAACAAACCTTTTGCTCTCCAGATGCTTCTCTCAACAGCTCCATGGAGTACTAGAATCACGCAGCGAGTAAAAACCAAAATTTAACATAACCGCAGACTGAGCAGATTTGGAGAAGAATCTGGAAAATGCATAAGCGAACCAATTTGAATGAGCTCACAAAGGTAAAGCATCTTGAGCTTACGTAGATTTGAAAATAAGGGATTTTTGAACTCGAAATCAAAACCGGGTGAAGGAGAGGAAAAAGAAAACAAGAATATTTGTATAGTTTCAAAAGAAATGAACTTCAACAGAGAATGTGGTAATTAAAGAACAAGAGCATTTTGAGCTTACCAACAGCAGAGGAGCGTTTCAAATGGCAGTTTGGATAAAGGGATACGAGTTGGGCAAAAACAAGAAGAAATGTCGCCAAGAAAAGGCCAAAAAATAAAAAAGGAGAAGCTTCTTCCTCGTCGCTTGATTTCCCAAAACCCAGGTGAGAGAGAGGAACGAAGCGCGTGCAAGGTTCAACTCGAGCTCGTTGAAGCCACCGATGGGACTCCAAAAGGCGACAGTGGAGGCGGAGGTGGTGGTGGGACCCAGCTGCGACTGGTGGGGCTCTTGAGGGAGGCAATGTGCTAAAGGCACATCTGAGCAACAGTTGTGACAGGCGAGGCTTATGGGGAGGCGGAGGAGGAGGCGGAGGCGGAGATCTGAATGTGCTGGAAAAAGAAAGAAGCGTATGGCTTGTTCTTCTCTAAGAGAGAACCTGAAAAGCCCCAAAAAGTGAAAAGAGGGGAGAGAAATTTTTAAGTGGGAGTTTGATTATCGTGTCCTTTTTTCTGCGAGTGCGAGCTGACCAGAGAAAAGAGAAACAAAGCCCACCTTTTATACTTCCCATTTTGTAGCCAGTCCAAGTCCAACACCACATGTCGACCTTTCAATGGAGCCACTTCAGCTCACGCGCGCCACGTAGAACAGCAACCATTGAATATTTTCTCCATTAAATGGGATGGACGGTGACAGCCCAAAAAAGGAATCTAATCTATTATCTTAAAATAGGCATCCTGGAAAAGCTCAAAATTTGGCCCGTCTGTTTTGCCAAAATTGATTGACTTAGAAAATGTTTTCTGAAAATGATTACTTATACTGTTACGAAAAATTAGTCAAACTAAAAATAATTTCATCATTAATAACAATATATATGCCTAATTATTTTCATGAGAAATGAAAAAAAAAATCATTCATTAATCCTCCATTGAAAAATCGTTATTAGTTATTTGACGTGCCATTTTCACATTGGTAAAAAATTCACATGAGCAAGGTGACACGAAAAGTTATCTATAAAATGGAACAGTTTTTTTATGTTTAAATTAGGGAAAGTAGGGACAACTAATGGCAATTTTTAGATAAAGAGACAACGGGAATAGATTTGGAGCTAGAGTTGAAGCTTGGGGCAAATTGGGGATTGAAATTGAAATTGAGATTTTGTTTAGATAAAAAAAAATTAAGTTTGAATTGGGACTGAACGTAAGAATAGAATTTTTTTATAAAATTAAGCCTCTTTGAATAGAAGAAGAGTCCTAACGAGATCCAACATGAGTCTTATAAATAATTAATATGTGATTGATTTAACAGAATTGACAATTCAAACAAGGCCTAATACCCTAAAAACTCTCCAACTTTAGTTTTTATTCCAATTTTACCTTTTGTTCCATAAAAAATTTCAACTCTAAGTCCAATCCTGATTCTGCTATAAACATATTTTTGTCCCATAAAAAACCCTCAATTGTAGGTTATGTCATAATTTTTTTTTTTTTTTTTGTCCTATGAAAAACCTCCAATTTTAGGTCTTATCCCAATTTTATTGTCTAGTCCCAATTCTACTCTAAAACTTTTATGGTGTCATAAAAAACCACAAACCTTTAATTGAGTCACAAATTTACCCCATAACCCCATGTCCACGATTTATCAATAACAAAAGAGAGATAGAAAACTTCCAAGCACGAGTTGTTCAAGCATCTCGAGTGCAAGCTCTCCAACCGCAAGAGATAAAACATTCCCAAGCACGAGAGATCAATGAGTGCAAAACCACTATGGGCAATTATGACAAAGGGTTAATGGAGAGCAAAATTGGGACTCAATTAAAAGCTGGTGATTATGAGACAAAAAAATAGAGTGAAATTAAAATTGGACCTAAAGTTGAGATTTTATTATGAGACAAAAAAAAAAATTATGATAGAAATGGATGAAACCTAAAATTGAGGGTTTTTTATGAAACAAAAAAGTTTAGGGAAAATTTGGGACTCAATCTAAAATTGGGGGTTTTTTATGGGACAAAAAAATTTATGATACAATTGAGACATGACTAAAAGTTTAAGGTTTTTTTTTTTTTTTTTTTTAATGAAATGTTAGAATTGGGACTAGAGGTAAAGTTTGAGGTTTTTTAGGGTGCTAAGCTTTTATATGATGCTTGCTCTGAAAAACCTCCAGCTTCTTCTTGGGAGTATATCAGCTTACAATTTTCCAAGACTGGCTTTCCATTTTGCCATTTGTTATTTTCCTCAATGAGTACATGGAGCAATTATCAGTCTTTATTTATGAGAATGATTGCAATAGAAAATTGAGTTGCATAGATTCATCCTTTGGACCTTCCCCTTGCAAGAGGCTTCAAGTTCTGAAGTTGAGAGCGTGCTTTGCTTTGCTTTTCTTTCTAGGTTTTGATTTTTTATTTATTTCTCTCCCGATTTAATTTGGGAGTCCTTGTTTTCTTATATAGGATGGGTTTGGTAACCATTTTGTTTCCGTAAATAATTTCTGATCAGAAATGATTTTTTTCTATTCTGCTCTGGAAACAATTTCTAAACATTTTAAGATATTTGATAACTATCCAAAATTTCTATTCTCGGAATAGAAAAGCATTTGACACCATCCTCAAAATTTCTACTCTAAACCATTTTCTTTTAATTTTTTAGTAATCTTATCACTTTCTTTTTTTTTTTCTTTTCTTTTCTTCTTCTTTTCTTTTTTTCTTTTCTTTCCCTTCTTCTTCTTCAAGCTCTGGCTGGTGACCTTGCCGGAATGTCGCCGGCCCTCGGTGAGTTTATGCCTCGTCGATTGAGGCTCACCAACAAGCAGGCAAGGCTCAGTCAAGCCTTGGCTAGGTGAACAACCTCGCTTAGATCAAGCGAGGTCGAGCTTGCCTAGTTGCCAGCAAGGCTCCACCTAGCTGGGCCACCACAAGGTCGCCCTCACCTTGGCTAAAAACACCGAACTCACGGTGGCCTGGTGAGGTGGAGCCTTATCGGCGACTAGGCAAGCTCGACCTTGCCAAATCTAGGCGAGGTTGAGCCTCGTCTAGCAATGGGTCAGTTAGGCTTAGCCATCACTTGGCCAACTGAGGCTCACCAATGGCTAGGCAAGCCTCGCCTGGCTCGCCGATGGCTAGAGGAGGTTCGCTTGGCCATTAGTGAGCTCACCAGACCTCGCCCTAATTGGCGAGCCTCCGGCAAGGTGGCTGGACCTTGCCCAACTGGTCACTACCAACCGGTGGAGGTAGGTGGTGATGCCAGCAGTGATGGAAGAAGAAGAGAAAGAAAAACAATAAGAAAAAGAAAAAGAAAAGTGAGAAAATGGGTTGGTTTGATTCTGGAATTGTTCTTGGGAACAATTAATCAACTTTTTTTTACTTCTCGATTCTACTCTAAATCTATTCCCGAGAGCAAAATATTTACCAAATGGATACTCTTAGGAATAAAATAATAGAAATGTTTACTATTTGGCAAGTTGGCAAACGCACCCTTAGCGTCTTCTTTTGCTAATTGTTGTAGCTTTCTTTCTCTCATCGTAGTGAATAAATTTGCTTGTAACTGAAAATTTTGTGAGAAGTAATTGCCAATCCATCTAGCAGGATGCTCAAGACATGTCTTTATAACTTCTCCAAAATTCAATGGAAACTCCCATCTTCCGATTTAGATGTAAATTTAAATTCAAGGCTTTTCTCTTTTAATCTAAATCTAGATTTAGAATTTTTTTAGAAGTGTTCGATTTTCTCTTTCAATCTAAATCTAGATATGAGAGTTTTTTAGAGGCATTCAATTTGTGGTAGTTCAACATGTGGTTGTTGTTTTCATTTTCTCCGTATAGCAATAGTATTGAGGATGCTGAATCTAAGTGCGCATTGCAAGCCATAATTTTTAGATGAGAAGATCCCTATGTATCCCCATCACTGACGATTCCGGTTATCGATCTCTAATTGTTTTTTTATGTTATGACATATATGATCTTTTAGGATGAAAGTATTCTTACTATTATAAGCTGTACTTTTTGGTTTTCTAGGTTTTGTTGTGTTTTGTTTTGCAATTTTTTGGAATTTGCTTTGGTTAGAAGTTTTCTATATTCATCTTATGTTTTATTATGACAAATGAATGACTTTAATAAAAAAGAAAAATCAATTTCTCCATCTTTATACTAAACAGGTAAGTTCATTTGATGCAATGCATGACGAGGTGTCGGAATCATTATAAGGAAAATTAAATCGAGGATTGAAGAAATTTCATGGTCCCAAGTCGCGATCTAGCCATGCAAGGTAAAAGTAGTCCACCACTTTGATTGCAGCTATGCAATCATCCCTCCTTAATCTTAATGTGAAAATGACAGATAAAAATGATATTAATAATGTCGCATCACAGATATTGGATCTGTATATCAAAATTGATATTCCTTTTTGTAAATAAGACAATCGAGAAGTAACAATCACTGAGATCCACATAAATTGTATTAAACAACCACTGAGATCCGCGTAAGTTGTATTAAGTGAGATTATATTCTTTGAATTATTTGTGCACTCTCAAACATCATGCCCTCAAACTCCAGCATGTTAGATTTTGCCTTTATTTCTGTCTATTGAGCGTTCCATTAATCTCACAAGATGTTGGCCTGTATGGGATTCGCTCTATCAGCCGTTGGATGCAGCCTTCCTCGTAAATCGTCTCAACTGAAGTGATTATGCGGCTCCATGAATACGCCGGTCCCTTGCGCTCCATGTGGGGTCAAATCAAATTTACATTTTCGACTAAAGTTCAATTTCTATAAATTTGCTACTCCGAAATTCTTTATACTCTCCCCCTCTCCATTGCACGCCACGCAAGAAAAGAGGGCCCCTACTTTCAGAAGTAGAGGTGAGCATCAATTTAGGGTTAACCATAAATTGGCCCTAGACCGGCTCAACCCTATTGGTCTTGGTCCGGTTCCCAGGAAGACTAGGTTGGTCCTTGGTCCTAGAATTCCTGGACCAATATTGTGTGGGTTGATCCTCAGTTCTGGAAGTTTAAGGTCGATCTAATCCGGACCAACCATAACTATATATATAATTTTCTAATATAGAGAAAACCCTAAAATAAATGGCATCAACAACATTGAACAGCTCATTAGTGAGGAGTTCAAGTAATTTTACACTATTCTTTAATAACTTAAATTTTTAATGTCTTTTACGGCGTCAACAACTATAATTTACAAAGGAAGAAAATGTTTTTGTGAGGAGTCCTCACGGCGTCTAAAATGGCATAAACAACTTCTCACGACATTCTCTTTTAGTACTCGGTCTCTTCTGTCTTATTTATCCTCTTAGTCTTTAATTTGCCAAAATCAAAAGCAATGACTTCTTCGCTCAACACTCAACGCTCGCCTCACCTATTTTGGGTCACTCGTGCTGCTCGCCACTTGATGCTTGCTTAGATTGTTGCTCCACGCTCGACTCTTGAAGCTCAATGCTCATTCCACTCGACGCTCGCTACTCGCCTCTCTTAGCTGACCTCGTTCATCACCGAATCCATTGAGTCAGTCTAATCCTCGGTCATTTTTTCAAGATGTACAAAAAATAAAATAAAAAATTATTAGTTGATCCCAAGTTGACTTTGGAACTAAACTGAACCCATTGGGTCAATTAGGTCCTCGATCGCCTATTGAAGGAATATTAAAAATAAAATAAACAAATTATCAATTGGTCCCAAGCTGAACTTGGAATCAGATCGAGCCCATTGGATCGGTTCACTCTTCGGTCTCAAGCTCAATACGGTCGGTCTTCCGTCCCAAAAATTGAGGACCAACATTATGTGTGTTGGTCCTAGGATTAGAGAGTGGATTGGCCCAACTCGGATCATACTCACCCTTATTCAAAAGCGGGGATGTGAGCAGCAATGGACGCAAGAGTTAAAAAGGACAACAAACCTTAGGAGAGGGGAAAGCGAGAAAAAATGGAAATACATTCAAACTCGGAGATCAAGGAGGGGTAAGGATACGAAAATCTACCATATGGAGTTTTACTAATGATGTATTTCCAAACACTATCTATATTTGTTGTTACCTTTGCAGGTTATAGCTTGTGGGCCAAACCCAAATTGACTGGTCCCCATGAACCACGTCAAGAATTGACAAAAATCAACATGGATTATAGCCACAAACGCACTAAAAAAATCAAACATGATTTCTATAGCCACAGAAGCCCTAAAACACACCCTCCAAGTAATCATAGAATCAAAATACCAACATTGCTCAGCCTGCCAGCCAACCCTGTCTCCTTGCTAAATGAAGGCTCATCGACTATGAGAAAATATGAGGTGGTCCTGGACCGCCAAATTAGTCCGATCACTCACGAACAGCCATGTGGAGGTGTGGGGGCCACTGGAGTAGAGGAATTTCTTCCTGCCCAAAACAATTCTTTTGTTTTCCCCTATCACTAGACCTTCTCACACTAGCCTGCATACATTTATTTCACTCTCTCTCTCTCTCTCTCATATCCTCTCTCCTTCCATCTGTGAAGAAGAAAAAAGACGTCCTTCTCTCTCCAACAAAGGCGTTCTCTCTCCCTCTCCTCCATTCAAATTTTGGATCTTTCGTTAGCTCTTACATTTTGCTCCTCCGACCCTCTGCTTTGGCGTTCGTTGCCGCTCGGGCGTTCCAACTCCTTCGTCTCACTTGGAAGAATCCTCCAAAATTTCCTTGTTTCTACGTTTTTATCCCGTTCTCTTTCACTTAAGATCTTTCGCAAGTCGTTTTTAATCTCTTCTGCGAAAATTCTCAAAGGACATTATTGGAATCAAGTTCGTCCAAATCCTTTGTCTCACTCAGATGAGGCCCTTGCATTTTTCGCATTTTCTTTCTGATGAAGTTTGGGAAGGTAAAAGAAGCAAAAATGGTTTTTTATGGTGTCCCGAGAGAGATGTTGTGAGTTGGCGGGTGTGTGACGTTTTTGTTTTATTCTTCGAGATGTGTAAATACGGCCTTAGTGGCCTACTCCCATGATCAGGCCTATGAGGGAGTTGGGAATTTAGATCCAAGCAAATCGGTTCGTGGGTTTGCACTTGTTTGGAGATGTTTGATGATGGTTTGGTTCTCACACCCTGTTAAATATGTATACTAAGTTGGGTAATGTTGTGAATGCTCGTCGAGGTTTGAGGACATAACAATGAGAAATTATAATACATTAATATAAGCTCTTCTTGATGTTGGACAAAGCCATAGCACATTTTGCTTCCCTTGCAAAACTGAAAGGGAAAAATCAAGGGAAAATAATAAGGAACGTGATTCGAGTGCTCCACGCCAGAAATAAAACAAAAGCAAAACCTCTTCAACAAAACTCAACAACTCAACAAAGCAATCTCTTTTCACTGAAATATAAAAAAACAAAACAGAAGCAACGCCTGCTACAACCTCCATTCCGTATGCTCAACAGCAGCACCGACTTTGTCCTCTCCTTCACCACCACCTTTGTCTTAGCGGTCCTCACCCTCGTTCACCGGCAACACTAGCAGTCACACCTGACATTTGTTATGTCACCGTCCTCGACTTCTCGATAGCCTCTTCAATGGTGAAACAACTTAGATTCGTCAAAACAAATGTCCGCCGTGGAAAGAGCGCAGAAACAACGAAGAGCACTTGAGCTGCAACGAACGCCAGAGCAGAGGCCTGGAGGAGCAAAATCTAAGAGCAAAGGGGAGATTCAAAATTTCAATGAAGGAGAGGGAGAGAGAACGTCTTTGTTGCAGAGAGGAGGACGTCCATTTTCTTCTTCAGAGATGGAAGGAGAGAGGATATGAGCGAGAGAGAGAGAGAAATGAATGTATGCAGGCTGTTATGTGCAGGTCTAGTGATAGGGGAAATTAAAAAAAAAAAAATTGTTTTGCGGGAGAAGAACTACTTCTACGAGAAAATCTTCAGTGGCCCCCACACCTCCACATGGCGCTTCATGACTCATCGGAGACCACGCTGACGTGGTGGTCCGGGACCGCCCAATATTTTCTCCATCGACTATAGATATCCTCAATGAAGCAATTCAATGATAAGTAAGAAGAACCACCTTTCGTCAAAGCCTCCCTACTCTTCTTGCGCACCTCCTTCACCTTCTTCCTCCTCTCTCCGGCCTCCTCACCCTCCATTAACTTCCTTAACCCTCCCTTTACTTCGTTTGCCGTCACGACACCATCACTACCTTTGACAAGATCTCTCCAGTGATCCATCCATCTTAATCTCCGCCGTGAGGCCGAGCTCTACCACCAATTGGAATGCATCGAATTGTTGAGCCGCATACTGGGGCCACACTGCAATCAGCACGCCGAACCATATGCTTTCTAAGATGGAATTCCACCACAGTGTGACACAAACCCTCCAATGACCGGATGGGCAAGGACTGCGACCTGCGGGGCCCACCCGATTACTTTCCCGACCCCGGCAGTCCTATCAAGGAACCCTTCGGGCGGGACCTCTACGGGATCTGGGTAGTCATGGGGGGCTTTCAGCTTGCCCTTCGACAGTGGCCGTCGTAAGGACCACAGGAAGCGGCATCCGCTTCGCTCCAACGCGTGGGCCATCTCTTTTGCCTGGTGCTCGTCAAAGCTTCCCTTGCTCCCGAAGCACAGGAACACCACTGACGCATCTGGCTGCTGGTCAAGCCAATTCAGGATCTCGAAACCCTTTTCGCTCTCAGCCTTGATGTTCAGTATGTGCCCCACGGAGTACACCGCAGGTACTCCAAACCTGGCCAGGGTCTCCACCGGACGTGGTTCCAGCTCGGCGAATGTATTTACCAAAATTCCCTTGGTTTCCCTATACCTCAGGATGAGGTCCAAGAGTATCCGGCAGTCTTCTTCTACGAACACATCCGAGGGCAAGAACTTGGCGGCGGGCAGCGGGTTAACGAAGCACCAGAAGTCCAGCTCGGCATCAGAGCCCTTGAGCCTGGTCGGGTCCATGTGTTGCTCGTCTCGAAGAGACTGGAGGTGCAGCATGACTCCGAGGAACACCGCGCCTAACGTGAAGAAAATGTAGGAAGGGACGCCGAACTCAAGGGCCACATCGATCATCGTGGTGCAGAACATGTCAACGACGAGCCTGGTGAGCCGTGGCAAGCCGCGGGCAGAGAGATCAGCGATGGCTTCACGGACGTCGGCTTTGTGGCTCTCCATGAAGTGATGGATGAAGGCCCGACGAGACGTCCTCGGGGAGTGGCTTCGCCTGGGGACGAGGATGAAGCGGATGCGGGCAGCGATGGAGGCGGTGAGCGACTCGATGCGGGAATCAATCTTGGAGTCAAAGGGGAACTTCATGATGAGGACGGTGACAGAGAGCCGAACGTCGTGGTCGACGAGGAGCTTGGCCATCTCCACCATTGACACCAGGTAGCCGGGGCCGGACATGGGATGAACAGGAGCTCGATTTTAGCACTCATGAAGACGATGATGCCTACGAAAATTCTTCTTTTCTTAACTGAGTTCACTCTGTTGCGAAGATGATAACGAGTTGGAGGCTCTTATGGACTCAGCGGGAAGGAGGCAAGCAGGCGAAATGATGCGAATAGGAAAAGAAGAATATAATTAAAGGTGATATGGAGGGAATATAATAAATTATTTTTTTAACAGATAGTGAAAATAAAATATATTCCCTAATTTTTTATTATTATTTCGTACCATTAGTGCGATTCATAATATTTTAATTGACAATTTCTTTACCTTAAATAAGGGAAAATTATAAATAAGGGCTAAAAGTATTCTCGTTTTATCAAATAAGGGTATGAAGTAAATTTTATTTTTAATAAGAACCTGAAATTGTCAAATCATCTCAAATAAGGAGCTGAAGTGACCAAATCATCTCAAATAAGGGCTTTTGGCCAGCCGACAACATTTCGGCCACCGGAAAAATGGTATTTTGGTAAAAAAAAATTATAACTATATATAAAAAAAAATTATATTTTATATTGTTTCTTTTCTTTACCTTTTCCTTTTTCTTTTTTTTTCCCTTTTCCTCTTTGCTCACCTGGCCATAGCCATCGATGGTCGGTGGAGGACACTCGCCTCATGGTCGAGCCACCCTCGTCGGCGCCGGGGCAACCCAATCGAGGCAAGGGTAGCCTCACTTAACACCAGTGAGGATGACCCTCGCTCAATACCAAGGTTGCCCTCGCTGAGGAAGGGGGGGCTACCCTCACCAACCCACGTGAAGACGACCTTTGCCTAAGCTGGTGAGGAATGCCCTCGCATGATGCCAGCAGAGGCTTCCCTCACTAGCCCAGGCCCTCGACTAAGTCTAGCGACCTCCTCCATGGCCAGCGGAGGGAAATGGGAAAAGGAAAAAAGAAAAAGGAAAAAGAAAGAAGAAAAAATTAATAGAAAAAATTAAGTTAAAAGAAAAAAATGTCCTTCAATCTGAAAGCTTATACCCTTTCTTGAAATTGATATAACCACTTTAGGCATTTATTTGAGAGAAGTTCCATTTCGAACATTTATTTGAAACAATTCGATTACTTTAAATCCTTATTTGAAACAAGATTCATTTCGGATCCTTATTTGATAAAACAAAAGCACTTCAAACTCTTATTGGGAATTTTTCCCTAAGAAGAAGTTACAATATTGCACATAGAATGGAAGTCTTAGCTATTCTGTGAAAATTAGAGAGATTATGCACAAATTTGACGGTTATCTCATTTAATCTATACAATTATAATTAAAAAAAGGACAATTTGCAACTTAAAAATGAGAAAAATGCTTTCTAAAAAATAACAGAAATCGGCTAGTATATAATGAAAAGAAGAGCAATAAAGAATGCATAAATTGTTGTAAAAGAAAAAATAGTAAAGTTTTTCATCCTCTCAAAGTATTATTAGAATGCCATCATGCTAGGATCACCTTAAGTTCTAATGTAAATCTGGACATGTATAACCCTAACTCATATGTTATATGATGCACCTAATGTGACTACTATAATAGAAAGTCATGATCCCATTCCATTCTTGGATTGCTATGAGTCGATTTGAGCATAAAAATTACAATATTTTGTGGCAATATCTTTTATCTATTTAGTCCTTGCTTATTTACTTAATGACGAGTTATAAGCATGCTATGTTCTATCTTTGTTTACATGTAATGATGAGCTAGTCTCAACATGAACTTGGCACTTAGTGTTTTTTTCTACAAAGTGGTCTTCAGATGATCACCATACGAAAGTCATTTTCCCCATTTTGTCGTGCCTGGCAGTCCATCGATTCCCGCGCCAGAGAAGCTGGCTTTCATGGCAATTTTTAGATTAAGTTAAATAATTGGAGTTAATTTCTCGTTCTTAGGTTTAAGCGTGCCTGTCCGGGCGAGGCGTTGTACAATTTTGCCGGCTCAAGTTATTTTCTTTTCCATACTATATTTGTTCAATAATCGGTTTGTTCATTTTTATTTGCTTTAGCACCGATGCAGGATATTTAGATACATGTTTTAAGAATGAAAAACGATAATATATATATATATATATATATATATAATAATAATAATAATAAGTTTTGGAGGATAGCGATGCATGCAAAGTATTTATTCTGCTCAATCACATTCTCCATAGTTAAGAGCATACACGAAATGTAGAGTGCGCAACCTTACTGTGATACCAATTATACAAAATTTGGAGGTGTAGCTCCGATACTCCTTGTTACGTATGCGAAAGTGTTATGGCAGTAAAATAAGATAGCTCCAGACACGCTCGATATACCAAAGTCCAATTAGGACTTTTCTTTTGACCAATGGATTGCACCTTGAACGATTCCAGCTGTCTTCGAAGATAGAGTCGTATAAGGACCAAAGTCCAATATGGACTTGAACTATTGTAAGCTCAGGTCATTGTCCGAGAGATAGACACCAATCAATAACTTCTCAATTGAAAAGATATTATATGGTCCATGGCAACTACATAAAGCTGATCTCATTTAAATTATTGATTATGTAGACTATATACTATAAATTATTGAGTCTAAACGACTCACGGACCATGCAATAACTTATAAATTTGTCATGATGTGACATTTATCATATGAGCCGCCCCATATTTTCTTCTTGGAATAATTGCTCGAGTTTATCGAATGAATGTGAATCCGAAGCGTCCTAATTTTTAAATTTTGTCGGTGTCTTGGGTGATCCATTAAGCGTTTTTAATGAAGTAAAAAGATGGCAAGCTAGCAATAATCCAACAGACTCGAGTCAAACTAACGGCGATTCCGGCGACAACTAGCATATTGAGGTCTATAAGAGCCTTCTCCACCTGGTTACCCTTCGCATCCAAGCTAACTCGGCAACGGAAGACAAGAAATTTCGAAGGCGTCGTCATCGCGATATGAGTACTAAATCTCATCTCGTGTTCATCCCATCGCCGGGCCTCGGCCACCTGGTGTCGACAGTGGAGATCGCCAGGCTCCTTGTGGACCGTGACGGCCGGCTCTCCATCACTGTCCTCATCATGAAGTTGCCCTTCGACTCAGAGGTTGACTCCCGCATTGAGTCGGTCGCGGCTTCCATCGCTGCAGGTATCCACTTCGTGATCCTCCCTCGGCGGAATCCCTCCCCAGGTACGTCCCGAGTGGCCTTCCTCACTGACTTCATTGAGAGCCACAAAGCTGACGTCCGAGAAGCCGTGGCTGACCTCAACACGTGCGGCTCCCCACGGCTAGCCGGGCTTGTCGTTGACATGTTCTGCACCACGATGATCGAAGTGGCCAGCGAGCTCAGCGTCCCTTCCTACGTGTTCTTCACGTCAAGTGCTGCAGCTCTCGGCTTGCTACTGCACCTCCAGTCGATCCAAGACGAGCACCACATGGACCTGACCGAACTTGAGGGCTCAGACGCCGAGCTGGACTTCCCGTGCTTCAGGAACCCACTGCCTGCTGCCAAATTTTTGCCCTCCGATGTATTCATAAATGAAGCTGGCCGGCTACTTTTGAGCCACGCCCTACGGATAAGGGAAACAAGAGGTATCTTGGTAAATACATTCACCGAGCTGGAACCGCATGCGGTGGAGGCCCTGGCGGGCCTCGGAGCGCTGCCGGTGTACCCCGTGGGCCCCATAGTAAACATCAAGGTTGAGAGTAAAAGGGGCACGGAAGGTAATAACAGTCCGAAGGGTTTCGAGATCCTGGAGTGGCTCGACCAGCAGCCAGAAACGTCTGTGGTGTTCCTGTGCTTCGGAAGCTTTGGGAGCTTTGACGAGGACCAGACGAAGGAGATTGCTCGCGCGTTGGAGCAGAGCAGGCGCCGCTTCCTGTGGTCCCTACGTCAGCCGCCTACGAAGGGCAAGCTGGAAGCCCCCCATGACTACGCGAATCCGGCAGAGGTCCTGCCCGAGGGGTTCCTGGACAGGACAGCCAGGGTTGGAAGAGTGATCGGTTGGGCCCCACAGGTTGCAATCCTTAGCCACACGGCCATCGGAGGGTTCGTGTCCCACTGCGGGTGGAACTCTACCCTAGAGAGCATATGGTTCGGCGTGCCAATCGCCACATGGCCGCAATATGCAGAGCAACAGCTCAACGCATTCGAGCTGGTGGTGGAGCTTGGTCTCGCGGCGCAGATCAAGATGGATTATCGGAAAGATCTTGTCAAAGGGAGCAACTTCGTGACGGCAGACGAGATAGAGGAAGGGATAAGGAAGTTAATGGAGAGCCATGAGGCCGAGGAGAGGAGGAAGAAGGTGAAGGAGGTGAGCAAGAAGAGTAAGAAGGCTTTGGTGGAGGGTGGCTCGTCTCACTTGTCTTTGGCTCGCTTCATCGAGAATGTCCAGAGACAAGGACCTTTGTTTGGTTAGGAGACTGGTTTGACTACTTTTCTTTACTTGCTTTTATAAGTTAGTATTTTGAACCTTCGAGTACTTGGGAGTGTGCGTTGTGGTGATCTTGTGAATATAATCCATGTTAAATATGTCATAAGGAGAGAACAGATCGTCTGGGTCGGGCCATGAGTTGCTGTTAATTATGGTGATGTCTGTTATTTGCAAAAATCACAATAGATATAAAAGTGTTCAAAAATCAATTAATATCTATGAAGTTTTCATACAGAGCCCGGAAGAGACTTCCGTGTACTCGCACCCCTCAGTGACCTGCCTCTGATCTTGAAAGCTGCCACGCGAGTTTCGGTCTTGCCATTCACGACCGGACGCGATGCCTCGCTGACTCTCGATGGCCACGCCCCCTTTCGTTTCGATCATCTCCCTCGGTTCCGTCCCATTTCCAAGACCAACCCTAGCAAGGTCTGGCACCCGAAGGCTGCAAGCCCAACGTACTCGCCGAGTCCTGATCAAGTCCCAGCTCACCTCAGAGCTCACCGAGCTGTCCTCGACATGTTCTTCACGATGCCGACGGATGTGACGAGCGAGCTCCAGATCCCCATCTACGTGCCCTTCGGACCGCACGGAGCCGTAGAGGATCGTTCTCAGCCGGAGTACCCGGCTGGGGTGGTCACACGGCGGTCTGACAGACTTCACTATCATTTTCCTCTGATTTTTTATGCTGCGCTCATCCTGCGGGCCCTGGATATGGAGCATCGGCCCAGGAAAGTAATACCCACTTTCCTTTGAGCAAGTGTCCGGTGTAGGACTTTTTGGAGGTCACGCTCGGCAAGTGCGCTCCGTCAATGGAAATGTGATATGGATGGAATATGATTAAATAATCTTTAAGGAAAAATGGAAATAGAACCAATATAAAGATTTTTAAAGAAAATTACACCTCTCCCTCCACTGTTCTTTTCTCTTTTGTTTTATTGTCTTTTTAATTGTTTATGAACTTGACAAGGGGGGATTCATATTATTTTAATGGATGATGACAGCATAACAGTCAATTGTTATTGTTAGAAGTAACGGTGACATGTGAATCACCAGTGCTAGCATAACACCAGCTGCAATGGAGGGAACGAAATTTTTTTATCCTACCTTTTCTATCAATTAGATCTTGTGGCTTACATGCCACTGTTACTTAGCAATAATAATAGTGACTGTCACTTACGCATTTTCCTATTTTAATTGAAGCGATCGGACATTTTCTTCTTGTCTTCATGCCGGAAAGAGAAAGAGAGTCCCAAACATGTTAAATGGGATAGACGGTGAGAGCCATAAAAAAGGAATTTAATATATTATCTTAAAACAAAATGTAAGAGTAACTGCTTTTAATATATTATGAGAATAATAGTGTATTCTCAATCATAAAAAATTAAATAATAAATAATTATAAATTGTTATGAGGTCCACTTCTTTAAGAATTTGTGGCTCACAATAAATTGTTATTCTTACAGTGACCCAAAAATTGTTATGCTAGCAAAGCCCTATCTTAAAATAGGCAACCCAAACATGGCCTATATAGCCCCAGAAACCCTAAAACACGCCCTCCAAGTAATCATAGAATCAAAATACCAACAGTGCTCAACCTACCAGCCAACCCTGTCTCCTGGCTAAATGAAGGCTCATCGACTACAAACATCTTCGATGAAGCGAGCCAAAGACAAGTAAGAGGAGCCACCCTCCATCAAAGCCTTCCTACTCTTTTCGCTCACCTCCTTCACCTTCTTCCTCCTCTCCCCAACCTCCTCGCCCTCCATGAACTTCCTTATCCCTCCCTCTATTTCGTCCGCCTTCACGACACCATCACTACCTTTGACGAGATCTCTCCGATAATCCATCTTGATTTCCACTGCGAGGTCGAGCTCCGCCACTAGTTGGAACGCGTTGAACTGTTGGTCCGCATGCTGGGGCCACGCAGCAATCGGCACACCGAACCATATGCTTTCTAGGATGGAGTTCCACCCGCAGTGCGATACAAACCCTCCGATGGCCGGATGGGCCAGGATCGTGACCTGGGGAGCCCACCCGATCACTTTCCCAACCCTGGCCGTCCTATCAAGGAACCCCTCAGGCAGGACCTCTGTGGGATCTGCGTAGTCACGGGGGGCTTCCAGCTTCTCCTTCGCCGGTGGCCGTCGTAGGGACCACAGGAAGCGGTACCCGCTCCGCTCCAACGCGTGGGCAATCTCTTTTGCCTGGTGCTCATCGAAGCTTCCCCTGCTCCCGAAGCACAGGAACACCACGACGACACATCGGCTGCGGTCGAGCCGAGTCCCAGGATCTCGAAACCCTTTTCACTCTCAGCCTTGATGTTCAGTATGGGCCCCACAGAGTACACCGCAGGTGCTCCAAGGCTGGCCAGGGCCTCCACCGCGCGTGGTTCCAGCTCAGCGAATGTATTTACCAAAATTCCCTCGGTTTCCCTATACCTCAGGACGAGGTCCAAGACTATCCGGCAGTCTTCTTCTATAAACACATCTGACGGCAAGAACTTCGCGGCGGGCAGCGGGTTAGCGAAGCATGGGAAGTCCAGCTCAGCATCGGAGCCCTTAAGCAGGGTCGGGTCCATGTGTTGGTCATCTCGGAGAGACTGAAGGTGCAGCAGGACTCCGAGGAACGCCGCGCCCGACGTGAAGAACATGTAGGAAGGGACGCCGAGCTCCACAGCCACGTCGATCATCGTGATGCAGAGCATGTCAACGACGAGCCCGGTAACTGTGGCGAGCCACAGGCTGAGAGCTCGGCGACGGCTTCTCGGATGTCGGCTTTGTGGCTCTCCATGAAGTGCTGGATGAAGGCCCATTGAGACATCCTCGGGGAGTGGCTTCGCCTAGGGACGAGGACAAAGCGGATGCGGGCAGCGACGGAGGCGGTGAGCGACTCGATGTGGAAATCAATCTCAGAGTCGAAGGGGAACTTCATGATGAGGACAGTGGCGGAGAGCCGATCGTCCCGGTCGACAAGGAGCTTGGCCATCTCCACCATCGACACCAGGTGGCCGGCGCCCGGACATGGGATGAACACGAGCTCGATTTTAGCACTCATGAAGACGATGATGCCTTCGAAAATTCTTATCTTCCTAACTGAGTTCACTCGGCTGCGAAGATGACAACGAGTTGGAGGCTCTTATGGACTCAGTGGCCAGGAAGGAAGCACGCAAAGTGATGCGAATAAGGAAAAGAAGAACATAATTAAAGACGATATGGAGGGAATATAATAAATTATTTTTTTTAACAGGTAGTGAAAATAAAATATATATCCCCTATTTTTTTATTATTATTTCGTACCATTAGTGCGATTCGTAATATTTTAATGGGCAAGTTCTTTACCTTCAATGATGATGTGTTATTTTACTATTTACATCCTTACCTCTTAACTAATCTTTTTTTTTTTTTTTTATGGTACCCAGGGAACCTCCGCACGCCGCTTCGCGGTGGAGAGTAAACCCCGGGGCGCCGGGGGCCTCCCACCACTAGTCCCCAGCGCAGGTAAGACGCGCGTTATGCGTCCGGCAAGTCTCGAACTCCTCCCCTCGTCCGGTAAATGGTACTAAGCCTCAACCAACTCGGCCACCGCGGGCGGTGGTAACTAATCTTAATAGGTATCTCATTCAAAGATTTTTATTATATTCTCTCAATATCACAACCGTGTAATTGATTATACTAAGCTTCTCTATAGAAATTTCTAACTATTATAGGGTCCTTTATATTTCACATAAATATATCACATGAACAAAAAATTCCACCTATTATTTTATTCAAAAAGTGAACGATTCAAGTAAAAGCGAATATAACCACTGGCATTCGCCCCAGTGGCCACTCTTCCAACATGGAAGGGGGAGGTGAGGGGTTCAAATCCCCACATTCTCAATGGGGGATTGGGTGGGGACGTGTAAGTTTCAGGAGTGGGTTTCGATTCCCACGCCCTGCAAGAGGCATGTCAAAAGTCTGAGAGTGAGTGTAGAGTAGGAATAGAGTATGACAAAAAGAAAAGAAAAGTAAAAGCGAATATAAACGGTCATGTGAGCAAGAAAATCCGTTGGACCAAATTGAGAAACACCAAATAAAAAAAGAAAAAAAAAGAATTGAACGCCATTTTTATTATACACTTTTTGTAGAACAAAATAGTTTCGAGACTCATTTGTGCCCATTTGGCCAAGAAGGACATACAACCAGCACTGAACAGGAGTAGGGGTGTGCAACAAGAACAGTCCAAACCAGGAACAGTCCGGACCGAACCGAACCGGTCAGTTCCCACAGTCAGCGATCCGATTCCCACCAAGTGTTATGACTCACATAGCCATATTAGATTCATAACAAACACAAGAGATTGGATTCCCTTTCTTCTCAAGCCAGACCTTACATATAACACAATCTTTCCTTACATGCCATTTCTTTTTACGGAAGAAACAATTGGATTCTTTCTTAATGTCAGCTTGGGGAGATATCTTACCTTTTCCCTTATGCTTGCCATGTCCCTTATTCTTTCATTGTTTTGCCAAATGAGCACTTTCTCCTAAGTCCATAATCGGTCTTTCTTTGTCTTGAACACATGATCATAAGTTCATTAATTGACCATCTATTCTTATGTGTGTTATAAGAGATCTTGAAATGTGCATATTGTTATGGGAGAGTGTTCAAAATATTACACACAAGAAAAGATTCAGATATTTCAACCTCAAGGTTCTTAAGCTGAGTCACAATGTCCTTTATTTTTATGATGTGCTCACGCACACCTCTAACACTAGTGAACTTCAATGATGAAAACTTCATAATCAAGATCATGGCATGCACCTTCTCTGAAGTCTCAAATTACGCATCAATGGCCTCCAATAAAGCCTTAGCATTGCTATGTTGAGCAACCAAACCATGGATACTAGAAGATATTTTAGCCCCTGTAAACATCACACTAACACGGTTGGACCGCTTCCATTGATTATAAAGCGTTATCTTAGTTGCAATGCTCGAATAAGTAGGATTGGGTGATTCGTCTTTCCTTATAGCATAGTCAATGTCCATCCACCCCAATTGAAAAATAATTAACTCCTTCCAAACTTTATAGATTTCACCATTCAGTATGGGAACATCACACTTAAATTCAAAGAAATTCACAAGTTGCAAAACTGCATATCAAACAATTATTGCTTATGTCACAAAATTTGAGGCAAAATATATATAAATCATGTTTTACCAATATAAACATGTCACGAACATGAATCACATAACATAAAAACTATCTATGGGTTAAGTTTTAAATTTAAATAAATTCATAATTACATTATAAAGAAACTATCATATTATATACATTTTCTTAATCCCCGTGGATAAATTAAGAAAAATAATTGATCCTAATTAATCATATTAATATAATGAAAATTCCTATGGGATAAAATTCATCATACTAATATAATTAATCACAATCAATGTCCATTTCTAAATAGGATCCGGAGGCTCTTAATATATAATTTAATTAAATAAGATATTGTGGCTACTCTTTAATTAATTAACTATATGGATCATTGGACATTTAATTTCATGCATAAAATATTCATAAAAATGCATGAAACCGCAAAATAGTTAATAATGCTCAAAGGGACAAAACAGTAAATAGATCGGCCAATGGCACAATTGTAAAATTGCAAGAAGGGCAAATTGGGAATTTTAAATGCGGCTGAGGGGCAAAAAAATAGATAAAGCCACCAAGGGCAAAAGAGACTGACAAAATAGAAAATAATAATTAAAAAAACTCACGGCACGTGTGGATCCCACGAGCCTATGGTTTCGCTCCAGTAGCCCCACACGCTTCTTCCTCCATGCGAAGAGAAGGCCTCTCGCCATTTTTCTCTGTTTTCCACTGTGATTTTGCCACCCGTTTCTTCTCCGATAGCCCATCTAAGACCGAAATAAATAATAGGTTTTGGAGACCATGCCGGCGCAACCACATGGATCCAAGTTTCGATGAAAATGACCAAGAAATTGGCCTTAAATCAAACGAAAATTTCCCAAAACACAAATCCTTAACCACTGTGACTTTCGCCGCCTGATTAGCCTCCGTTGAACATCAATATGTCGAAATAGCTTACAGCTATTCTTCTTCATGGCGGTACAATTGTACCGGTCCTAAGTCAAGCAGTGGGTCCTCGGAATTTGGCTGGAATCGATAATTTTCCTCTTGACCCCAAAATGGGGGTAAGTATACTAGAAGTGCCAAAAGTTATTTACGGTGCTCACTTTAGTGCCAAAAGTTTTTTCCAAATCACTTAAGTGCTACTCTAAAAAAAAAAAAAAAGATCATTTATAACTCCAGTCTGGATTGCCGGAAATTTGACATGGCTATTTTTATTAATTTCTCAATCCTACGTGCCTCACCGGTGTGCCTAGTTAGCATATAATCCCTAAACGACGTCGTCCAAAAGTTATAAATAGTGATCATTTAAATGCAATATTTTATTAAAAGTGATCATTTGAGTGCCAAATTTTATTTAAAGTGATCACTTCAATGCCAGTCGTTGTTAAAAAAACAATCACTTTAGTGCCAAGCATGCCACATGGAAATGCCACGTGGACTGGATTTTTTTAAAAATTTGCCAAGTCATATTATAATTCTAATTATAAATGACATGTAATCAGTTTGGCCGGAATTTCTTGCTGTTGACACTAAAGTGATCGTTTTTCCTCCGATTTAGCACTTAAGTGAGCCAGCGAAAACTTTTGGCACTAAAGTAAGCGCCGTACACAACTTTTGGCACTTTTAATGTACTTATCCCCTCCAAAATGGCTGAATTACTGTTCACATTTAAAAGGCCCAAAAAGTACACCAATAATTCGACAAAACAAGGCAGAGGAACTAAACACGCTTTGATACCAAACGTTAGAATTAAAAATCAAATGTGGAAAATGTAATCGATTATAAACAAACCTCCAACTATTGTTTGTATTCATGTTCATCGGAAAATCCCGAAGATTCAACGAAATATCGTGCACACTCTACTAACCCAATCCCCTCGCCGCACCACTGAGACTCCGGTAGCCTAAAACTCCACTACTAGCCCCCTGCGACGAGCCGCCACTCCTGGTCCAAACTGCTGCTTCACCTATTGCCCGAGCAACTCCCCTGTAGCCCCCGCGATATCGGGCTCCCCTGTATCGCTGCTGGTCTGCTACTTTGCCGAACCTCACTAGACCTTGCCAGAGCTCTGCACCACTATGACCTCCGACTAACGATGACCAGCGATACCACAGCCGTCGCCCTTGAGCTGTGCCGAGCCAAGCTTCCATCATTGGTCCATTCTACCGATTGGATTTTTGGAAAAATTTCAAATTTAGGTAGAGATTTATTTTATTAGGTTATTTAATTTATTAGGTAGATTTAATTTATCAAGTAGATTATTTTATCTTATTTTAGTTTTTGATATTTTGTCTCTTTTGTTTGACTTATTTCTCGATGCATGGTTAAAATTCCTGATGTACCGCTTCGATTCGCAACTGCTTCAATTTGCAATTGCATACGGATTTTTATTCCATCTATAAGACTTTAGATGGAATAATTAATCACGCGGGAGTGAAAATTGATATCTTGATCTTTAAGGCTTAAGATCAATTTATCGATTTTATTAGCAAAATAATCAAGTTTGAATTTCAACTCGAATTGTGGATAACATTTTTTATGACCATGGATGATTTGGTGTTTATCTCTTAGTTGCCTAGTTTATCCCGAAAATACAAAAATAAAAAAATAAAAAAATTGCATTTGCATTCCATGTAGATTAGAATTGATTGCATGATAGGTTAGTTATTCTTTTAAAATGCATGTTTAGAAGGTATTTAGAATAGATAACATTTCACTTTAGTTAGATTTTTATTTTTAGTGATTTTAATTACGAATTTTCATAAAAAAAAATACAAAGAAAATCATGCGCATGTCATGTAGGATTAGGTTCATGAAATGCCCGTCATCTAGTAATTGTTGCTAGGTTCATTTAGTTAGATATTGCTCGTCATTAGAGTTAGGTCATTTGATTAATTTAGATTGCATATTTAGTTGTTGCATTTCTTTAATTTCAAATTTCATGGAAAATATAATTTTTATCTAGAATAAATCCATTTCATGCTTTAGGATAGATTGCATGCTTATTTATGTCATATCATTTAGGGCATATTGCCATGTCATATCATTTCAGGTTACATTAGAAGCATTGCATTGCATATGGATTATATTCTCATTAAATAAGTGAAAACGAAATTGAGTGATTGCGTGTTAATTAGAAATCATATATATGACCACTGATATGAATTCTGATCTAACAATACAGATGCTTTCGTTGTTATGAGGTAAGTTTTGCAATTTATTCATTGATTTTTTAGGTGTTAAATTGGTGATTTGCGCACCCGCATGATCACCTCCCATGTTATGGAAGTGAATTAAAATCAACTCAAATTGCCTGCAAAACATTTTTTTGAAATAAAAAGAAAAAGGTATCAAAAGGACATTACAAAAGTCTAGTGTAATCAAGTTCCCGTACCTAAAGTCTCTGGTTTGTAGAAGTAAGATAATTCTCTTATTATTTTACTTGGGTGTCTAATCGACCTACTGTAAACCAATTAGTAGCGACTCCCTTTTGCATGCTAGATATTTGAACCTAAGTCGCGAATTGGTTAGACTTAGTAGTCCATTAGCCTAATTTTAGGTGGTGCACCCGAAATTTTGATCGCGATAGCTTATTAAAAGGATTTGTGTTAAACCTTGTGATTACCCTTAAGAAATGAGCGATCGTTCATTTTATATACCATCTCCCATCAATGCGGTTACCAAATGGGCAATTGTCACAAAGAGATACAAGGCGTGGAAAAACTACATATAGAATAACTGTCACTTTAAAGAAAAAATATGAATCCGAAAATGTGAGATTGCATTATATAAATAACATGAAGCAGGCATCGCTTCTTGTGGTCCTTATGGCAGCCACCTGGGAAGGGCAAACTAGAAGCCCCTCGAGATTATGTAAATCCCGCAAAGCACCTGCCCAAGGGTTTCTTAGACAAGACGGCCAGGGTCGGGAGAGTGATTGGGTGAGCCGCTCAAGTAGCAATCCTAGCCCACCCGGCCATCAAAGGATTCGTATCCCATTGCAAGTGAAACTCTACCTTAGAAAGCATATAATTCAAAGTATTGATCGTCACGTGGCCCCAAATTAGGGAGGAACAATTCAATGCATATGAGTTAATGGTGAAGCTCGGCCTCGTAACAGAGATCAAGATAGATGATGAGAGAGATTTCCCCAACAAAGGAAATGACATCGTCATGGCAGCAAACAAAATAGAGGGTGGGATGAGAAAGTTAAAGGAGGGCAAGGTGGCTAGGGAGAGGAGGAAAAAAGTGAAGGAGGTGAGTGAGAAGAGCATGAAGGCTTTGGTGGAGGGTGGGTCTTCTTCCTTCTCTTTGGCTCATTTCATTGAGGATGTTTGCAAACAATGAGCCTCCATTTGGCTAGGAGACAGGTTGAGTGGTATTTCGCGTACTTCTCTTTATTTCATGGAGTGTGTCTTCTAGTGTTCCTGTGACTGTAATCCATCCTCAATCTTCAATAAATGAATTCCATTTTGGATTATCAGAGTAAGAAAAGTTGCGGATTGACAAGAACTCATACGTGTCGAATGTATATTAAAGAAGAAAGAGGAAATACAATAATCAACCATGCCATTCTTGAAATGTTCATCCACCACCTGGGCGACCATCTCCTTGCATGTAAGAACCCTGAAACCCATAAGAATCTTCCTCATGGTCAAAGCAAAGCTCGTGTTCGTTCCATCACTGGGCTCCTCGTCAAACGCGACCACCCTCCACCTATTAATCACCCTCCTAATCATGAAAGCTGCCACACCAGTCTCAAACCGACATCAACAACCGGAGGCAATCACTTGCCCAACTCTGATGGCTGGGGCTGCTTCCATTCTTCCATCTCATCGGGGGTCATTCTCGTTTGCAAGACTAACCCTAACAAGGTCTGTAATCTCTACACCCAGCTACAAGCCACACGGAGAAAAAGAATGTTGACACCTAATTTTAGCAAATCTAGGGAAATAAGGAAAATAAAAATTGCATTTGAATAAATAAAAAGAAAAAAACTGAAAAAATTGAGGAAATTGATTTGATTGATTATGCATGGAAATTTGAAATCTAGATAAATATTCGGATTTTGTTAAATGCAAAAGCAATTTAAAAATCAAGTGAATAAAGGACAAGAATTTTTGCAAAATGGAAGAAGTCCGAGCAAAATCGAGCTGATTGTGAAATCATGCTCTGATTTATAGCTTTGATTTAATGTGACTAGAGATGGAAACTCAGAAAATGCCATACATAGCAGCGGTATGGAATCACTATAAAAGAGAGCTGCATTTTTCGTGACAGAGGGAGAGGGAAGACCAGAAAAATTCGAAAGAATTCTTCCGAGAGAAAATTCGTGCAAGGAAGACCAAAAAAATTCGTGAGAAAGAACTCGTGCAACAGAGAGAGAAAAAAAAAAAGAGGAAAAAGAAGCTCCCTCTCCACCGTACAAAGTCAAAAGGGTGGGGTCATTTCTTTTCTTTTCTCTGACCATTTGCAGAGAAGAAAGAAACCAACGGTGGCAAATGGAGTGAGCAGAGAGAGGGAAAAGTAAAAAAAAAAAAAAATTTAAAAAAGAGTTGTCTTCTTCCTTCCTTAGTTTCTTCCCGACGCCCAGCACCAACAACCTCCACGCCCCTTGCTGCTGCCGTCGCTAGCCCGTGTCTCCACCCTCGGTCGCTGAGTGCCATCCACCCTCCGCGCATCTTCGCGCCTTTGTCGAGCAACAGCCCTCGCGCCACTTTCCTCCTTCGAGCAACGCCAGCAACCCGCATCACTGTTTATGCTACTGCCCATCGCCCTAATTGCTACCACTGGTGCCTCGCCTCCGCTTGTCCCTTCCGCTTGGAGCTCGATGCCACTGCCAAACAACCTCTGCTTGCGCACCCAGCGACCTCCATGTCTCCATGCTTGCACCAGTAGCGTCGGACGCCAGAAGCCCTGACACCGACGCCCCTGCTCCGCCTCCACCGATAGCGCTTGACGACTCGCACCACCTCCGCTCCACTCGACGCCGCGAACAGCGACCTGCTCGTCTTCACTTGCGATGCCGTTCAAACGCTGTCCCTGCCTGCACCTCTGCCTGACGATCGCGCCAGCAACTCGCCCACAATTAAACGCCCATGGCCAGCCTCTGCCTCTGTCCCTGGTGACCATCCGACGCCGCAGTCCACACCGTCACCATCGCCACTTGCCAGTTCGCCCGACGTCCACCGGTCTGCCTACACCCCCGACGCCACGCCGGATGCCATAGCTCTACCAGTCCCCTCACCGGAGCACTCACACCGGCCACCCTCACTGCATCGCATTGCTGTCCCTGCTGCATTCCCCCTTAGGTAGTTGATTTTTATTTTTATTTTTATTCTTATTTTTCACATTATCTTATATTATCATATTTTATTTATTTTGCTATTATTGTTCAAATCTGAATAATGGAATGTGCCTTTCTTTTATAAATCTTGTAGACATTAACCGTCGAGGTTTTGTCCAAAATTAATGTAATTATTAATTTGATCTGTAAGACGTCGGATCATTTTTTAATTATATTAATTTTTGGGCATTTTAATAGTATTTTAATTGTTGAATCAATATAATTATTAATTTGATCCATAAGACTTCGGATAAGATTTTTGATTATTTTGAACTTATTGGTCGTGATGTTTAGGGTTAGAGTAATCATTAATCGACCTGTGAGACAATAGGTTATTTTTTCGATTATTTTAATCCTTTATTTGTTGTTTGATTAGTTTATTTGAAACTTGTTTATCTTGGAAAAACACTAAAAAATCACAAAAATAAAAAGAAAAATCAAAATCTTGCATGAGCATATAGGTTTAGTAAATCAAACATGTAGGTTTAGTAAATTAGAAAAAATTTTAGGATTACATTTTTAGGATTTCTTTTTAGAAATAAGTTAGGGTTGGACCTAAATAAATTTTTTAGGGTTTTAGATAATGTTCTCACATTTTAATTATCTCATTTTTCTAAAAAAAAAAAAAAATAGTTTTCTAAGATAGAATAGGGTTTAAGTCAAATTAATCCCTAGAATAAATTAGAAAATTATCCCTTCTTAGATAGTTTAATTAGGGTTTTTATTAATTTTGAATTTCAATAAAAAAAATACAAAGATACTAGGTGCATGTTAACTAGTTTGCATAATAGGCCCATTTAATTAGAATTTGCATATTAATAAGATTAAGTCATTTAGTTAAAAAAAATGCATTTTTATAAAAGAATTCTAATTTTCAAGAAAACCCAAAAATTGTTTGCTTTGTGTGATGCAATTTATTTATTGAATGTTTAATAATGATTGAGCATCTGTGTGATCACCCCATTGCATGATAGTAATTTAGGTTAGAATAAATCCAAGCTGCCTACAAAAATAGTTTTTGAAATTTAAAAAAAAAATGGTACCAATAGGGCATTAGAGAAATCTAGTGTAACCAAGTCCTCGTACCCTTAGTCTCTGATTCGACTTAGGTGTCTAATCGACCTACCACAAACCGATTAGTGGCGACTCTTATTTAATAATCTTTTGCATGTTAAATATTTGAACATTAAGTCGCGAATTGGTATGGGCTTGGGAGCGCTCGAGCTAAGTTTAAAAACTTAGTAGTCCATTAACCTAGTTTTAGGTGGTGCACCCGAAATTTAGGTCGCGACAGCTTGGTGACTCTACTAAGGACTTGTGTTAAAACACTTAGTGGACTTAGGCCAATTTTTCTTTTTCTTTTAAAAAAATATATTTTTTGTTTGGCAGCGAGGATCCCAGGTACATCCCTAACATTTCTAAGGTGTTAAATGTTCTTGTAGATGGGAGGTATAAGGGGAGTAGTCTTTGTTAATCTTTGTCTTGTAGGAGGTTATGAGA
This sequence comes from Eucalyptus virginea, assembly GCA_014182375.1. Lineage (NCBI taxonomy): Eukaryota > Viridiplantae > Streptophyta > Magnoliopsida > Myrtales > Myrtaceae > Eucalyptus > Eucalyptus virginea. Next base: position 7,732,497 of record CM024514.1, read on the forward strand.
TGAATGATTTATTTTTTCTTTTTGAAGTGTTGTTTGCATTTAAACTGCTGTGCATGCTTTATTGCTTTAGCACTACATTATTGCACACACAACCTATGACCGGACTTGGGCTGTGATAGGATTTTTAGGATGGTGTTGAGAAGAATACTTCCTCCAAAGCGAGACTGCTATGTAGAGGTTGACCTTTTCTTCCCCGAAATACTTTCATGGTGTTGAATGTGTTTGTCCATATCATTGAGATTGTGTGACTATTGGACATTCCATTCGACTGAACCGGAGTTAGAGGGACCTGACATGTTAATGCGAGACTGCAACGGTCAAATCATCCTCTTAGCTCCACTTTGTTAAGCCATTTAGAGTAGAAATTGAGCCTCACATCTCATGTGCCTGTCTATATGATTGCCATTGATTTTCTTCGGTGAAGTAAGTCTTCTATCCCTATACCATGCAATTTATTTTGTCGTATTCTTGGGTCGGTCCATGACAATTTAGGTCAATCATTGATTTGATTCATTTGTCAATTAAAAATGAAATGAGAAATTGCTAGGGAATGATGCATTTGAAAAAAAAAAAAAACTTTGGAGAATTTGTTTTCACATCATGTTTAGGAAATTTGGTTTTACTAGGATGTCCATTTTTAGGAAATTCCCTTTTAATACGAACTTCTCATGAATAAATAAATAAATAAAATGAAAAAAATCGATTAGATCATTGTCATGGATTGGCTATCTATTTACACTTCTTGCTTATTTTGTTCATTTCTTCCCTTTAGGTGACAACGGATCTGCCACGCTCGCTCACTGTTGCATAATCAAGGGCTAAAATGGCCGACCAAAACGAGATGCGCGATCATATGTCCACCATGGAAGATCAACTCCAACAGCTAGCCGCCTCTATGCAGCTTATAACAACTCAACTTCAATCCCTCCGGGTGAATCCGAATTCTGCACCCTCTCTCCCCGAGATAGTAGCCCCAAAGCAGGCAAACTTGACCCAAATGAGTGATGATGAAATGCCCGGGCTGGAAGATGACATGGTCTTTGTTGGAAAGGCCAAACTTGACAGCGTTCCCATGACGGATCAGGATGAGCGCGTTGCAAAGCTAGAAGAGAAAGTGAGACAGCTGCAGGAGTCACAAAGCTTACTCTCGTTTGACCTCTTGGTTTGTAAGAAGGTCCAAATGCCAAGCAAGTTCAAAATGTCAGAGTTCGAGAAGTACGATGGTACTTCTTGCCCAAAATCTCATTTGCAGATGTACCACGTACGCATGGCCCATCATGTCAAAAAAGAGCCCCTCATGATCCAATCATTTCATGTGAGTTTGACTGGACCCGCACTAAACTAGTATGTCACGAAGAATGTGAACCTTCTCGACACTTGGAATAAAGTGGCTGATGCGTTTATCAAGCAGTATAAGTTCAACATGGACATTGCACCTTCCCGAGAGGATCTTGAGAGAATGCAGAAAAAGAGAAGCGAGTCGTTCAATGAGTACGCCATGAGATGGCGAAATTTGGTAGCTCAAATCATTCCTGAACCTACTAACAAGGAGTTGATGAAGTTGTTCGTCAAGTCTCCCTTCTGAGTTCCGTACTCGAATGGCTAGCACATACGTCGAGAGCTTCAACCAACTTATTCCGATGGGTGAGCAAATCGAGATTGGGCTAAGAGACGGATGGTTCAACGAATCGACCCATCAAGGCAAAAGGTTCACCATGAAGAAAGACCTAGAACCTAGCATGGAAGTCAATGTTGCGTATGCACAATCTAGCAAGCCTCCAATTGTTCATGTCCCTAAGAATCAACAAGGCAGTGTCTGTCCGATTGCGCCTCGGCAGTTTACTAAAGGGCAATTCACTCCTCATCCTGGCTCCCTGTCCAAGGTTTGGAAGGTCCTATAAAAGAATGGGTTGCTGTCCTATGAGCCAAAGTGACCAAATGCTGAAAAATTTTCTAACTACGACCCCTCCAAGAAATGCGAGTACCATATGGGGGAAGTAGGACATTCGACTGATGAGTGCGTGACCTTGAAGCATAAGGTCCAAAACTTATTAGACACCAAGGTGTTTGCCTTCAATACCACTCAACCGAATCCCCTACCTGATCATGAGGATAGGGTGAATGCTATTTTCGAGCATGACGCCGGTCAAATCAAGAACTCGAAGGTGCATGTGATGGACACCCTGGGGTAGCCAAATGATGGATGGGATGGCATGGACGAGCTGACACCCTTGGAGATGGAGAACTCTGATGATGTATTGGAAGGAGTTATAAGCTTGTTCGACGTTCTCATCATAGGAGCCATTGATGAAGAACCCTCAGAAGAGATGGGCCTTGGCCCACGAGAGTAACTCTTTTACTACTTTTGCACATTCCTCTGCGTGGGAACTTTTATTGTTTTTTGAGAGGTGTTTTCAGTTTCTTTTTTTTTTTTTAGTGATTGAGTATTGCATCTTTCCATTCAATAAATGTAATTGATTGATGAATTTCAATAAAATTACAAGTTTTATTTTGAGGGCATGATGAGGTGCACCAAACCAGCTCGGTGATGATATCCAACCGATAAACAAAAAGAAAAATCCAAGGAGAACTCTGACGCCTGGGCTTCATCATGCTTCATCGTGTCAAAATGTTTTGCCAAAGAATTTCAAAAAAAAAAAAAAAAAAAAAAACAAAAGATGTAGTTTACTCTGTTTGTCTTTTTGATTTATCTACTTCATGTTTCAAGGACGGTCTTATAGCATGCAAAGGTGTGAAAATGGTCCAATCCAATTCCAGATTCTAGGGCAAGTTTGCTCCAAACTGCAGCGGCCCATATGTGGTGAAGAAGGTACTCCCTAGAGATGCCTTGATTCAAGCGGGAATGGATGGTCGTGAGTTTTTCACGAGTTTTTCACTCTTGTTAGCTTTGATGCTGTCAAAAAGTATTATTCATGATAGAATTTGCCATGTCATGTTTTGAACTGTGAGCATTTCTATGATGAATAAATTGCCTCAATGAGTTGAATTATTCAAGTCTGTTGCAAATCTTGCATGTTTTCCATGATGAATTGTGTGAGATAAATTGAACGTGTCAAATGAGATACTTCATGATGATGAAAGGCGAACCTTATTCATACACCAACCCCAGTGAGTTGAGTGAAAAATTCCATGCCCACAAGGAAAAGGGTTATCTCGCAAAGGGTACGTCAATCAAGGTGATGAGAGGCATTATTTTCTCTATCTCAAACACTACAGGTGATCCATTGCTTAACCATTTTGAGCCCCATACACTTATGGAGATTTTTTTAAATTATCCCTGTCAAGGATCATCCCATATTGGGGCAAATTTGAAATGAATGGTAGGAATTTTCTTGCTCGCACTTGCATCAATCTTTGAGTATTGCTTTTGCAGTGCAACTCATGTGGTAATTCGAAGTGCCTTAAGATGACGAAGATCAGTTATTTCTTTATCCTACAACACACTTTCATCCATTGCATAACCCACTTGAGCCTTTGAATTTGTTTCATATTAAACCCAGTTGGTGATCATCCCCCACACTAGGGGCAAGGCAAAAAAAAGAACCATTAGGATGGAAGCTATGCGAGTCCAAAGAAATAAGTGCACACAAAATGGGGCATGAAAAAGCAGTGTGCCTAGTAAAAGCAAGGCCAATGCCCATGAAAAAGAAGTGAAGAAAAATGAATGAGAACGAGGGACATGAAAAAGCAGTGTGCCTGGTAAAAGCAATGCCAATACCCAAAAAGAGAAAAATCAAACACTTGATGTAGTGAGTCGTATCCCCAACAAGGCGATACTTAAAAAACTCAAATGTTGAGATGCTGCAATCAATGGGGTTGTGATGTGAAGAAAACCTCCAGTGATGAAGAAGAAAGTTGGTGGAGATGTCAAGATGATCATCAACTTTAATCCCCAAACACTTGTTAAGCCTAAGGATCTTTTCGCTTCTCACAAATGAACCAAGCTTGCGTTACTTCCCTTGCAAAGTCTCTTCAGATTAGGGCACTTGAATTAATGCAAAAGTTCATATGTTCAAAAGCATCGCTTGAAGAAGTGCGAACAAGACAATTTCTATCTTATTTTGCAGTTTTCTTGGCTTGCAAACTCGAAAATGATTGCGAAGTATCATTCTTTGACTCAAAGAGTCCCTTTTGTAAAGCCATTGACCAAGCTCATGATATGATCCCCATTAAAGACCTTTTAGATCGGTAAGGTCATACCACTTGCGAGAATACTTGGACCCTTGCTTGGCATGAAGACAGTGAGGTAGAGTGATTCTTATATGCCTGCATCAATTGTTGGGGGTGAAACAACATTTTCAATAAGAGTGAGTGAAAGTCCTTTCGAATCGAAAGTTTCTCCATTGACATTTTCAAGATGTCTTCATTACAAGAGTAGATTGTCTTGGTTATAACTCTTCACATGGAATTCTGATAATAATATAAACGAGTGATGAATGCATCTACTTGTTATTACTGACCATGTTTGACAGGCAAATTTCTCATGAAAGTCAAGCAGCAATTAGCCCTGGAGCATTGGGATTCGTCCAAACTGTTTGGTAACCCAATCAATTAAGCCTCCAGGAAGGGAGCCCCGATTAAGTATCAAATCTTTCAAAGTACTCAAGGTAAGACTCAAGTAACTTGTCTTCCAATTTAGATCTAAATGCTTAAAGAAAAAAGAATTTGAGCATCTCCTCCAATCTTCAGAAATTGAGAGTCTGTCAATCTCACCAAAATCTTTCAACCCGTTCTTGACATCTCAGTCTGAATCTGGATGTCTTAATTCTTTTCATTGAACATTTCACTCTAGATGTGAATGTTTTTCGATCTTTTTTGTTATGCCTTAGTTTGGATTTAGGTATTTCGAATTCTAAAATATTGACATCTCAGCTTGGACCTGGATGTCCTATTTGTTGAACATTTCACTTTGGATGTGAATGTTTTTCGATTTTTCTTGTTATACCTTAGTTTGGATCTAGGTATTTTGAGTTCCAAAACCTATTTCCCTATTTAGGCAATTGTAGAATGGTACGGGTCCTGGAAAGTGAATCCCTATTTAGACGACCATAGAATGGTACGGGTCCCAAACAACATTTATTTCCCCATTCTGGGCGACCGTAGAATGGTACGGGTCCTGGAAAGTCAATTTCTTTGTCAAGGCGACCGTAGAATGGTACGGGTCCTAGACACAACCAAACATTGTCATACTGGATGACCGTAGAATGGTACGGATCCTGGGAAAACAGTCTCTTTGTAAAGTCATGTTACTATTCTAGGCGACCATAAAATGGTATGAGCCCTAGACATGTGACACCAACTATCTTGAATCACTCTACCCTCCTTGAAGGTAAGTTATTTCAGGTAAGTTCATTTATCATTTGCATTAGCATTTCCATGTATCATATAAATTACATTAAAAAAATGGAATTCATTGTCCAACAAAAAGTCATTCAGTACATGTGCATGATCAAAATTTAGGTCTCAACTTGTCTTTGAAGGCAACCTCTACGAGCTCATATTCAAAGAGAGGCAGCTGTTGACACCTAATTTTAGCACATCTAGGGAAATAAGGAAAATAAAAATTGCATTTGAATAAATAAAAGGAAAAAAATGAAAAAATGGAGGAAATTAATTTGATTGATTATGCATGAAAATTTCAAATCCAGATGAATATGCGGATTTTGTTAAATGCATAAGCAATTTAAAAATCAAGTGAATAAATGTTAAGAATTTTTACAAAATGGAAGAAATCCGAGTAAAATTGAGTTGATTGTGAAATCATGCTCTGATTTATAGCTTTGATTTAATGTGACTGGAGATGGAAACTCAGAAAATGCCATATAAAGCGGCGGTTTGGAATCACTATAAAAGAGAGCTACATTTTTCATGACAGAGGGAGAGGGAAGACCAGAAAAATTTGAAAGAATTCGTCCGAGAGAAAATTCGTGCAAGGAAGACCAAAAAAATTCGTGAGAAAGAACTTGTGCAATAGAGAGTAAAAAAAAAAGAGAGGAAAAAGAAGCCCCCTCTCCACCGTACAAAGTCAAAAGGGTGGGGTCATTTCTTTTCTTTTCTCTGACCATTTGCAGAGAAGAAAGAAACCAACGGCGGCAAAGGGAGTGAGCAGAGAGAGGGAAAAGTAAAAAAAAAAAAATTAAAAAAAAAAAGAGTTGTCTTCTTCCTTCCTTGGTTTCTTCCCGACGCCTAGCACCAACAACCTCTGCGCCCCTTGCTGCTACCGTCGCTGGCCCGTGTCTCCACCCTCCGTTGCCGAGTGCCATCCGCCCTCCGCGCGTCTCCGTGCCTTTGTTGAGCAGCAGCCCACGCACCACTTTCCTCCTTCGAGCAACGCTAGCAACTCGCATCACTGTTTCTGCTACTGCTCGTCACCCCGATCGCTACCACTGATGCCTCGCCTTCGCCTGTCCCTTCCGCTCAGAGCTCGATGCCACCGCCCATACAACCTCTGCTTGCGCACCCAGCAACCTCCGTGTCTCCGTGCTCGCACCAGCAGCGCCAGACGCCAGAAGCCCCGACGCCAACGCCCCTACTACACCTCCACCGACAGTGCTTGACGACTTGCACCACCTCTGCTTCGCTCGACGCCGCGAGCAACGACCTGCTCACCTTCACTTGCGACGCTATTCAAACGCTGTCCCTGCCTGCGCCTCTACCTAACGATCGCGCCAGCAACTCGCCCGCAATCAGACGCCCACGACCAGCCTCCGCCTCTGTCCTCGGCGACCATCCGATGCCGCAGTCTGCACCATCACTGTCGCCGCTTGCCGATTTGCCCGACATCCACTGGTCTGCCTGCAACCGCGACACTGCGTCGGACGCCATAGCTTTGCCAATCCGCTCACCGGAGCACTCACGCCGACCACCCTCACTGCATCGCGTTGCTATCCCTGCTGCATTCCCCCTTAGGTAGTTGATTTTTATTTTTATTTTTATTCTTATTTAGGTCGCGAATTAGTATGGGCTTGAAAGAACCCGAGCTAAGTTTAAAAACTTAGTAGTCCATTAACCTAGTTTTAGGTGGTGCACCCGAAATTTAGGTCGCGACAAAGAATTAAAAGATTAATGGGAGTCTATCAGATTGCTGTGTAACCATCCCCTCTAGAGACTCAAATTGAGAACGATCCTCTACAACTCCGAGGGGTCCAAAGGGACCCAACCGGAGCTGTTAATCGCACTCTGGTTACACGACCAAGGTTCATCTACCAAACTTTAGTTCCTATCTCCTTAGGTCTCAAGGACACAAAGGTACTAGTCTATAGGACACATCCTATTTAAGTATGTTGGCACATAAATTTTTGCCCAAAGATCATTTTCAAAAAATGGGAGCTTGTTTTTCCACACAAATATTTCATGTTAAATCCTTGTATATAAATTGCCTAGACGTTTAGTATTATTTTTAAATGGAATATGTTTTTCTTGAAATAAAAAAAAAAAAGGAAAGAAGAAGAGAAGGTTGGAGCCGAGGTTCTGAGTGTGACCAACCAAGCCTTGAGGGATCAGATTGCAATTGAAATAGTAAACGGGGGCCAAAATGCACTTTTCCAAAGTTAGGGGACCAATTTGCGAATTTTATAAAATTTCGCTCAAGCCATCATCGTTTCCATCATCTTGGCCACCAATTGAGTTGAAATTGAACATTGACCAAGTCAAATTGATTAAATCAAGCCAAAAAAGACTAAATTTAGTTAAATTGGGCATTCTCATATAAGAAAGTAGCCAACTTTGAAGGACTTTCTTGCAAAATTAGGCAGGAACAATTGCGAAGACTATTCAGGATCTTCAATTACTACATATAAGCTTGCTAATTGACCAAAAATTTCTACCAAATTGATGAATTAAAGCACTCAAACTAGCAGCCACAACTCAATCCACGATTCGGTCTCAATTCGAAGCTGCTGAGTAAGCACTTTGTTGCCCAACCATGTCCTACTCAAATTGCCCAACCAGCTTAATCTCTGCTTGTGATGGAAGACCATAATTAGGAGTGCAAGTGGACAATAAAATTGGCCAAGGATAAGCCACTAAAAGCACGTGAAAATCACAGTAAAATCAACACACTCAATACCTGCAAAAGTTGAAAAATTTGGCCAAGTCATAATAGGTGAAGTAGCTCATTTGGCAAGCTTGGTAGGGGGACCAAAACCGACCAAAATATTGCTTAATTCAGTATACAAAATCTCTAAAAGAGGCTCTTTTAGGGCATAAAATGTCAGAAACAATGGGTACTAAGGGAGGCTCTCGGTCATTCTAAAAAATACACCCCTCATAAGCAACTTAAAAAAGGCTTAACCTAGAAAATTTCAAACTGACCCTTGGAGAAAAAAAATATGAAATTTTCACTAGAGGTCAAAACTTCACTCACAAATCTTTCAAATCATAAGTCGCACATTCCAAATGAACATCAGAAAGGCCTCCTAAAGCCTCCCAAAAAAAAAAAAAAAAAAAAAACACTCTCTTGGTGTTCAATAGGATAAGCCTAAAATTTTTTCTGAGTGTTGAGCCTAATTAGTCATGGGTGAGGGAAAGTAAGCATTTTTGAGAAAAATGAGGGACACCAAAGGAAAAAAAAATGACCTCTAACCTAAATGAGAATACATATAATTTAGTTTGGGATTAAATTGGTCAACAAAAGAGGTCTTGGAGTCCAATTTTGGAGACCAACAAAGTCCTTCGTTGTCAGTTATTTCTTTGCAAATCTCGTTTTTTAGTTTGAAGGAGCCAACTTCCACGTGCCACTAGGGGATAATTTCTTAGTTTCCTCGGCTAAGAGCCATTGGCAAAAGAAACTAAAAGGCAAGGTAAGAATTCTAGATGTATTTTTGTTCAAATTTGAACATGTTTTGATTATGAAAAATCAAGAGGAAAATGAGCCCAGAAAACTAATTTATGAAGCTGGAATTTTTCTAAGTGTTTGAAGCCTCTTCAGAGCCCTATATGCTTTACTTGCTACTCTCGTTTGCATGCGTTTTCTATCTTCATGAGTTTAATGAATGTTATATGGAAGTACAAATGATGGTGGGGTCAGCTTGGTTTGGTCTGTAAATTCCCGTGTAAACCATAAGATCGTCTACAAACTTGAGCCAAAAACCATGCCTATCGACATTGATTCGCGGCTAGTTTGAGAGGTCGTTTTGATATGTTTGGTTGAACATTCTCTATGATGTTTTATTGCATTTGAAAGTCCATATTACCTTTTTTTCCCATAGATCTCTCATGCTATGAGTGTTGAGGCTTGAATCTAGGCACACAACTTGTTTGCTTGACCTAAGTTAAAATCCAAATCTGCAAAAAAAAAAAAAAAAAAAAAAAAAAAAAGAAGAAGCTCAAACACGCAAATTAGAGGCCAATTTCAACTTGGTTCTTGTATATTTTAGGCTCTGATTTTTAGCTAATCTTGTTCTTTACATGTAGTAGTATAACTCTGATTTTTTAGTTCCACATAAGATTGCTTATTGGTCGAGATTGAAGGCCACGAACATGGCTTAAGGAAGCTGCTTGGAGTGGTTTGATGTGACCAAATGTTCAACAAAATGCCTGAACCAAGTTTCAAGTTTCAATCTTGAGACGATTGATTTGAGTTTAGTTATTGTGATATTCTATTGTTCCACATTAGTGTAAATCAAGCAGAGATTGGTTTAGGGAATTATTTTTAAATAAAAATGAAAATTTTGAAAATATAAAAATATAAATAAAAAAATGTTGGATGGTATCAAATTATGGCAGAAATGACATCTATGAAATTTTCCTAATTTTATAAGGTCATTTTTCCTAATTTAATGCTATTTTGGTATTTTTATAGTCTTTTTTTTTTTTTATAAATAATCCATTTTGCGTAGAATAAAATTATCTAGAATACCTTCATGCAATTAGAGTAATTTCATGTATATTTATATTCTCATTTCGCTCACAGGAGTCCTGTCTAGGGATGTGATAACAAGGCCATGTAATATTCTTTGCCCCACTTGTATCGGGTTTTCCCTTTCTGCATTTACTTTCAAGTCTTTTCAATTTCATAGATGTTTACTTGCTGCACCACTTTTTGATAATTTGAGTGCAAATTTCTTTTGTAAACTAGGTTAGAATTGGTCTAGACATTAAGGAAAACAATTTCACAAAAACATTTGCATTGACACATAACAGCTTTGATAAGGATTATAATCGATAATTAAGATTGTGTGGCCATTTAGATAAATAACATTTCAAGTTAAGGGTACTGCAAGGGTGCTAATAGAAATATTGACGTAAACAAGTCATCGTTTCTAGAAATCTTTGGTTGCATAGGAATCGAGACAATACTCCCCCATCTCAATTGGTTTCCAGCTAACCCCGATGGGCTAGTGGTGACTCTTAGAAATACTTAGGTTGTTAAAAACTAAAATACAAAATCTAACATCACGATGTATGGACTTAGAAGGGTCCGTGCCTAATCCAAGCCATTAGCCTGGCTCTTTAGGCAATACCCCTGAACCTCTTCCTTTTTCCTCGACAGAAAAAAAGAGGTTGCAACAAAGTACGGTCGTGCTCTCTTCCCTTCACTCGCCCCTTTAAATACCAATTTCCCTAGTAGCATATTTTCGATGTCGGACTTTGTCGACATGGCGTGTGTTAAGTGCACTCTACCATTACAATTGTAACTTTAAATCATTATCTTTCAATGCCGACCCAATAAAGTGATAACTTTTCTTAATGTCTAGTGAGTGATTGTCACGCCCCGATCCTTAAGCGTGTGCACATCCCTTTGCGGTTGATACAAATGCAACGTTTCCAAAATGCGTCGTGGACCCATTCATTTTAAAGCACATGCGGAAGCGAAACAATAAACCCCTGACAACAAACAACATGAGATAGGAAAGCAGGGCAATATTTCACAAAAGCCAACTTTTATAAACAGCTGAGTTTAGGTACAAAACGAGTCTAGTCAAAAGTCTACAAAAGATTGACTCTCAAAAGGAAGCTGTCCTACAACCTACTCGTCGGACACAAATGCCGATCCTTCAGACTCCACCTCCACAAACTCGGGGCTTCGGTCCTCCACCTACGGACCTAAAAATTGAGCCCACGATGCAGTGAGACAATGTCTTAGCAAGTCACCCCCTAAACCCCTTTTAGAAAGAAAATACACCTCAGGGCGCTTTAACCATACAACCATACAATTAGAACAAAGGACTTACCTTACCTCAGTTCCTTCCTGCACGTCAGCACAATTCATATCACAATTGCATATAATTAATGCACATAATAATGTCTCACTCAACTCAATAAATCACAGAATTCCCGATTATAAGGCCAAACCATTATGACACATCACATACCATGTCACACAGTTTTGTCTCATAATCAGGCCCATCAACTCAATCAATCATGCGTTCCAATTGTTAATTTCACTCCTCTAGGATATGGCATACTTGAAGTTTGGTGGCCTACTGGTGTAACCAAGTATTGTCTCTTCCCCATTGAGCACGGCTATGTCTCTCAAAGACAGCTTTCCCAAAGGAGCATAGGTTTAGAATCTACTACGACCCGAAACCTAATGAGTGGGTAACCCATATAGGGTAACGTCCATCCGACTCAATTTGAGGACGGGTTCTCTTAACCAACACATGACCATTCAATCTCGGCCTAGGACACCGTGTATTGCACTCAAATGCCTCAATTAAAATAGTGATCCTAGCCTATTTTCTTCATATTAAAAACACCCGAAAAATAGTCATGTGTGGGTACACGGTCAATTCAAACCTTAAAGTTGATATCTCTCATTTTCGAACCCCACTATTTGATATAGTTTTTAAAATCCATTTTCGGTGTCAAAACCCGACACTCGGGATTTTCTGAAAAAATATTGAGATTTCCCAATTTTTGGAATAATTGCTTAAAAAATCCAGTCAACACTCAATTTGCACAATTTAACATCAAATTGCATAAACTGAACACACCAATGCAGGCAAAAGAACGCTTCAAGTGCCATAACTTTACACAAATTGACACTTAAGTGCCATAACTTACGAAATGGACACTTAAGTGCTACATTCGAAGAAAAACGGATCACTTGAGTGCCACTTTGGCTAAAGTCCGGCCAAAACGTCGATGTGGCATTTTTTGGCAAATCGCGCCCAAAACGACACCGTTTTGCACGTTGACGTGGCCAAATAATGCAAAAACGGCGTCGTTTTGGGCTGACGTTGTAAAAAAATAAAAAAATCAATTAAATTTAAATTTAGTTAAAATATTAAAAAATAACATTTTTAAAATTAAAAAAATTAAAAAAAAAAAAAAAAAGAAAGGGGGAAGGCGGCTGAAGGATCGCCCTCGGCCGTTGCCACGTCGCCGCCCGCCGCCGCCGAGAAGGGCCGACAACGGCGGGGGAGGGTCGGCCGGGGTCGCCGAGCCACCGGCTAGGGTCGGCAACCTCGGTTGGCGGCGGCGAGGGTCGGCGGCCCTCGCCCGGCCGCCAACCCTTGCCGGATTTGGGCAAGGGCCGCGACCCTCCCGGATCTGTGGCTAGTGGCGAGGGCTTGCGCCCTCGCCCGATCTGGGGCAAGGGCTCGTGAGCCCTCGTCGTCGGTTGGCCGGGGTTGCCGCCCCACGGCCGGGGCTCGCGACGCCGGCCAGCCCCTCCCCCGCCGTCGTCGACCCTTCCCGACGGCGGCGGCGGCGGCTCAAGGCGATCCCTCGGCCCGCCTACCCCGCTTTCCTTTTTTTGTTTTAATTTTGTTTTAATTTTTTTAATTTTTTAATTATTAAATTTTAATATTTTAACTAAATTTAATTTAATTATTTTTATTTTTTTACCACGTCAACCCAATACGAGGCCTTTTTGCATTATTTGGCCACGTCAGCGTGTAAGACGGCGTCGTTTTGGGCTCGGTTCGCCGGAAAATGCCACGTCGGCGTTTTGGCCAGACTTTGGCTGGATTGGCACTCAAGTGATCCCTTTACTCCAATTTTGGCACTTAAGTGTACATTTCGTAAGTTATGGTACTTAAGTGTCCCTTTGTGCAAAGTTATGGCACTCTAGGGGTCCGCACATCTACCAATGCAATCTGCATGAAATTCCGATCACTAGCTATCCCAGTCTAATTTCCGGAAAATAATAAATAATTAAATATATTCCGAAATTAAATAAATAAATAATATATTATATTACTATAATTTAATAAATATAAATTCGAAACAATTAATTAATTTAAAATAATTAATTAAGGCCTAATCAATATTACACTAATCTAACCACCTAATTAGCCTTAATTAATTATCCAATAAACTAATCACATCCCTTAATCTAATTAACAATTAACTAAGCTAATCTAATCACCTAACCATAATTAGCTTAATCTAAACATCCCTTAAGCATAATTAACCTTCTAAGCAGGGTTTAGTAGGTAAACTCACCAATTTAGCATTCCAATGAGTCAACGACAACGGCGATGGCGACGCCAAGGTGGGCGACAATCCTCCTAGTGACAACACCAACCAAGGCCGAGAAGGGCTCAGAAACAGGCCACGAAGTCTGAAGACCCTTGTTGGTTCGGCTTCTGTTCTTGGCTAAACCGAGAGAGAGAGAATCAGCGGCTGAAACGGCGAGGAAAGGCTGATTGGAGCTTCGGTGAGCTGGTGGCTAGTAACCGGCGACACTCGGGGATCAAGAGAGACTTGTTGGTGGTTGGAATGGGCGGAAGAAGGGTCGGAGTGGGAGGAAATTCGCGAAATTCGTGAAACAATGCACTTGAGCGAACTCCAGGAGGTACCACATGTGGCGGCTTCCGACCGGTGGATGGGACAGCTAGCAGCTCGTTTCAATGAGCGACGAGGTGCTCCCGTATGGTTTGGATGTGCTAAAGACGATGGTGGGTGGCACGTGAGCTGGTTTGCACAAGAATGTAACTTTTAACTCGGATCTTTGGAGAAAGGTTAGATGGAGCAGAAATTGGGAGAAGAGAAAACGGAGGGGGAAAAAGAGGGTTCGGTGGCTTGGCGAGTGTGCGACCAGCTAGGGGAGGCTCGAACGATTTGATGGCCAATCCCTCTGGTTCTCTCAAGCTCTCAATTGCTTCAACAATGGAGGAAAGGGCTAGAATGGAGAGGAAGAAGGCTGTTGGTCAAGGAGGGGGCCACCAAAATATCTAAAACACTTGAGTTTTGGCCCTACCACCCTTTAGCTATCTTCCTCAGCCATTTGTAGCTGCCAAAGCTTCCCTTAGAAGCTTCCCAAGTGGTCTAAAAGTCCTCTCCCCCATGGCATACGAATTTTGCACATTTGCTCATCAAATCCATTCAATTCCTCTTCAATTCTCCTTCAAATTAACTCAATTTGAAGTCTATAAACCCCACCAAGGTGCCATTGTCCCAAACAACATTTTTCCTCGTCCATTCACCCGACTCAATCCCAAAAATGTGACCAAAAATGGTCCTTGAATTTTTCCGGTCCAAAATACCTTTACTTTGGATTTTTTGCCAAAAATCTCGGTTTGTAGAAAAATCTTTGGAAGATGAGTCGACATTTCTAAAATGAATTGTGACATTATAGAACTTTCAATTTCTGAAATCGGGTTTAAATTCACAGTTAATTTCAATTTGGCGTGATTTTAGCACGTCCTAATCTATCGAGTAGCTTTCGGGAATTTTTAGTGCATTTGACCTATGGTCGGTTATTTTCGAACCACAATGTACATCTTCAACACATTGGCGACTCTCGATTGTCAGAAAATCTCAAGATTTCAAATACGAACACATGGTATAGAAAAAGGGAGAATAATTAATTCAGTGTCGTTCGACGAGAATTTTGCAATCAAGTGGAATCACCTATACACTGATCATGTCTCTCAATCGAATCGACTTATCTCTAATTTCTGATCGATTTTGACAGTGCCGTATTGACCCTTGCATATTAGACTGTCGAGTAGTCGATTTCTGGTCGAGTTCACGAGTCTGTAGCGTTAAAATACCTTAACTCGTGAGTGGCCAACTCAGAGGAAAATGCTATAGGCGCGTCGATGAAAAGCCTGACTCGTTCAATTGAAAACTGAAATGGAAAATCAGAACGTCACAATGATAAGCTGCATTCTTTGTTAAGTATATTGCACTTTGATTATCACTCCATAATGTACTTACTGGCTACTTTCGATGAAGCTCCTCCATATAATTTTGTAACCACATGATTTCCTTGGAGACTTCCATGATCGCCAAGTATTTCACTTCTGTCATTGATAATGCTTCTACTTTATGTAATTGAGATAACCAACTTAATGCTATACCTGTAACTATAAAGACATATTCAATAGTAGTCTTACCACTATCTAGATCACCCAAGTGATATGCATCCACATAACCCAAGTGATCTGCATCCACTTGAGTGTTGATCATGAGATTTCTTTATTGAGATATTCAACAAATATTAGAACCCATTGGGACTCACTAATCAATATTAGTTCTAATACCATCTATTAAGAACGTGCAGCAAAAATCCAATACCTTTCCCCAGTGAGATTATCAAGAGAGAGCCTAAATTCGAGTTCATCATCATATTCAAGTGGATACACTTTCATTCAAGTTGATGTGTTATAAACCAACTATGATATATCAAACCACATCAAATCTCTTATATATAATTTCTCTAACAAAGTTCACACATGCTCCTATCATGACCCTCTTGAAGTGAATTCCAAGGAAGTTTCATGGATTGCTAAGAGGGCACGAAAACCTTCTTATAAGGCGGTGCTTACACTTCACACAAACTCTCTAATACTCTACTAATCACAGCTTGGTTTTTTATTAATTGTTTCATTTCAGTTTTAATCAAATGTTGCCCCTCTCCTAATCTAAGACCTAGGAGTCAAGTAAGATGCAGGAACCAACCCACCTTACCTTTGTGAGCCAAAGGTGAAAAATATCCTCTAAGATTGGGCTAAACAAAGAAAAAGATCGATCCTCTTGAGGACTTGATTAAGGTAGATTTGTCTGTTAGAATAATTAAATATTAAACCATACTTTCATCTAACAGCTTAAGCTTTTATAACAGTTGGCAATATTCCCACAAAATCTAACATGATATCAAAGTAAAAGATCATAAGTTCAAATCCTACTAGGCCCCGATTGCTTCCCCAATTAAACATGTCGATGCTTAGTACTAGGCAAAAAGACTAGAGTAAGCGTGAGAAGAGTGTTAGAATAATTAAATATTGAATAACACCTTTATTTAATAACTTAAGTTTTTAGAATAGTTAGCAGTGATCCCATAATATCTAATATTGTCTAGTGCTTCTTATTAATACCTTTTTCTCTTTTGTGAAAAAAACAATTCATGTAATATTTCCAATTGTATTCCCTAATATTCATCTAACAATCCATGCATAAATGCTCCAATATTATAAATTAAGTCAATCAATAATAATAACAGATAAAGGACGAGAAATTACTAGAGCCATGTCGGGTACCATTATATATCGTCTTATTCTAGGAGAGGACACCATGAGGTATAAATGAAAATAAACGTGCATAAAATAAAATATTGTTAATCTAAGTGACGATGATACATTCTAAAATTGACAAAAATGAAACTAATAATATAAAAAAGAAAATTAAACTAATCCTGCTGTCCAGACTAAGACGACGGACGTTCAACCCGTTTCGTTCTTGTGCTCTAAAACGGGCCTAAACCATGCTATAGCAACCACGATAATCCTAGAACGTATGTACATCAATTATGAAAGTGAGTACGAAAGAAAATCATATAAAAAAATTCAAATTACAAAAGAAATTATGAACTAACTATCAAGATTGAAATAAATTTAAACGGCGTGCATTATGACATCAATTGCTAGATATTCATGAGAAAACATCACACTAAAACCAAAAGCAATGATAGTTTGTTCAAATTAAACCATATTCAAGTTGCTCCATGTTTTCGATTTGGATTGTGAGCACATCGAGGGATCAACACTCAGATGAAACCAAAGTAAAATATTAGTCGACTCACGCAATCGAATTAGTCAAAAGATGGAAATGGAAGTTTGGGTTTTTAGCACGATGAACACCACGGACGCCAACTAGTTTCCATCGAATGCTCCGATGAATTCTAGCGAATGATGCGGCAACAAGAGTTTGTCGCTAATCATACAAAAATAAACAAACGATATATATACCTGGCCCAACCCATCCAGACCTCGCAGGGAGAGAATGGAAGTCACTGAACAAAACTTTGAAAAGATCCAACTTGCTTTACAGCTAAAAAGAGCAAGACGTGCAATGCTCTCTCAGGAACACCATTATGAAGATATAACCTCATCATAAAAGTGATCTTGCAAATTTATTGTTGGATAAAAATCCTATGATGTTTTGAAGCTAACAAAACTTATCCAAGTTCTATTCTAAAGATTTCCAAACTTGTGTCAAAGTCTGAAGACTGCCAGACTTTAGTGTCAAAGTCTGTTCTACATCAAAAGTTTGCCCACTCTGACGAACTTCAGACTGAACGCAAGTGAAGAATGAAGACTTATCCAGACGCGAAATTAAATTTCTTTCTTCAAGAGTTCGGTTCGTACAGGTTATATATGGCCTTCTAGATGGAAATATCACCTACAAGATTAATTATCTTTATTGAAATTAATTTAGATATATCAAATCTTTTCGGATAGCAAGTAAATATGGAAAGAATCTACTTATGGAAACCAAGATCCCGATTGTATGGGCGAACATGATTGACGGGCTTTCATCACAATCTTCAAACGGCTCGAGATCTTCTTGATTGATTCTATCCAACGAGTTGATTAGAAGAATTCATTTGGAAAGTGCTAGTAGTTGAGAAGGCATGAAGGAATATTTAAGGTGGATTCTCGAGTTGTTCAATAAGGTGCATGAAAGAGAAATTCCAAAGTCTGAAGCTTCCCATTTTATTGTTATTTCTTACACTAAGCTCAAACTTGTACTCAAAAGAGAGAAAAACTCATAGCGTGACTTCGTGAGAGAGTAGTAAAAACTCTTCAATGTGAAAGTCGAGATTGCAAGATTGTAAATTATCTTTTGATTCTTAGTGGAATCCAGCCAGAAGGCTGTCAGCATGAGAGAGTGGACGCAGGCTTGATCTAAGCCGAATCACTATAAATTTTGTGTTCTTATTCTCTTCCCTGAACTTCTTCATTTTATTCGTAATCCTATTTAACTGCTAAAGTCCGAACTCACTCAAAGTCTGTTGTTCTTCAAATTTAGTTTCATAATCAAAATATTTATACTGTTCCTTGCGAAAAATTGTCTTTACACCTGTTCACCCCCTCTAAGTATTCTTACTAGCACTTACAATTGGTATAAGAGCTTGTGTGCTTAATTATTGAAGTCTTTTACTTCTAAGCTAAAGATCTTCTATGGCTAATATTTTGGCTCCAAGACTGGTTGAAGGTCAGAGCAACACCAAACCTCCTTACTTCGATGGGAAGAAGTACAATGTGTGGAAAAAAAAAAGATGAAGCATTTCTGAAATCAAGAGATCCTCTAGAGTGGGATGTTGTTGAAAAAGGGATTGATCCTAAAGCAAAATCAACCTTAGATAGAGGAAAAGAAGTTGATGCTAACGAGACAACTCAAGCTAAAATTACCAAGAGACAAACTATTGACACTAAAGCTATCTACTCTTTATATTGTGCCTTATCTTCCATTGAATATAACTTAATTTCTTCTTGTGAAACAACAAAAAAGGTTTGGGACATATTACATGTTACCTACGAAGGGACTGACCGTGTGAAGGAAACCAAAATTAACATTCTACTTGGACAATATGAAGCCTTCAGAATGAAGCCTAGAGAATCTACAAGTAATATGTTTAGTTGCTTTACAGAGACTGTAAATGGCCTAGCATATCAAGGTCAGCCAATCTCAGGACCAATGAAAATCAATAAACTGCTACGTGGGCTTTCGAAAGATTGGAATCATGTGAAAACCTCAATTAGAGAGACATAAAGGATTATGCCTCTATCAATAGATGAATTAATAGGCACACTTCAGTCGTACGAAGTGGAGCTGATCAATGATGAGGAAGATCAAAAAGGTAAGAAGTCAATTGCTTTAAAGTTTAACATTGATTCTGATGATACAGATTCAAATGATGATATGGACGACGAGGAGCCAGCGATTATGATCAACAAATTCAAAAAGCTGAATAGAAAAGGAAAAAGATTCAACTGGAAGAAACAGAGCACATAGAATTTCCAGAATAGACCAACAGAGGACAATGAAACTAGCAAAGATGTGATATGCTTCGAATGTAAGAAAGATGGGCATATCAGACCAAATTGTCCACTGTTGAAGAAGAAGAAAGGAAAAACTGAGAAGTACAAAAAGGCTCTCAAAGCTAAAACTTGGAGTGACATCGAGTGTGAGGAAAGCGAAGAAGAATATGCCAACATATGTCTTATGGCTCATTTTGACTTAGACTCAAAATTATAAACAGACTCTGATTCAGATTTACATAAAGAAATTGAGGTTAGTGATTTAAAAATTCCTGTCAAAGTCTCTAAATACATAGATGAACTTTGTCTCAGTCTCAAATCCTCTCTTAAAAGGATTTATGAACTAAAAATAGAGAATTCTAAGCTTAGGCAACAGGAAGTTTCTTGGAAAGAAAAAATTGAAAGTCTGAAAACAAGTTTTGATAATTTGAAAGAAAATTCTAATTCTCTTTCAAATGAAAATACTATTTTGAAAAGAGATATTTCAAATATTACAAAAAGATTTTCAAAATGATCTAAAAAACTGGAGAAAATTCTTTCAGCCCAAATACATTACTTTAACAAATCTGGTTTAGGTATGACTTCAGAAATTGTTCCATTAATTGATTCTCCCAAAGTAAATAAAGAATTAAACAAAGACCCGCGAATGCATTTTACAAAAATCATTTTCAAAAAGTTTTTGTAAAATCTGTTGATCGAAGTGCACTAAGATGTTCAAAGTGTAACAGCTCAGAACATTTCGAGAAAGAATGTCTCAAGGTTTGAACTAGTTAAGAAGGACTAGGTTAAGACTGTTTTTAATACTAACTCTCTTGGACCCAAGAAAATCTGGGTACCAAAGAAAGTTTGAGTTTTTCTTTTAATAATAGGCCACTATTAAAAGGAAGATCAAATGGTATTTGAATAATGGCTGTTCGAGGCATATAACAAGAGACTCAAGTTGCTTCTTAAAGCTTGTTAGACTAAATGGTGGAAAAATATTTTTTGGAGGAAATAGCAAAGGAAAAATTGTAGGATGTGGAATTGTGAAGATTGGAAGGCTGACCATTAATAATGTTTTATTGGTGGAAGGTTTGAACTACAATCTGCTGAGTATAAGTCATCTTTGCGATACTGATTTCAAAATAAACTTCCAAGAAGGTATTTGTTCAGGAACAAGTCAAGACTTCTCTTAAACCTTTACTGATCGAAGGCATGACAACATTTACCTTCTAGATATATACCCAGAAAGTTCTTAGTGTCTTATTTCTATTCAAGATGAAGCAAGTCTGTGGCATCAGAAACTTGGTCATGTTAATATGAAACAGATTGCCAAGATTTCTTCTAAGAAGCTTGTTCGAGGACTTCCTAATCTGACTTACCAAAAGAATGAGTTATGCACTCCCTGTGTCTTAAGAAAACAAGTCAGAAGTTCTTTTAAACCTATGAATCAAGTCTTTACCAATCGAGCTTTGCAGCTTCTTCATATGGATCTCTTTGGACCAACTAGAACCTAGAGTATTGGTGGAAAGAAATATTGCCTAGTAATCATGGATGATTACTCTCGCTTTACTTGGGTCTACTTTCTGGCAAGTAAGTCTAATGCCTTCTCTTATTTCTTAAAGTCTGCAAAGAAGGTTCATAATGAAAATGGTTATGCTATTTCAAGCATACGAACTGACCATGGAGGTGAGTTTGAGAATCAAGACTTTGCGAAGTTTTGTGATGAATCTGGTTTTCAACATGTTTTCTCTTCTCCATACACTCCAGAACAAAATGGAGTTGTGCAAAGGAAGAACAGATCCTTACAGGAGATGGCGAGTGCGGGACACCTGGAGTGCCATAACTTGGCACGCCGGGACACTTAAGTGCCATAACTTTAAAATGGTACACTTAAGTGCCATCATCGGAGTAAAATGGGACACTTAAGTGCCACTCCGGCGAAAATCCGGCCAAATGGCTGACGTGGCAATTTTCCGGCGAGTTTAGTCCAAAACGGCGTCGTTTTGCACGCTGATGTGGCGGAGAAAACGCAAAAACGACGCCGTTTCGTGTCTACGTGTAAATATAAAAATTAATTAAATTATAAACTATTCAAAAAATTAAGAAAAAATAAGAAAAAATTTAAAAAATTTAAAAAATTTAAAAAATTTAAAAATTAAGAAAAATTTAAAAGTTTTAAAAAATTAAGAAAATTTAAAAAAATTTTTAAAAAAAAAAGGGGTTGGGGGAGGTCGAACGGGCGGGCCGAGGGGTCGAGCCCTCGCCGCCGCCGCCTCCCGCCGTCGCCGGGAAGGGCCGGCGACGGAGGGGGAGGGTCGGCCGGGGTCGCCGGCCCCCGGCCGACCGACGGCGAGGGCGCCGCGAGCCCTCGCCGGATCCGGGCGAGGGCCGCGACCCTCGCCCTAGATCCGGTGCGGGCCGCGACCCTCGCCCCGGATCCGGCGAGGGCTCGCGGGCCCTCGCCGCCTCCCCGCCGCCGCCGAGAAGGGCCGGCGACGGATTGGGAGGGTCGGCTGGCGGCGAGGGCCCGCGAGCCCTCGCCCGGATCTGGGGCGAGGGTCGCGGCCCTCGCCGCGATCCCGCGAGGGCTCGCAACCCTCGCCGTCGATCGGCCGGGGGCCGGCGACCCCGGCCGACCCTCCCCCCTCCGTCGCCGGCCCTTCCCGGCGGCGGCGGGGAGGCGGCGGCGGCGAGGGCTCAGCCCTCGGCCGCCCGTTCGACCTCCCCCACTTTTTTTTTTTTTTTTAATTTTTTTTTTAAATTTTTTAAATTTTTTTAAATTTTTAAAATTTCTTATTTTTTTAAAATTTTTAAAATTTCTTATTTTTTTAAAATTTTTAAAATTTCTTATTTTTTTAAAATTTTTAAAATTTTTAAAATTTTTTAAAATTTTTAAATTTTTAAATTTTTTAAAATTAAATTTTTAAAATTAAATTTTTAAAATTTTCTTTTTTTTTTTAAATTTTTAAAATTTTTTAAAAAGAAAATTTTTAAAATTTTCTTTTTTTTTTTTTTTTATTTTTTATGCTGATTTGGAGCTCCGGCGAGCTACGTAGGCAAAAAATAATAATAAAATATTGCCACGTAGGATTTCCGGCAAGGGTCGCCGGAGGTGGCACTTAAGTGTCCCACTCGAAAAAAAAAGTGACACTTAAGTGTACCGTTTTGAAGTTATGGCACTTAAGTGTCCCGGCGTGCCAAGTTATGGCACTTGTGCTGAACTTCTACCGGAGATGGCCAGAACTCTTTTGATAGAGAGTAAGATATCCTCTTGATTTTGGGCGGAAGTAGTCTCCATTGCTTGCTATATTATCAACAGGGTATTCTTGAGACCTATGCTAGAGAAAACTCCTTATGAAGTATATAAAGGAAAGAAGTCAAATGTTTCCTACTTTTATGTCTTTGATTGTAAATGTTTTACTTTAAAGAATGCGAATGATCGATCTGGAAAATTCGAAAAATCAAACAAATGAATCTTCTTGAGCTATTCGACTACAAGAAAAGCCTACAGAGTCTTTAACAAGAAGACTCAATCCGTGGAAGATTCTATGAACGTCAAGTTTCAAGATTATATGCAAAATCTACCAGATCAGACTCAACTCCAAGAGCTGAACCTGTTCCAGACTTTACAAAGTCTACTTTCCCCGAAGAGGTTCAGACTTCTAGAGAATAGCAACAAGCAAAACGAGAAGATTCAAATGAAGCAGATGATCAACAGACTCCCAGACCAAACAACAACTAGAAGCACAAGTCAAGTCATCCCAAAGAACTCATCATTGACAGTATTGATGAACGGATTCGCACTAGATCCAAAAGAAGGGAAGAGTTCAGTGCTCTAGCACTTGTTTCTGAAATAGAACTAAAAGGTGTAGACAAAGCCATGTCTGATGAAAGCTGGATAGAAGCTATGTAAGAAGAACTCAGACAATTCAGCATCTATGATATATGGAAGCTGATTCCAAAACCCAAAGGAAAATCCGTGATTGGAACGAAGTGGGTTTTCGGGAACAAGATGGATGAGAAATGAAAAGTGGTCAGAAACAAAGCCAGACTTGTGGCAAAAGGATATAATAGGAAGAAGGGATAGACTATGACGAGACCTATGCACCAGTAGCAAGATTAAAAGCAATTAGATTATTACTTGCTTTTACTTGTTATAAAAATTTCAAGTTATTCTAGATGGATATCAAAAGTGCATTCCTGAATGGGTTCATACAATAAGAAGTCTATGTGGAACAACCACCTGAATTTGAAGATTCAAGAAAACCAAACTTAGTCTACAGATTGAAAAAGGCAAAGTATAGACTAAAACAAGCACCTCAAGCTTGGTATGAAATGTTAAGTAATTTTCTAACTCAAAATGGTTTTGAAAAAGGAAAGGTTACACTACTATGTTTATAAAGAGAGAAGGAAAAGATTTTATGCTCATACAAATTTATGTAGATAATATTATCTTTGGTTCTCCTAATGAAAATATGTGCAAGAAATTATCTAGATCTATGTAGGATGAATTTGAAATGAGCATGATGGGTGAGTTAACTTTCTTTTTGGGATTACAAGTTAGACAATCAAAGAAAAATAATATTCATTCATCAAGAGAAGTATGCAAAAGATCTCATCAAGAAGTTTGGGTTGGAGAATTGTAAGAAGACAGAGACACCAATGTCGAGCTCTTCGAAACTGGACAAGGATGAAGAAGGGAAGAAAGTAGATCAGAAGCTATACAGAAGCATAGTTGGTTCACTTCTCTACCTTACTGCTTCTAGACCTGACATTTTATTCAGTGTTTGCATCTGTGTAGATTTCAGTATGATCCTAGAGAATCTCATCTAAGTGCTGCAAAACGTATCATTAAATATATGGCGACTTCTCCAAAGCTGAGTCTGTGGTATCCAAAATAATGAGACTTTAGTTTTCTTGGATATTCAGATGTTAACTTAGCCGATTGCAAAGTCGATAGAAAGAGCACATCTAGCACTTATCAACTGTTGGGAAATATGCTAATATCTTAGTTCTCAAGAAAGTAAAGTACTATAGCATTATCAACAGCAAAAGCAGAATATATTGCTCTTGAAAGTTGTTGCTCTCAAATCCTATGGATAAGATAACAACTAAGAGACTTTGGGATTGAAGAATCATGCACCAAGATCAGATGCAAAAACACAAGTGCTATAAATCTTACCAAGAACCCAATTCTTCATTCAAGGGCAAAGCATATTGAGATTCGACATCACTTTATAGGAGATCATGTTCAGAATTTGGAGATTATGATTCAATTCATTGATTTGAAGAATCAGCTGGCAGATACTTTACGAAGCCTTTGGAGAAAAATCTATTTGAGTCTATTCGCACCAAATTGAATATTATATATCCAACTATTTAAAGTTTGAAGTTGGTCAGACTCAGAATTCCCAGATGCTACTGCAATTGAGAATCTCTTGAATCTAGGCATTTTAATTTTAGTATGAAATTTGTGAAAAGGTATGACTTTATTCAAATCATCACTTGCCTATTTTATTTTGAGAAGTTATATTATTCTTGCTAAAATTTGATTTTGGGATTTTTAGTTACCATTTTTAATTTTTTCCAAAAAGGCATTTTTTTCTTTTGTGTCGTTTCATTTTCCCGATTCGAAAACCTTTTTATCTCTCAAAATGTTCATTTCATTTACTGCCTCTCAAACCCTAAGAGCGATTCTCTTCTCCCTCGATCTTTACTCGCAAGTTTTCTCTACAAGTTTTCATCTTTCCTACGCTCAAACTCGTCTTCAAAATCCTCCTAGTCTGCAAGCATGTCTTACCAAAGGAAATCATCTTGGATTGCAAGCAAAGGGCCTCGGAATGTGCCAGAACGACAAACACATTTAGATTTCATTGAGGAAGATTCCTCGCGCAAATCTCCGCAGCAATCTTCATATAAATCTCAACATAAGTCTCCACAGAATCCTCCGTGCCAACCATTGGAAGAGGAAGTCGAGCAAGATGCTATTCCTCTCAGGACTTTAACCCCCCAGGTTCTTTATAAGTATTACACTTATCTGAAGTAGGGCGGTACTCTTATGGCTTTTATCACTGATTTTGTAAGAGGACACGGGCATAGAAATGAAACAATATTCTTAAGAACCATGGAACGCTTGGGTATAGCACCAAAAGGAGCAAACAAAGCCTTTCTTTATTTTCCTTCAGACACTAGGTTCAGTTCTAAGCATCCTGAAAACAAGGATGATGATGAAAGGATGTTTTCGAACTTTCAACCCAGAATGGGTGTGGCTACTAATGAACCGGGTAATAGAACGAAACTCTTTTGTTCTAAGGAACACAAAAAGGTTTACAACCAAATGCTGAAGAGAGGGGTGATGTACCCTCGAACTGTTGATTTTAATTTCTTGGACTCAATCGAGGTGAACTTAAGGGAAAAGTTGGATTTCCTTCAACTCGAAAACTTCTGTTCTGAGACAGCTGTTGCATATCTAGAGTTGACTGCACTTTTCTACTCAAATTATCTTTTCTTGACCAGAATCAAATCTAGTTTACTGTAAGTGATAGAGCTTATGTGGTGGATGTTGATACACTGGCAGACATTCTTGGGGTGGAACGAGGTGGTTTTCAACCCATCAATGTCTCAATTGGTCAAGCTACGAGATTTCTTGTCAAGGACAGATTACTAGAATAAGACATCACATATTCTAGACTGTCAACCTCAAATGTTCTGTTGCACAAAGTTGTCATTAACTACATCAGACTAAAGGCTGCATCAAAAATAGATGTTTCCAGATTTGAAGCAAAACTGATGTTTGCTATATGCAATGGGATGCGTTTTTCTCTCCTTCATACTGTCCTGATGCACATGTACAGGACAGTTATGAAGGATAAAGGAAAGTTGCCTTATTTAGCGCTGGTTACAAAATTGTTTAGACATTTTCAAATCTAGTTTCCCGCCTCTCTTTGCTCTCGAACTGTTGCTCCTATGG
Source organism: Eucalyptus virginea (assembly GCA_014182375.1). NCBI lineage: Eukaryota > Viridiplantae > Streptophyta > Magnoliopsida > Myrtales > Myrtaceae > Eucalyptus > Eucalyptus virginea. The sequence goes on from CM024514.1 coordinate 7,758,687, forward strand.
TCATAGGGCTGAAGATGATTTCAAAAATGCGGTTGAAGGATCTGAACAAAGCTATTGAGTGCTTGAGGAAGGAGTCCTCAAGCAAAACAAAGGAAGATTCTGCTACAAGAAAGAGGAAAGGGAAGGAAATTGTGAAAGAACCCGTCAAGAAGAGAAGATCCCTCATCCTGCAAGACGAAGAGAATGAAGATGATCTTACAATTTGGGCGATTGCCTTAAAGAATCTTCGAGGTTTTGTTGGTTTTGAGAAACCAAAGGAAAAGGAAGGAGGAAACAGAGAAGAAACACAGCAAGAAGAAGCAAAGCAAGAAAAGCAAGGAGAGCATGACGAAGCAAAAGAAACAGAGAAGGAAGAAGTGGAAAGAGAAGAAGGAACAAGGGCTGAAAAAGAATGAGAAGGTCATGAGGATGACTCTTATGTAGAAACAGTTGCGATCACATTGTCTGAAGATTCAGAAGCAACTAGGAGTGGATAAGTAGGAGCACGAATAAAGAAAGCCCTCACTCTTGTTCTGAAAACAAGAAGGCTCAAGAAGAAGGAATACTTTCTCCACCCGTAGGCACAAAAACAGGGGAAACTATTGAGAAAACATGGACTTCTTCTACTCATTTTGCGAGTGATGGTATCAGTTGATCTCTTGCAAACCCAGAAGATGTCTATGCTTCTCAATTTTCTGAAGCTGACATTGAAGAATCAACTCCGAGTCATGAGGCTAGACAAGTTGATGTTCTCTCATATCTTAACTCTCCACGAATTCAATTCGCTAAAGCTAGTGCGCAGACTTAACTGACTAGTGACTATCAAAGGATGATAAAACTCCTTTTGGAGGTAAAAGCTTAGCAATACGTTATGGAGATTAAAATTCAAAGACTTCACAATGTCTTGAGATCCTGATTTTCACACTGGAAAGATACAGTCTTTAGATACTCAGGTATAGACTTTGAATCAACAAGTATCTCAGACTGTGGCAAAGAATGATCAGACTGTTCAGATTCTCAAGACTGTTCAAATTGAAGTCGAGAATGTTCATTGCTAGTGCCAGAAGGTTGAGGAGGCAATGCAGTCCATGGGGGATTTCCAACTAGTTCGAGTTCCTCGACAATCTTGACTCCGTTTATATCTTTTCTATTTTGACTTTCTCCACTTTTTGCTGTTATAAACCAACTATGATATATCAACATGTGTGGAGAGTTCGAATTTTATAGTTTAGTCAACCTATTTTGATAATAAAAAAATATTTGTTATCATTCATGAAAATAATGAGACATAAATTATCGTCAAGAATAAAAACATTTGTTGTGGACTAATTATTTGAATCGATATAAGCGATTTTTTTCAATATTATTAGTTTTTCGTGCAATAAAAGCAACCTCAAACAAATTCCAAATTCCACCGTTTGCTTGGTTTGGGGAACTTTTGTTTTCACCGCTTCCACCGGTCACACCTCTGCACCTTGTTTGACAAGGTTCTTTTGCTTTTGTTTTTTATTCTGTCTTGAGCGTGATGCCTTCCCTTGCTCCATGCTGGGTCGTGTTTTATACTGCGAGTTCACTGTGTTCTTCTTTGTTTTTTCTCCTGTTTGGTCTTCCTCAGGCCCCATATCTTGCCCAATTCACCCGTAAAAATCCACGTTCGAATCGAGAATTCAAGTCAAGTTTTTCCTCTGTTCCTTTCTGTTTTGGCCAGATTCGCATTTCCTGCATGGTACTACCGCCGAATATTCTTATCTTGCCGTCGTTTTCTTTCCGAAATGTAACACCACATAAGCATCGCACGCGTGCTCTTTCCCGACGAGTATGATGGAGGCCATAGGCATGGGCTTGGCCAATGGTGGGTGAGTGGGTGAGTTTGATTTTTTCTTCTTTTTTAAATTTTTTTCCTTTTCATTTGTTAATCTCATTGTTTTGTATTTTTTTAATATTTTCTAATGTGGCGCTTAGTGTGCGTCACATGTCTTGAGAAAGTAATAAAATAATACACATCAGCATTTTCCATTAGTTAAATTGGACGGAGTTAACAAAATGATTTGATTGAACTAATTTGACAAATTTTAAAACTTAATTACACTATTTGCTAATTTTAGAATTCAATTGTATTTTTGTAAAAAGTTTTTGAACTTTCAGTGAACTTATCCCATATTCTTTTGTTAATAATGAGAGATCCTGAGGCGATAATTAAGTGTCAATAGCTTCTCATTGTCCTCAAACCTTTCCCACCTTTCCAAATTGGCAGTAAATTTGTCCACATGAAATGTACAAGCTCTTGTTCAGAATCTTAGCGATAACATCTTCAAGTAATAAAATATAGGATAAAGGCTGCCTTTATCTTATCCTATCTCCCTTTTACTGTCGATATTGGTCTAATTAATCTACATATTATATAATAACTTCTTGATCTATTATGATGAGACATCATATAAATCACTCAACATTTTCATCATGCAAATAGCTTCTTGAATGCATCAGATGCATATGAACCCAATACATCTCATCCTTTAAATCTTATTTGTCTCACGCTGGATCCACTAACATTATTTATGTTAAATTAATGTATCGAGTTTAGATTGGGTATGAGACCTAACCCAATTGGATGATGTAAACCGATCCGTGTTAGATGAGTTGTCAATGAAAGAGTCCTAATTGGATTTTTTTTTTTTTTTTTGGCCTTTTTGAAATGATAATTTTGGATCTTACTTGGCCAGTGGATTCAGCTAAAGAAGTAATTTAAATCGGGAAAGATGTTGCTTACTTGTTGCTCAACCGATCAACAATTGACATCCTCCATACATTAAAAGAATACATACACACATATACATACACAGAATGGTATGGTCAGAGGGTATGTGGAGTAAAAGAAAAATAAAAGGACGTGGGTTTTGCTTTTATTTTCGTCTCCAGCGACAACCGCCTAGTAGACGCATAGTGGGGGACTCCTTTGAGCCACTCCGAATACTGATTTGTGCAAAGGATTCTACACTGGAATTGTGACGTTTTCTTTGTGAAAATGTAAATGTTTCAAGCAGTGAGATAATCCTCTACGAGTCTAAACAAACTAGGCTATATGTTAGTGAGAAACATTCAGGCATGTGAGTAATTATAACTCTGTAATTCTTTAATTGATTAATGGAGTATTTGTCGTTCGCCCTCCCATGGATTAGGTATTGATATTTAAAATAAGTAAATCTCTAGTGTTATCAAACTAAGTAAATCTATGGTGTTTTTTTATTATTATTTCATTTATTTTTCTGGCAATTTTCGCATTTGTTTAATTGGATGCATCGGTTGACATTAGCCGGGGTGGTTTTGGAATTTCTTGCGGAGTAAACCGACGCCAAGCAATAACCAAACTTAAAATTTAACAAACGCAAGTCAAACTAGACGGCGATTTCGACCAAGAAAAAATGAAACAGGCAGCGACTTAGACCTCAATCAGCACGACGTGGTCGACTCGTGCTATTGATTCCTTCATTCCACCAACTGAAGACTTACAAGTTGAGATCCATAAGAGCCTCCACCTCGTTATCATCTTCGCAACCGGCTGTACTCAGTTAGGAAAAGAAGAATTTTCGAAGGCATCGTCGTCATCATGAGTGCTAAATCCGAGCTGGTGTTCATCCCATCTCCGGGCCTCGGCCACCTGGTCTCGATGGTGGAGATGGCCAAGCTCCTCGTCGACCGCGACGATCGGCTCTCCCTCACCGTCCTCATCATGAAGTTCCCCTTCGACTCGGAGATTGATTCCCACATCGAGTCGCTCACCGCCTCCGTGGCTGCCCGCATCCGCTTCGTCCTCCTCCCTAGTCAAAGCCACTCCCCAACGACGTATGGCCTGGCCTTCATCCATCACTTTGTGGAGAGCCACAAAGCCAACGTCCGAGAAGCTGTCGCTGAGCTCTCTGCCCGTGGCTCTCCACGGCTCGCTGGTTTTGTCCTTGACATGTTTTGCACCTCGATGATTGACGTGGCTGTTGAGTTCGGCATCCCTTCCTACATGTACTTCACGTCGGGCGCGGCGATCCTTGGAGTCATGCTGCACCTCCAGTCTCTCCGAGATGAGCAACACATGGACCCGACCAGACTCAAGGGCTCTGACGCCGAGCTGGACTTCCCGTGCCTTGCTAACCCGCTGCCTGCCGCCAAGTTCTTGCCCTTGCAAGTGTTTATGGAAGAAGACTGCCGGATATTCTTGGACTTCGCCCTAAGGTATAGGGAAACCAAGGGAATTTTGGTAAATACGTTCGCTGAGCTGGAGCCCCGCGCTATGGATGCCCTCCCCAGCCTTGGAGCACCTGCGGTGTACTCCGTAGGCCCCATACTGAACATCACGGATGAGAGCAAAAAGGGTTTCGAGATCCTGGACTGGCTCGGCCAGCAGCCAGATGCGTCAGTGGTGTTCCTGTGCTTCGGGAGCAGGGGGTACTTCGACGAGCACCAGGCAAAAGAGATTGCCCACGCTTTGGAGCAGAGCAGGTACCGCTTCCTGTGGTCCCTACGACAGCCTCCGGCGAAGGGCAAGCTGGAAGGCCCCCGGGATTACGTAGATCCGGCAGAGGTCCTGCCCGAGGGTTTTCTTAATAGGACAGCCGGGGTCGGGAGAGTGATTGGGTGGGCCCCGCAGGTCACAGTCCTGGCCCACCCAGCCATTGGAGGGTTCGTGTCTCACTGTGGGTGGAACTCCACCCTAGAAAGCATATGGTTCGGTGTGCCAGTCGCCGCATGGCCCCAGTATGCAGAGCAACAATTCAATGCATTCCAACTGGTGCTAGAGCTCGGCCTCGCGGCAGAGATCAAGATGGATTATCGAAGAGATCTGGTCAAAGGTAGCGACGGTGTCGTGAAGGCAGACAAAATAGAGAGAGGGATAAGGAAGTTAATGGAGGGCGAGGAGGCCGGGGAGAGGAGGAAGAAGGTGAAGGAGGTGAGCGAGAAGAGTAGAAAGGTCTTGATGGAGGGTGGCTCTTCTTACTTGTGTATGGCTCGCTTCATCGAGGATGTCTGCAGTCAATGAGCCTTCATTTAGCTTGGAGACAGGGTTGGCTGGTATTTTGAGCACTGTTGGTATTTTGATTCTACGATTAATTGGAGGGCGTGTTTTAGGGTTTCCGTGGCTACAATCCATGTTTGATTGTTCTAGCATTTTTTTGGCCACAATCCATGTTGATTTTGTTGACGTGTTTTATGTGGAACCGGTCAATTTGGGTTTGGCCCGTCTGCAAAGGTAACGATAAATATAGAATGGGTTCAGAAAGACATCATTGGTAAAATTCATGTGGTAGATTTACGTGTCCTTGCACGTCCTTGATCTACGAGTATGAATGAATTTCATTGTGCTCTTGTTTTCCCCTCCCAAGGTTTGTTGTCCTATTTCTCTCTTGCGTCCGTTGCTCTTCTCATTCCTGCTTCTGAAAGTTAGGGCCCTCTGTTCTTGCTTGGCGTGCAATGGAGAGGAGGAGAATATAAAGAATTTCGGAGTAGCAAATTTAGCGAAATTGAACTTTAGTCGAAAATGTAAATTTGATTTGACCCCATGTGGAACCCAAAGGATTCACATACTCATGGACCGATTAGAACACTATAAGACATGCAAATCAGCCCCTCCTTACCCATCAGATGAGACGGTTTTACGAGGAAGTCTGCATCGAACGGTCGGTAGAGAGAATCCCATATAGGCCAACGTCTCATAAGATTAATGTAACACCATTGACAAAACTAAAGGCAAAAAGAGTGCACAAATAATTCAAAGAACATAATCTCTCTTGACATAACACAACTTACGTAAATGACAGTGGTTATTATTTCCCGATTGTCTTATTTACAAAAGGGAATATCAATCTCGATATACAAGTTCAATATATATAGTGATGCAATAAAATTAAGAGCTTTCTCACACGTCTTTCTTACATTAAGATCAAGGACGGATGATCACCTAGCTCTAATCAAAACGGTGGACTAGTTTTACCAGGCATGGCAAGATCGTGACTTGGGCACCAAGAGATTTCTTCAATCCTTGATTTGATTTTCCTAATAGTGATGCAGACACGCATGATCCATCACATCGAATAAACTTACATGTTTAGTATCAAGACGAAGATAGTGATATTCAAACAGCGACGTTCAAACATTCGATCTCTTTAAATTCAAAATAGCCGTTGAAATTATTAAATAACTATCTTAAATATTTTTACATTACAATTCTTCACCGTTTTGCAAAATTTTAATTCACCTTCAAATGAAAATTTAATTGAGGTTCGGTGGAAAGTTTCTGTTCAATTAATTTATGATACTAGAACGGAGCGTCCGCGGTGTACCCCGTGGGCCCCATAGTGAAGGTCAAGGTTGAGAGCAAAAGGGGCACAGAAGGTAATAATAGTCCGCAGGGTTTCGAGATCCTGGAGTGGCTTGACCAGCAGCCAGAAGCCTCTGGTGTTCTTGTGCTTCGGAAGCTTTGGGAGCTTCGACGAGGACCAGGCGAAGGAGATTGCTCACGCGTTGGAGCAGAGCAGGCGCCGCTTCCTGTGGTCCCTACGTCAGCCACCCACGAAGGGCAAGCCGGAATCCCCCATGACTATGCGAATCCAGCAGAGGTTCTGCCCGAGGGGTTCCTAGACAGGACAGCCGGGGTTGGCAGAGTGATTGGTTGGGCCCCTCAGGTCGCGATCCTGAGCCACCCAGCCATCGGAGGTTTCGTGTCCCTTTGCAGGTGGAACTCTACCCTAGAGAACATATGGTTTAGGGTGCCAGTCGCCACATGGCCCCAATATGCAGAGCAATAGCTCAACGCATTCGAGCTGGTGGTGGAGCTCGGCCTCGTGGCAGAGATGAAGATGGATTATTGGAGAGATCTCGCCAAAGGGAGCAACTTCGTGATGGCAGACGAGATAGAGGGAGGGATAAGGAAGCTAATGGAGAGCCATGAGGCCGAGGAGAGGAGGAAGAAGGTGAAGGAGGCGAGCAAGAAGAGTTGGAAGGCTTTGGTGGAGGGTGGCTCGTCTTACTTGTCTTTGGCTCGCTTCATCGAGGATGTCCAGAAACAATGAGCCTCCGTTTGGCTAGGAGACTGGTTTGACTACTTTTCTTTACTTGCTTTTATAAGTTGGTATTTTGAATCTTTGAGTACTTGGGAGTGTGCGTTGTAGTGATCTTGTGAATATAATCCATGTTAATATGTCATAAGGAGAGAACAGATCGCCTGGGTCCGACCATGAGCTGCCGTTCATTATGGTGATGTCTGTTATTTACAAAAATCATAATAGATATAGAAAGTGTACAAAAATCAATTAATATCTATGAAGTTCTATACAGCTCGAAAGAGATTTCCGTGTACTCGCACCTCTCAGTGACCCGCCTCTGATCATGAAGCTGCCACATGAGTCTCGGTCTTGCCATTCACGACCGGACGCGATGCCTCGCCGACTCGATGGCCACAACCACTTTCGTTTCGATCAATCTCCCCCGGTTCCAGCCCATTTCCGAGACTAACCCAAGCAAGGTCCGTAACCTCTACACCGAAGGCTGCAAAGCCGAACGTACTCGCCTAGTCCTGCTCAAGTCCCGACCCACCTCAGAGCTCACCAGGCTGTCCTCGACATCTTCTGTGCGATGCCTAGCGATGAGGCAAGCGAGCTCCAGATCCCCATCTACGTGTTCTTCACGTTGAGTCCGGCTTTTCCTGGGCTGATGCTCCAACTCCAGATGCCGCAGGATGAGCGCAGCATAAAAAATCAGAGGAAAAAGATAGGGGAGTCTGTCAGACCGCCGTGTCACCACCTCAGCCGGATACTCCAACTGAGAACGATCCTCTACGACACCGAGGGGTCGTAAGGGACCCGCCGGAGCTGTTAATCACGCTCTGGTCACACGGCCATGGTTCATCCGCCAGACTTTGGTTCCTGTCTCCTTAGGTCTCAAGGACACAGAGGTACGTTAGCGAGTTTCCAATGTGGGACTTTTTGGAGGTCGCACTTAGCAAGTGCACTCGGTGAATGGAAAAGTGATATGGATGGAATATGATTAAACAATCTTTAAGGAAAAATAAAAATAGTATCAATATAAAATTTATTTAAAGAATATTACACCTCTTCCTCCACCGGTTCCTTCTCTTTTGCTTTTCAGTCTTTTAATTGTTTAGTATCTTGGCAAGGGGGGATTCGTATTATTTTAATTGAAGTGATCGTGTATTGTCTTCTCTTCTTGTCCCCTTGCTGGAGAGAGAGAGAGTCCCAAGCACGTTAAATGGGATGGACGGTGAGAGCCACCAAAAAGTAATCTAATCTATTATTTTAAAATAGCCGTCCCCAAAAAGCTCTAAACATAGTCCATTTGTTTTGTGAAAATTGACTGATTTGAATATTTTCTGAAAATTTTTTGCTTATATCATTAAGAAAAATTAGTCAAACAGAAAATATTTCCATCATTGACAACAATATATGCCTAATTACTTTCGTGAATGATGAAAAAAAATTTCATTCATTAACTCTCCATTCAAAAATCTTCATCAGTTATTTGACGTGGCATTTTCACATTGGTAAAAAATTCACATGAGCAAAGTGGCATGGAAAATTATCTACAAAAAGAAACCATTCTTCGATGTTAAAATTAGGGAAATTAGGGACAACTAATGGCAATTTTTGGACAAAGAACTAACAAGAATATATTTGGAACTAGAGTTGAAGGTTGAGGCAAATTGGCAATTGAAACTAAAATTGGGATTTTGTTAAGATAAAAGAATTTAAGTTTGAATTGGAACTGAACCTAAAATTAAAGTTTTTTTTTTATAAGATCAAGCCTCTTTAAATAGAAGAAGAGTACTAACGTGATCCAACATTAGTCTTATAAATTATTAACATGTGATTGATTTAACGAAATTGAGTTACAATTCATACAAGGCTTATTACCCTAGAAACCCTCCAACTTTAATTTTTTTTCTTAATTTTATCTTTTGTTTCATAAAAACTTTTAGCTTTAAATCCAGTCTCACTTCTCCTAAAAACATTTTTTTGTCTCATAAAAAACCCTCAATTTTAGGTTATGTCACATTTCTATTTTAAACTTTTTTTATCCTATGAAAAACCTCCAACTTTTGGTCTTATCCCAATTTTACCCTAAAATTTTTACGATGTCATAAAAAACCATAAACCTTTACTTGAGTCACAAATCTATCCCCATAACCTTGCATCCAAAATTTATCATTAACAACCGAGAGATAGAAAACTTCCAAACACAAGTTGTTCAAGCGTCTCGAGCGCAAGCTCTCCGACCCCAACAAGCGCAAAATCACTATGGGCAATTGAGATGAAGGGTTAATAGAGAGCAGATTTGGGACTCAATAGAAGCTAGTAATTATGAGATAAAAAAGGAGAGTAAAATTGAAACTATACCTAAAGCTGAGATTTTATTATGAGACAAAAAAAAAAAAAGTTTATGGTAGAATTGGTATGGAACCTAAAGTTGAGGTTTTTTTTTATGAAACAAAAAGTCTAGGGTAAATATGGGACTAGATCTAAAATTGGGGGATTTTTATGGGACAAAAAAAAATTATAGTAGAATTGAGATGTGACTAAAAGTTTAAATATTTTTATGAAATGATAGAATTGAGACAAGAGGTAAAGTTTGAGGTTTTTTAGTATATTAGGCCTTTATTGGATGCTTGCTTTGAAAAACCTCCAACTTCTTCTTGGTAATCACCTGCTTCCAATTTTCCAAAACTGGCCTTCCATTTTGCCATTTGTTCTTTTCATCATTGAGTGCATGGAGCGATTGCCAGTCTTTATTTCTGAGAATGACGGCAATAGAAAATAGAGGTGTATAGATTGTCCCTTAGGACCTTCCCCTCGCAAGAGGCTTCAAGTTCTGAAGCTGAGAGCTCGCTTTGCTCTGCTTTTCTTTCTAGGTTTTGATTTTTTATTTATTTCTCTCCCAATTTAATTTGGGAGTCTTTTTTTTTCTTATTTGGCCTCTTCTTTTTGCTAATTCTTGTTGCTTTTTTTCTCTCGTCGTAGTGAATAAATTTGCTTGACTGAAAATTTTGTGAGAAGTCATCACCAATCCATCCAGTAGGATGCTTAGGATGTGGTTTTTTCACTTCTCCAAGATTCGACAGAAACTCTCATCTCCCAATTAGGTGTAGATTTAAATTTGGAGCTTTTCTCTTTTAATATAAATCTAGATCTAGAAGTTTTTTAAGAAGTGTTCGATTTTCTCTTTCAATCTAAATCTAGATATGAGAGTTTTTTAAAGGCATTCGATTTGTGGTAGTTCAACATGTGGTTATTGTTGTTTTCTTCATATGGCGATAGTGTTGAGGACGCTGAATCTAGGTGCGCATTGCAAGCCGCAATTTCCGGATGAGAAGATCCCAACATATGCCCATCACTAATGGTTCCGATGATCAGTCTCTAACTATTTTTTATGCTATGACAGATTTGGTTTTTAAGGATGAGAGCATGCTTATAATTATAAGCTATACCTTTTTGTTTTTTGGGTTTTGTTTTGTTTTGCTTTGTTTGCAGTTTCTTGAAATTTGTTGTTGTTTGAAGTTTTCTATATTCATCTCATGCTTGACTATGATAAATGAATGACATATATAAAAAAAAAAAAAAAGTCAATTTCTTGATCTTATACTAAGGGTTAATACCTTAAAAAACCCAAAACTAGTACACCTGACAAATTTACCCCAAACTATTTTTTTGACCACCAAAAACCTCAAACTGGTATACATTTGACAAATTTACCCCAAACTGGTACACTTGTGACAAATTTACCCTCTGTTAGTTTTCATTAAATTTTACTGTCAAATATTAAATTAAATGACATGTGATAGTTGACTAGTATACCAATTTGGGATTTTACACTCTGTTTGTCACAATTTACAATTTTTTTGATTTTTTTATGGTATTAATCCAATTTAGCAGAGGGTATATTTGTCACAAATTTACCAGTTTGAGGTTTTTTGCAGCTAAATAAATTAGTTTAGGGTAAATTTATCATAAATGTACCAGTTTATGATTTTTTATGGTCAGTCGGGGTAACTTTGTCATAAGTGTACCAATTTGAGGTTTTTCATGTAAAAAAAAAAATAGTTTGGGATAAATTTATCACATGTATAGTAGTTTGCGTTTTGGGTATTAACCCTTATACTAAAAATACATGTTTACTTGATGTGATGGATCACAAGGTGTTTGCATCGTTATAAGGAAAATCAAAGCAAGGATTGAAGAAATTTCTTGGTCCCAAGTCATAATCTGGCCATGCATGGTAAAACTAGTCCACCACTTTGATCGCAGCTATGCAATCATCCCTCCTTGATCTTAATGTAAAAATGACAAATAAAAATATTATTAATTATGTCGCACCACTACATATATTCAATTTGTATATCGAAATTGATATTTCCTTTTGTAAATAAGACAATCGAGAAGTAACAATCATTGAGATCAGCGTTAGTTATTGTTGCGACCTACCCTCGGGGGGAGGGAACAGGTTTAGAGGTATTGCCTAAAGGACGGGCCTAAGGCCCATCATTAGACGTAGGCTCTCCCAAGCCCATACCCCACGTGACATTGGGATATTCTCAAGAAATTCGCATAAAAGGAGTCGCCACTAGCCTATTGGGGTCGGCTAGAAACCAAGTGAAGCCTAGGAGTGTACCTCACTTCCTACGCAACCAGAAAATCTAGGGTCGAGACTTGATTACATTAATTGATCAATTAATGCCCTTTTGGTACCTAATCTTGTTCATTTTAACAAAATGATTTTTGGCAAGCAGTTTGGATTGATTTTATACCTATCCACTAACATGTGAGGTGATCATGCAGGTGCACAAACATTAAAATAACAATCATAGCTATCAAAATCCTAATTGCAGTAAAATTAAATACGTGCAATTAAACATAATTAGATATGCAAATTAAACAAGCAACATAATTAATGTACGAGAAAATAAAGGTCTAATTACACTAAAATCGAAATACATGGCAAGTCCTAATCAAACCCCATCATTTTTTAATATTCGAAATTTTTAAATTAATTTTTTAAATTTTTAAATTAATTTTTTAATATATTTTTATTTTAAATATTTTTTGGATTTTCGAAATTATTTTCTTTTAAAAATAATAATTGTTTTTGGAGCCGGACCGGGTTGGGTCTGGCTCGGCAGGCCCAAGCGGGCCCGAAGCTTGGGCCCAGCCCAAGAAATCTCCTTCCCTTCTTTTTAAAAACGCAGACCAAGCCCACAAGCCCACATTACACCGGCCCAAGCCCATAAGCCCACAGGCAAAAATAGCCCAAACCCAGCCCGATTCACCTAAAACCCTACCCATTTCTTTGACCCAGTTTGTACCTCCTCTTTAGGGCTTTGTGTTGACGGCAGCGGTGGCGACGTGGCGGGTGGTGGCGACAGGTGCAACAGGTCACGCAGCGAAAGGGGGTCGGGCTGCTGGTGTTGGCGGCAGCGTCCAGCAGGGCAACAGACCGGCAATGCGGGCTCTTGTGGCGTCGGGCAGCAGCAAAAGGCGAAACTGAAGGGGCGTCGCGGGCTTTGAGTTGTAGGGGCCTCGGAGCAGATCTGCTAGGCGCCGGAGCAGGACCTCCTGTCGTCGGAGGGCACGAGCAGCGAGTGAGGAAGGCCGGCGTCGCAGGGGCTACAGCAGTGAAGGAGCAGGGACGTCACGGCTTCAAAGCTCGAAGGCACTCAGGCTTGGCCATGACATGCAGGGCGACGATGACAAGGCGGTGTTCGTGGGTGAGTAGGTGAGACAGGGCACAGCGGTGACTGGCGAAGATGCAGCCAAGAACAGCAGTGCGAAGGCACGGGCCGGTGCGGGGCTTGCTCGACGGTGGAGTGACGACCGGCTCAGATCTATCGTTGTTGGGGCTCTCGAGCGTGAGGTCGGGATAGTGGTGCTGTCACGAGGGAAATGAGCGGTGACGGAGTGGCGACGCAGATGGAGGGCGACGGTAGCTTGAACTGCATTGGGCACCAAGCGGAGGTGGCGTGAGCGTCGGATCATGGTAGTTGCAGCAGGGGGTCGCGGACGCTCGGACTGTAAGCGAGTCGGGGCGCAGCGGTGGTGGCGCTGTGCTTGTGGACGAGCGGCTCCGCCGCAAGGCGGCCGACGTAGCGAAGGCTTCGAGCGGCCGCGAGGCGGAGCCGCTGCGGGTTCTCTCTCTCCTCTGTTCTCTCTCTATGTTTCTCTGTGTTTCTCTATGTTATTTTTCTTCTTTTGCTTCCTCCCCCTCTGCCGAACTCTCTCTCTCTTTTCTTTCTCTCTCGAGCTCTACTCTCTCTTTTTTCACTCTCGAAAACCCTAGCTATTGAGAGAAGAAGACCCTCCTCGGCGAGGGCTGGGCTAAAACTGGAAAAAAGAGTCCTGGCCTTGCGCGAGAGAAAGAAAAGAAATAGGGGGGCGGCGGGTCGGTTTGAGGCTGGATCCGGCCCAATCCGCCCTTTAAGCAATTTTTCATTTTTTTTCTATTTTCTATTTTCTTTTTCTATTGTTGTTGTTTTGCTTTTTTTTTTTTTCTTTTTCTCTAATAATTTTTTTGTACTTGAAAACAGAAATTATGTGTCAACAGTTGCCCCCTCTTTGAATGTTGTCTCAAAAGAGGTTGCATTCAAAGACAAAAGACACCTAAATTATTTCTGTGGTAGAAACACCCTTATTGCATAGGCACACATCAGGTCGACGGAAAATGACTCATAATTATGAAAGCGCAGTCTTGTCAATAAGAGGAAGAAGGACTCCGGGCTACAAAAGCACTCCAGCCTATAAAGCTCTCCGTGTCATAGAAAGAAGGACTCTGAGCTACAAAGCACTTTGGGCTACAAAAGCACTCCAGGCTATAAAGCTCTCAGTGTCATAAGAAGAAAGACTTCGGGCTACAAAGCACTCCAGGTCATAGGAAAAAGGACTCCGGGCTACAAAAGCACTTCGGGCTATAAAGGACTCCATGTCATAAGAAGAAGGACTCCGGGTTATAAAGCACTCCGAGCTACAAAGCTCTCCGTGTCATAAAAAGAAGGACTCCGGGCTACAAAGCTCTCCGTGTCATAAGAAGGACTCCGGGCTACAAAGCACTCCGGGTCATAGGAAAAAGAACTCCGGGCTATAAAGCACTTCAGGTTACAAAAGCACTCCGTGTCATAAGAAGAAGAATGACTCCGGGATACAAGGCTCTCCGGGTCATAAGAAGTGAGGAAGACTCTAGGATACAAGGCTCTCTGGGTCATAAGAAGTGAGGAAGACTCTAGGATACAAGGCTCTTCGGGTCATAAGAAGTGAGAAAGACTCTAGGATACAAAGCTCTCCGGGTCATAAGAAGTGAGGAAGACTCCAAGATACAAAGCTCTTCAGGTCATAAGAAGTGAGGAAGACTCTAGGATACAAGGCTCTCCGGGTTATAAGAGGAAGACTCCAGGATACAAGGCTTTCCGGGTCATAAGAAGTGAGGAAGACTCCAGGATACAAGGCTCTCCGGGTCATATAAAGTGAGGAAGACTCCAAGATACAAGGCTCTCCGGGTCATAAAAAGTGAGGAAAACTCCAAGATACAAGGCTCTCTAGGTCATAAGAAGTGAGAAAGACTCTAGGATAGAAAGCTCTTTGGGTCATAAAAAAGGAGGAAGACTCTAGGATACAAAGCTCTCCGGGTCATAAGAAGTGAGGAAGACTCCAGGATACAAAACTTATCGGGTCATAAAAAGTGAGGAAGACTCTAGGATACAAGGCTCTCCAGGTCATAAAAAGTGAGAAAGACTCCAGGATACAAAGTTCTTCGGATCATAAAAAGTGGGGAAGACTCCAGGATACAAGGCTCTCCAGGTCATAAAAAGGGGAATGACTGAGGTCTCATCGTGTAAAAACGAGTTTTGACCGGGTATGATAGTCTCACCGTGTACGAACGGGTTTCGACTAGGAGGTGGACAACCGTGGTTTATAGATGAACCCACCAATCTTGGAAATGGCATGGTTTAAGGTTAACCACAAACCTTTGGAGATGACATGATTTAAGGCTAACCATGAACCTTTGGTTTTTTAGGAAAGCACCCACTAACCCCTTAGAAAACTGCATGGCTTCACTAATGAATCCTATCAAACTCAACTTGAGCAAATGTCATTAGAGACGTCATCAAGAGACGTATTGGCAATATTGTAGCATTAATTGAACAAAATAATCAAGCTAAGTCCGAATACTTTAGAAAAACATTCGATGTCCATCAGCATCATGTGGCGCAAAATTGTCATCTTGCTCGTGGATATATCATTAATCATCAAATTTTCTAGGAGAGAAGTTCTCATCAGAACGGCTACGACTCGGGAAAAAGGCTCATTAAGCATGCCAAACTAGAGCTTCTTAGTCAGAAAGGGTTTCTCACACACTCTCAATAAAATGGCCACTTCACCCCATCCATTCATGTGAGAGATAATTGGTTGCTGAAGGTATCTTACATAACCTATGTCGAAGGCTTCCGGAAACATTCGCAATGAGTACAATCTAATCAATCAAAAAGGTCTTTTGAAAGGACCGCAATATAGGCTCGGTTAGGGCTTACACAAAGGAATTATTACTTTGAAGCCAATAAAGGAACATTTGTCATTATCTTCATTGGGTTTACAAGTCGAGAGCTTGGAAGATAAGACAAGATAGAATTACTTCCACTCCTTCAAGCAGTAGCTTCTTTGTGGTATTCTCATTTTCACTCAAATTATCACAATCAGAAGAGGCTTCGAAAAAGGGTTATAATGTTGGCTCGGGAAAGGCTCGAAAGGCTTAAAACTTTCTATAGGGTCTTTAAGAGTCGGTGATCATCATGGCATCATGACCAGGTCACTCGATCTTTCCAAATCATTTGGCTTTTGAAATACAATGTATCTCGAAAGTCCCTTGATTAATCATTTATGCATGGGAGCTTTGCTCCTTTCTCTAATTTCCTTTGCACTCGCAATGATTTTTTTTACGCAGGCACTTGGACTTTAATAATAATTTTTTTTCACATAAAATGCAGCATTTTGGCACTTGGACTTTAATAATAATTTTTTTCCCATAAAATGCAGCATTTTGGCTTTTTTTTTTTTTTTTTATGGGCATTGGCATTGTTTTTACCAGGTACACTGCTTTTTCATGCCCCCTAGTTTGTCGAACTTTTCACTTTTTGAACTTTTGGAGCTCTTATGACTTTCGAGATGCTTTTCACATTTTCTCATGACTCTCAATTTTATTTGGTCAATTCTTATGCCTTACCCCAGTGAAGGGAGATATTCACCGCTCGGGGTTCAGAAATGAATAATCAGGCCCAAATTGATTAAAGCAATGGATATTAGTGTTTGGGCAGATAAGGAAATGCTCTTCTTCACTTTGGGATAAGTCGAGATCTAATGAGAATTCCTTTAAAGCTATCACCAGAAGATTGATGCAAGTGAAAGTAATAGAATCTTTCTCAACCTTTCGCTTTACAACACGACCGTAACCTCATATTTGCCCCAATGTAGGGTCGTCCTTGACAAGGGTACTTTGAATGATCATCTTTATTCGGCCTAAAGGGGTAGGAAGAGATTAGTGCAATGCTTGGGATTGATGAAGGAAACGCCTTTATCATTTCGATCTTTGCGCTCAATACAAATGAATCATTTGTTCTAAGAGAATGTCGCTTTTCACTCAACTCTCAAAAGTGTTTGACGGACGTGTTTGGAAATGGGCTTGCCTTTCTTCATGCTAAGCATTTCTTGTTTGGCATGGTTAACGTCTCAATCTCACTCTGTCGAGATCATCTAAGTAAATCAATCTCCATAGGGAAATTTGATTTTAAATGAATAACCCACAAAACCATAAAACAATTTTGAAATAAAAATGATGCTAAAAAAGTTTGAAGAAATTTTTTTGTTTTCAATTTTTCATTTTTGTGCTTATTTCTAGGAAAGTGCCAAAGGATCTTTTTGTAATGGAAATTCTCTTTCTTTTTCTTTACTTTTTTTTTTTTTTTTTTTTTTTTTACTTAAAAAAAATTGAGAAGAATGGTACTTACCTGCGACATGGTGACTCGGTAAACCTATAAAGAATGTAAAAGAATATGTTAGTGCAAACATCTTTAGGGATTAATGTGTTGGAAACGATACATTATTACCCTTCATTCGCTTTCATCCTTTGGGCGCTAACATCTCTTGGATTCACCTTCGTGGATATTTGGTAACTCGACAATACCCTTCCTTTGCATTCGTCTTTAAGTGTTTGACGTTTTCCTGATTTCTTGGTAGAAGGCGCCGCTTCTACAGTCAAGATGCAACTTTTTATCACCCTGTAAGAAGGGAAGATAAAACGAGTTATCTCCTTTCTTAGTTAGGTTCAACTGAGGAACGATACATCCTTCTTGATGAATTTGACAATGTTGTTCCAGCACACTTCATTGGTGGATGAAGGAGAGATTTTTCTCTAAATCAAACGTTTGTTCTCCCAGTTTTTATATGACAAACATTTGTTCCGTTCGAGTCTATCCTGTACCAAAGAAAAGGACATGTCATTTTTTATGCTAGAGAAAATCAAGTTTAGGAACGAGATACATCCTTTTCAAAGTCGAGCGATCAACATCCCAAGGTATCTCTCATGGAGGAAGGGATAATATTGCCCCTTTGTTTCATCATTTGAATCTTTCTTTGTTAAAGATGAACAGGACTCAATAATGCTCTATCACATTTGTTGGAACGTTACAAAACTTGGTACTCTTGATGTCTCCTTGACAATGAAAAGAAAATCATGTCAGAAATGGTATCAGAAATGGATAATTGGAATCGATATAGTTTACTCTTCTTTCGAATTCGCCCTTTTGGATACTTGGCAACTCCCTTCATTTGTCTCATCATGCAAAGTGAACGAGATCGATAGGCTATTTTCGCACCTAAGGCATCTCCAAATAAAGAAACTTCCTAGAATGGAATTCCAATTCGTTTCGCCTCTATTGAAAGATTGGTGCCAACGAAGTATCGACACATCCTTGCTCCTCAAGTTCCATGAGCCCAAGAAAATGACTACATGAAGAGAGGGCATTAAGCAAAGTTTTCTTGAAATTCATTTTGGAAGGTAAACGTATAGGTTCACTTAAAACACTTTTGAATTTGCTCTTTTTTTTTTTATCTTTTGTTTTTTTTTTAAATGATGATTTTCATGAAATTGAATTCCATCATTAAAAATTTGAGTTGCACGATTTACAAAAGCAACAATTGGATTCGCAATCAAAACTCAAAAGGAAAAACATGGTTCTTAACAAGAATAAAGACAATGATAAAATACAAGAAACTCTTGTATAAGTAATGGTAAAAATCAACTCTTGTCCAAATTCTAAAATTCACTTCTCTATGCAGTCCAACACAAGAATGTCAAGGAGCATCACACAAAACCTGCAAATAGACAATAATGTCAGTACATGAATGAAAGAAAATGATATCTCAATGAGGTCGCTTCTTACAATAAAATCAAGGCAATGGTACATGCCCCCATAATCCTTATTATGGGGTTTTAGTATTTTGCCAAGATTTTATCATAAGAGAAGACATCATTAAAATAATCAATCCACGGCCATCAATCGAATGTCCACTTTTATTCCAAAAATTTCGTATGCAAAAGTGTCATTGATTTTTATTTTTATTTTCAAAGAGATTGATTTTCTAATTTTACTCTTACAAAAATTAAGGTAACCTCTATTTTGAGAAATTTGTACACAAACTGATTTGCATTTTAGTCCCAAATGTGAGAATAAGAGAATTTGATAAAAAAAATGCAATTTCAATTTTTGTGCCTCAATATAAAATCATACCTCGAAACTTTTTTTTTAAAAATGATTTCGAGCCCATAATTGGAAATTTAAACAAAACCATGTGTTCAAAAGGGCCGAATCAAAATGTTTAGAATTTGCGTTCAAATGTTCACTTGTCAAAAATGATTGCCAATTTTTCAATCATAATAAGCCTACATCACTGAGGGCATTCAATTGATTTCCGCAAATTTCAAGATGAAAATGCAATACAAAATGAGCAAATAAAAGGAAAATGACACTTACAATGGGTGCCGACCTTTGTCTCTGCTTTTTTTTAAAATCACATAGACATGCGCATGGAATGTAGTTCGATTTCTACTCTATATGGCCCAAAATGGAGCCATGGGATCACAGGACTGAACCAACAAGCTCGCGGCTAGGTCGTGTTACCCATGACTCCGGCTTCGTTAAAGAACCGACCCGTGTCGCATGCTTGCAGACCGGGGTGGGTACCTTCGACGTGAAGAAAGAAATTTCGGGGTAGAGATGGGCGACTCGTACTACGTGGTTGTAGTCAGAGTGGTATCCACCTCAACACCATCCTAAGTGATCCCATGCAGCCCAGGTCCGGCGGCAGGTTGTGTGTGCCATGGTGTAGTGCAATGCAGAGAATACATGCACAACAATTTATAGGCAAACAACACTTCATACATAAAAATAAACCATGCATTCCTACACCTCCCTACAAGACAAAGGTGAGCAAACACTTCCTCTTATACCTCCCATTCTGTAAAAACATTTAACACCATAAATGTTAGGGACGTACCTGGAATCCTCGCTGCCAAACAAAAATATTTTTGAACAAAATTAATTTTGGCCTAAGTCCTCTAAGATTTAAAATCAAGTTCTCAGCAGAGTCACCAAGCTGTCGCAACCTACCCTCGGGGGGAGGGAACAGGTTTATGGGTATTGCCTAAAGGACGGGCTTAAGGCCCATCATTAGACGTAGGCTCTCCCAAGCCCATACCCGCGTGACATTGGGATATTTTAAAGAAATTCACATAAAAGGAGTCGCCACTAGCCTATTGGGGTCAGCTAAAAACCAAGTGAAGCCTAGAAGTGTACCTCACTTCCTACGCAACCAGAGAATTTAGGGTCGGAGACTTGATTACATTAATTGATCAATTAATGCCCTTTCGGTACCTAATCTTGTTCATTTTAACAAAATGATTTTTGGCAAGCAGTTTGAATTGATTTTATACCTATCCACTAACATGTGAGGTGATCATGCAGGTGCACAAACATTAAAATAACAATCATAGCTATCAAGATCCTAATTGCAGTAAAATTAAATACGTGCAATTAAACATAATTAGATATGCAAATTAAACATGTAACATAATTAATATACGAGAAAATAAAGGTCTAATTACACTAAAATGGAAATACATGGCAAGTCCTAATCAAACACCATCATTTTTTAATACTCGAAATTTTTTAAATTAATTTTCTTTTTATTTTTTAATATATATATATTTTTATTTTTTATATTTTTTTTGGATTTTCGAAATTGTTTTCTTTTAAAAATAATAATTTTTTTGGGGCCGGTCCAGGTCGGGTCTAGTTCGGCAGGCCCAAGCAGGCCCGAAGCTTGGGCCCAGCCCAAGAAATCTCCCTCCCCTCTTTTTAAAACAGACCAGGCCCACAAGCCCACATTATACCAGCTCAAGCCCATAAGCCCACAAGCAAAAACAGCCCAAACTTGGCCCGATTCACCTAAAACCCTACCCATTTCTTTGACCCGGTTTGTACCTCCTCTTTAGGGCTCGTGTTGACGGCAGCATGGCGACGCGGCCGGCGGCGGCGACAGTGCGGCGGTCGCGCGCGAATGAAAGGGGGTCGAGCCGGCGGCATTGGCTGCGGCGTCCGGGCAGCGGAGCGGCGGTGCGGGCTCCTGTGGCGTCGAGCAGCAGCAGAAGGCGAAACTGAAGGGGCGTCGCAGGCTTCGAGTTGCAGGAGCCTCGGAACAGATCTGCTGGGTGCTAGAACAGGACCTGCTGTCGTCGGAGGCCGCGGGCAACGAGCGAGGAAGGCCGGCGTCGCAAGGGCTACAGCGGCGAAGGAGCAAGGACGTCGCGGCTTCAAAGCTCGGAGGCACTCAGGCTTGGCCATGACATGCAGGGCGACGATGATAGGACGGTGTTCGTGGGTGTGTAGGGGAGACAGGGCACAGCGGTGACTGGCGAAGACGCGGCCAGGAGTAACAGAACGGAGGCACGGGGCTGGTGTGGGGCTTGCTTGACGGTGGAGTGACGACTGGCTCAGATCTGCCGTCGTCGGGGCTCTTGAGCGTGAGGTTGGGACAGCGGTGCTATCATGGGGGAAATGAGCAGTGGCGGAGCGGCGACGTGGATGGAGGGCGGTGGCAGCTCGAATTGCGTCGGGCGCTAGGCGGAGGTGGCGCGAGCGTCGGATCGTTGCAGTTGCAACAGGGGGTCGCGGACGCACGAACTGTAGGCGAGTCGGGGCACGGCGGTGGTGGCGCGATGCTTGCAGATGAGCGGCTCCGCCGCATGGCGGCCCGCACAGCGAAGGCTTCGAGCGGACGCAGGGCGGAGCCGCTACGGGTTCTCTCTCTCCTCTGTTCTCTGTCTGTGTTTCTCTGTGTTATTTTTCTTCTTTTGCTTCCTCCCCCTCTGCCGAACTCTCTCTCTCTTTTCTTTCTCTCTCGAGCTCTGCTCTCTCTTTCTTCACTCTCGAGAACTTTCCCCCCTCGAAAACCCTAGCTACCGAGAGAAGAAGACCCTTGGCGCAGGCTGGGCTAAAATTGGAAAAAAGAGTCCCGGCTGTGCGCGAGAGAAAGAAAAGAAATAGGGGGGCGGCGGGCCGGTTTGAGGCCGGATCCGGCCCAATCCGCCCTCTAAGCAATTTTTCATTTTTTTTATTTTCTATTTTCTATTTTCTTTTTCTTTTTCTTTTGTTGTTGTTTTGCTTTTTTTCTTTTTCTTTTTCTTTTTCTTTTTTCTCTTTTTCTCTTTTTCTCTAATAATTTTTTTGTACTTGAAAACAAAAATTAGGTGTCGACAGTTATATTAAATTTGATTATATTCTTTGAATTATTTGTGCACTCTCAAACATCATGCCCTTAAACTCCAGCGTGTTAGATTTTGCCTTTATTTCTGTCTTTTGAGTGTTCCATTAATCTAACAAGATGTTGGCCTGTATGGGATTCGCTCTATCAACCGTTCGATGCAGCCTTCCTCGTAAAACCGTCTCATCCGATGGGCAAGGGGGGACTGATTATGCGGGTCCCTTGCGCTTCACATGGAGTCAAATCAAATTTACACTCTCGACTAAAGCCCAATTTCTCTAAATTTGCTACTCCGAAATTCTATCCACTCTTCCCCTCTCCGTTGCACCCCGAGCAAGAAAGGAGGGCCCTAACTTTAGAAGCCGGAATGTGAACAGCAATGGACGCAAGAGAGAAAAAGGACAACAAACCTTGGGAGAGGGGAAAGCGAGAGCAAAATGAAATTCATTCAAACTCGGAGATCGAGGAGGGGCGAGGATACGAAAATCTACCATATGGAGTTTTACAAATGATGTCTTCTCGAACACATTCTATATTCGTCGTTACCTTTGCAGATTACAGCTCACGGGCCGAACCCAAATTGACTTGTTCCCCATAAAACACGTCAAGGGACGACGAAAATCAACATGGATTATAGCCACAAACGCACCAGAAAAATCAAACATGGTTTCTATAGCCACAAAAACCCTAAAACGTGCCCTCCAAGTAATCATTGAATCAAAATACCAAGAGTGCTCAACCTACCACCCAACCCTGTCTCTAGCTAAATAAAGGCTCATCGACTACAGACATCCTCAATGAAGCGAGCGAGAGACAAGTAAGAAGAGCCGCACTCTATCAAAGCCTCCCTACTCTTCTTGCTCACCTCCTTCACCTTCAGGGTATTAACCCTTTTATGGACAAGTAAGAAGAGCCACACTTTATAAAATCTTTGTGGATATGGTTTTGGAAAATTAAAAAAAAAAAAAAAAAAAAACCTAATTTGTGGCCTATAAATAGGTTAATTCGCTAGGGTTTAGGGCCACACAATTGAACATCCGGCCACAATTGAGAGAGAGTGATTCACGCCTCCTTTGCAGAAGACCCCAAAAGGAGTCTTCACCCTACAGAGGGATTGACGTGGAAAGTGAGAAAAACTCTCTGGGTGCTTGTCCCCATCTATCGATGCGCCTCCTTCCTAAATGCCATCGACGGCTCTCTCGTGGTTCATCAACTTCGCCGCATCCAGTCCTCGCTTGACATTGGCGACGGCAGCTTGCTGCACCTCAGCACGTTTCACCAATATCCACAAGCCTGCAATTGAAACATCACTGGCAACGCGCGTCTCGGACGCCGAGGGGAGGCTATGATGAGGTCTTCAAGAGATTGAGCGGAGCTTGAGACTCGGTCAAGCAAAAAGACACCAGACTGCGAGTGAAAAGAGTAGTGGGCGCATCACACGTGCACTTGCAAAGGAAAGCAGAAGGCAGTGGATGTTGTTGTCTTTTGGTCTTCGTCCAGACTTCGATGGAAGAAGGCAGCAAAAGTTGTGATTTTTATGGCCTCGCTTAATGCAAGCAAAAAGAAGAAAAATAGAAAAGCATATCGCGAAGCCTCGACGCCAATCACTGCAGATTCAGCGAGCAATCCCGCAAGCTCCTCAGCAAAAGCCAGCAAATTGTTCCTTCTTTGTTTCTCGGCGTACTTCAATTCATGGAGTTCATTGTGCTCTTCTTTTTGTAGGTTTTCCGGTGATCGTCCACACACCAAGAATCCCACCAATCACCGTTGGCGAGCCTAAAGTTCACGGTCAAAAGAATTACTAGAATCTCGATTGAATAATTCCAAGTGGTGGATTTATCTTCTTTTGAATGTTGTCCAGATTGGATAATAACACGTGTGGTTCTTTGTGATTTTACTTCATGCATGCAAAAGAATCTTCCTTGGCCAGATGAGCGTGAGCAGCTCGGGTGCGTGGCGATGTGCAAATTTCAGTGAAGAAAAACAGCCATATTATTTTTGTTGGCCATCCAGTGCGGGTATCATCAACATTGCTGTCCCTGCACCGTTTACTAGCCTCGACCCTCCATGACCGAGCACCACCGTTCGATCCGCTGTCCCAAATCTTGAACCACCAGGCTTAGCACCGCCACTGCTGAGTAGGTCATCGCCCATCCATCACTCGCCAATCGCAAGTCGTAAATTTGGAAGCTAATATTCGGAATAGGTAAAATTTTTGTCTATTTTGATTTCCGAAAATTCCGTTTCTTGATATGTTCGTTGATGCACATAATGGAAATTCCCGATATGCTGAGGTATCCTTAGTCTCGAGTTGCCTTTTAAGTTAGGAAATTTTCCCAATTTCATAACGTACATATGATTGACAATCCGATTTTCGCGACTGAAATCTGATTCACAATCGTACGGAAAAATCGCCAATCCAATCTCATGCCCAAAATTTGATTTGCGATTTTGTTTAAATTTGGCCAACCCGATCTCATGCGTGAGATATGGTTCGTCAATTTTTTTTTACAGATATTGATATTATCTTGCTTGATTTGCTATCGTGTGATTTGAGTCGATCTATTTTTTTTTTTTTTGATGACCCAAGGAACCCCGTAAGCCGACAGCCGGCGGGCAAACCTAGGGCGACGCTAGCGGAGGACCCACCACCCCGACGTTGCGCTTAAGATCCCGTGCGGCCAGCGGAATTCGAACTCCTTTCCTCCTCGCAAAGGATCATGGGAGCCTTATCCAAATGGGCCACCGCAGTCGATCTTATTTTTGTAAAAGGAAAAATCCAAAAAAAAAAATATTTGAATTGGGATTAGGTTGGTTTTAGAATATCTCTTGTTATCTTGCATATTTAGAATAGGGATTTTATTTCGAATTTGTTAAAAAATAAAAAATAAAAAAAATGGATTCATTTAGGATGTTAGTTTTTTTAAAAAAATTTGAATTGCACGTTTAGTTATTTGGCATTTTTAATTTCGAATTTCATAAAAGAAAATGAAAAAAATTAAATTTAGGGCATTCTTTGCACGTCATTGCATATTAGATAGATTGTATGCTTATTAAGAAAATAAAAAATCATGTGCATGTCATATTGCATTAGGTTCATGAAATGCACATCATTTAGTGGTTGTTTTTTTTTTTTTTTGATGACCCGGGAACCGCCGTCGGCTGATAGTCTAGACGTAAACCCAGGGCGGACTGAGCCACCACCACAGACTCAGCCGCGTTTGAGTCGCGCGAACGCGACGCCTCTGAGATTCAAACTCCTCCCCTTTGTGAGGGGGAGGGAGCCCAAAGCCAGCTGCGCCACCACGGGCGGTGGTATCATTTAGTGGTTGTTGTTAGGTTCATTTAAGTAGAAATCGCCCGTCATTAGAATTTGGTCATTTTGGTTAATTTAGATTGCATATTTTATTATTGCATTACCTTACTCATGTCATATAGTTTAGGTCATATTGCCATGCCATATCATTTCATGTTAAATTAGTAGCATGCATTGCATGATTTTCATTAAATAAAGTGAAAACAAAAATTGAGTGATTGTGTGTTAATTAAAAATCATATTTAAGATCGTCGATGTGAATTCTAATCTAACATTGCAGATACTTTCGTTGCTATGAGGTAAGTTTTGCAATTTATTTATTTACTTTCTTGAGTGCTAAATTGGTGGTTTGTGCACCCGCATGATCGTCTCACATGTTAGGGAAGTGATTAAAATTAATTCAAGCTGCTTGCCAAACATTTTTCAAAATAAAAGAGAAATGTACCGAACGGGCTATTACGACCTACCCTGGGGGGGGGGAACAGGTTTAGGGGTATTGCCTAAAGGACGGGCCTAAGGCCCATGATTAGGCGTGGGCTCTCCCAAACCCATACCCCGCGTGACATTGGGATATTTTTAGGAAATTTGCACAAAATGAGTCGCCACTAGCCTATTGAGGTCGGCTAAAAACCAAGTGAAGCATGGGAGTATACCTCACTTCCTACGCAACCACAGAAACTAGGGTCGGGGACTTGATTACACTAATTGATCAATTAATGCCCTTTCGGTACCTAATCTTGTTCATTTTAACAAAATGATTTTTGGTAGGCAGTTTGGATTGATTTTTTACCTATTCACTAACATGTGAGGTGATCATGCGAGTGCGCAATCATTAAAATAATAATCACAAGATCCTAATTGCAATCGAATTAAACACGTATAATTAAATATAACATAATATGCAAACTAAACATGCAATAATCAATATACGAGCAAATAAAAGTCTAATTACACTAAAGAAGCAATACATAGCAATTTCTAACCAAATCCCATCATTTTTGGATTTTCGAAATTTTAAATTTTTTAATTAATAATTTTTTAGAATTTTTTAAAATTTTTAAACTTTTAAAATTTTATCATTTTTATAATTTTTAAAGAAAAAAATTGATTTAAAAAAAGGCGAACCGAGTCGGGTCTGATCTCCAGTTCGGTCGAGAAGCGGGTCGGTCGGCCCACCCGAAAAGAACCAAGCGAAAACCTAGCCGGGCTGGGCCTAATGTGCAGGCCCAGTCCGATCTAATAACTTTAAAAAAAAAAAAAAAAAGCCCATAAACCTATAAGCCCACGAAGCCCACAAGCCTAAAAGTCTAAAAATCCAAAAGCCCAAAACTGACCCAAATAGCTCAAAAACCCTACCCGGCTCGCGACCCGTGCTTGACCCGATTTTGGCCGAAACCCTAGGGTTTCTTGGCGGCATTGGCGACAGCGGCGATGGATGGTAGCGTGGATGGTGACGGCGACACGATGGGTGGCAGCGACGGTGACGGGCAGCATTGCTGGCGGGTCGTCGCGGGCGGAGGAGCAGCGTCTAGCAAAGGTCACAGGCGAGATGGGCTCGCGGTTGAGGGGCGGTGGCCGGCGCAGGTTGTTGGCGTCGAGCAAAGACGGTGGCGGCGGCAGTGGCGTCACTACGGGGATAAGCGAAGGTGTGGTGCTAGCGTCGGGCAGCAGCAAGTCGCGAGGACAAGGTGGAGCTTCAGATAGCTGCAAGGCGGCAGCAGCGTCATGACCGTCTCAAATCTACTAGCGTCGGGGGACGGTATGAGCTCACGGGCGAAGGGAATCCCGGTGGTGGCGCAGCACGAGCAGTAGAGGAGACGCGAGCTAGTGCGGGGCTCGCTGGGCGGTGGAGCGACGACCAGCTCAAATCTGCCATCGTCAGGGCGCTCGAGCGGGAAGATCAGGACAGCGGTGCTGTCGCAGCACGAGCAACGGAGGAGGCGCGGACCGGTGGAGCAGAAGTAGCAGCGTCGATGCTCACGAACAATGGAGGTGCAGCGAGGATGCGGCGGAACGGCGGTGGCGATTGAGTGTTGCCGCCACCGCTGCTGCTGCTTCTCTTCGAGCTCTCCTCTCCTCGAGCTCTCCCTGTTTCTCCCTCTCTTTCTCTGGGTTGCTCCTCTCTCCTCCCTGTTCACTCTCTTTTTTTTTTCTTCCTCCTTGCCTCCCTTGCTCCCCTTTCCCTTGTGCTAGGGTTTCACGCACGAAGAGGAAGAGGGAGAAGGTGGCATGGGCCAGGCCAAGGCGAGATCCGGCCCGGCCCCTTCCATGTTTCCTTTTTCTTTTTAGTGACTAATTCCTAATCTTGTACATAATAAAATTGTAAAATTTAGGTGTCAACAAGGGCGTTAGAGAAATCTAGCGTAATCAAGTCCCCGAACTCATAATCTCTAGTTCGCAGGAGTAAAGTGAATCTCTCATTACTTTACTTGGATTTCTAATCGACCCACCAAAAATAGATTAGTGGCGACTCCTGATTTAAAATCAATTGCATGTTAAGAACTTCAACATAAGTAGTAATTGGTATGGGCTTGGGAGAGCTCGAGTTAAGTCTTGGCTTAACAATCTATTAGCCAAACCTTAGGTGGTTCACACTCGAAAAATTGGTCGCGACAAAGAGTAAATTTGTCACAAGCGTACCAGTTTTTGGTAAATTTGTCAAAGGTATACCAGTTTTGGGTTTTTAATGGTCAAAAAAATAGTTTTGGGTAAATTTGTCATAGGTGTACCAGTTTTGGGTTTTTTCAAGATATTAACCCAAAATAAAGTATATTCCCTATATTTTTATTATTATTTCGTACCATTAGTGCGATTCGGAATATTTTAAGTGGCAAGTTCTTTACCTTCAATAATGATGTGTTATTTTACCATTTACACCTTCCCTCTTAACTATTCTTAACTTCTCTATAGAAAATTCTATCTATTATCGGGTCCTCTATATTTCACATAAATATATCACACGAATGATTCAAGTAAAACTGAATATATAAACGGTTATGTGAGCAAGAAAATCCATTGGACCAAATTGAGAAATACCAAAAAAAAAAAAAGAAAAAAAAAATTGAACGCCATTTTTATTATAGACATTTTGTAGCACAAGATAGTTTTGAGACTCAATCATGCCCAAGAAGGCCATACAACCAGCACCGAACAGGAGGAAGCAATTGCACAGCTGGAGCCCCCCATTCCCCTTCACCTTGGCGCTCATGAAGTCCACCGCCAGCAGGTCGACGAGCGCCATGTAGAACAGGATGCCGGCGGACGCGGCGTTGAAGATGCCCTCGATGATCAGCTCCCTCTGGCTGCTCTCATCGTACGTGTCGGATATCCCGGTGCCGATGGCGATCCCAGCCGGCATGGTGAGGGAGAAGAAGAGGGCCATTATTATTGTTGCTCTTGCCTTGAACTTGGCCTTTGCAAAAGAAGCAGGGGAAAATCAAAAGACTGATTAATCAAAGCTTAATTAATGATAATTATAATTCATTCGTTAAAATAATAGTAATAATAATTCCTGTACCGGGACCCACCCGCAGCTGCTTTAAGTCAACGGAGGCCGAAGGTCAACGACATCCTCTCAACTTGATGTAGGCAGCTCAATCTTTTCCATAGCTTATTTTCCTCAAGCAGGTCAATTAGTTGGAAGGTTGAATTGAGATCGAAAGCCTCGGGAGAAATCCAAATGCACCCATTCATAAACCAATCTTTTAAATCGTACTATGAAATGGGGGTTGAGTATTCTTAAAAAGACATTTTAAGCGTAGTGAAAAATCGATACGCAAAACTGCGATCGCATCAGATTTTATAGGAAATTTTCTTTCACCTTTCCTTAATTTCGAGATCGGTGGCATGTTAAAATTCAGAGCTTTTGAAAGATGCATCTTCTGTCTACATGCCTTTTGGGGAGACAAAGTGCCATATTTTCTTCTTCAATTCAATATCAAATGCCCCCTTTTTCCCTTAAGTCATAGAAACAACGCATCAAGCCCATAAAAAGGTAAAATTGCCTTTACAAAATGTTATGTCATGTTCGATTCAACAGACGAGGCATGCATGCATTATGAATTTAATCGAACCGTGTTCAAGTTATTGCCGTGCATTTACCTTGACATTTCGACATCACTAGCGCAAACAAGTAGTCTTTTAACGATGGATAAAACCCGAGTTAAATTCAGCCACTCAAAATTATTATAATCTTGAAAATTATTAAGGCATTTCTAGGGGAAAAAAAGTGAGAAAAGCTTGTTAGGTCAAAATGAATGAAATCAAATGACTTATTATTTACCTGAGTGATGCAGCCGCCGAGCCCCATGCCTTCAAAGAACTGATGGAAAGTTAAAGCGGCCATCAATGGCTTCACCGTCTTTGCGCTCCCGGAAGTCCCCAGCGAAATACCTATCATCACCGAGTGCACCAAGATCCCCAGCTCCAACACCCGTTTATGTTATCATTTTGCCACCCGGAAAACACCATATTTGCATTCAGATACTCGGTGTGAAGTTTTGAAGAGAGAACGCATAGAATTGAAAGAAGTTGGCAGATTTCATGTCACCTGGGATGCGACTCTATGTCGAAGAAGCTCCGACGTGCCCGGTTCTTGATCCTGATACGCCGAGCCGTGGGCGTGCCGTGAGTCGCGTGGGTGCGCACGTGCAGATGCCTGGCGTGATCGTCGCTGACGGTGGCAGCGTCGCTCTCCTTGTCCCTCTCGCTCGCCGCTGGCTGAGCCTTACTGAAGTGGGACCTCGTGTAGAGGTCACGTAGGTGTCCACCATCAGCGACCCGATGGCGGCGACCATGGCCACGAACCCCGTGAAGTGGAAGTTGCCCCAGGGGTTCTGGTCGAGGCACGGGGACGTCAGGCTGTCAAACGAGTCGGGAAGGACGTGGATGAGGCCCGTTGCAAGGACAACCCTGGCTGCGAACGCCTTGACCAGGAAGAACACGTCCTTCTCGGGGCGCAAGGGCGGGACGACATTCCCGAGCAGCGGGATGCGCACGCCAACCCCGCTCGCGAGGAGGATGGCGGCGATCGCCCCCACTTTGTACTTGAGCGCCTCCCTCTTGTTCCGCTCCCCGCCGGCGCCCCCGTCGCACGTGCAATCCCCAAGGACGAGCGAGGGGAGAAGGACAAGAACACAAAGCATCAAGAACCGACACCACCCACGCCGACCCGGCTCGCCTGCCATCTCAATTCGCTACCCGATATCAAGAAGACGAAGAACGCGACGCGAAAAGAGACTGTCGTGCTGGCTTGTGGAGAGTGAAAAGGAAAACGCCTCGTGAGGCTGAAGACATGTCTGTGAGCTATATAAGGATCGGTGTTGCATCAGCCGTCCACGAAAAGGACTCTGCTGCTGCTGCTACCGCCGCCGCTGCCCAATGGAACAAAGATGAGGACACTTTCTAGCCAGTTTGACAACGACAGACCAGCTCGGAACTCTATTTTGTACGCACCCGCGTGGTGAAATGGCTACCTGGTCAATGCCATTATTATTATTAAAATATCCGCAGCGGAGGCATTTATCTGTAGCAGGTACAGAAGTGGCAGTTGGCATTTATCTGTAGCAGGAGACTGTTCGAGTGTCGTAACAATGTCGACATAACTGTTCTCGAGGGAGCAGCAGATTTCAAGCCCAACTACAGTCGTGTTCCAGTTTCGTGGCTTACATCTGCTAAAAGTCAACGCTTTGCATGTGGCCCGATCTGATAATTTATCTAATAATCGCTTGCCTTTTACAAAGAAATGAGAGAAGCAGAGAACATTTGCCTCCGTGTCCAGAGACTCGATGAGTGATGATGAACCGATCGGTATTGCCTCGAAAAAAGCGCGGCGTCTCGTGTTCGACTCCTACTCGGTCCAGCCACCCAGGGTCAGATTGTACAGAAGTGAGATTGGAGCAGTGAGGCGGTTCGGCCCAACGGGCTGGAAAAAATAAAGGGTATTTTTTTCATTTTTTTGATTTTTTAAAAAAATTCCCCCCCTCTTCACCCCAAAAAAAAGAAAAAAACAAAAATTGTGTTGATTGCTTTTATTTACTGGTACATAAATAAGTCAACCGTGACCAGAGTAGGAAAAGGACAAGTTGATCCCCCGGCAGAAAATGTATGTATATATATAGAAAAATGCTAAGCTAATCGTTCTCCATCAAGTGATAGAATGAGAGTCGGTCTCACCCAATTTTTTTATTTTTTATTTTTATTTTTTTATTGTAAGCGTAAATTGAGAAATAAAATCCTAAAAGAACCCACACAATCAATTTTCATGAATATGATGAAAAAAATAAATTAGATACTAAAATAAAAATATTACAAGTGAAAAATATTATCACCTACTAAAAAGAAATCGTTAATTTCATTATATAGATCTATTAAATTTAAATGACGAAAAAACACTTGAAACTACGATTGATTTTTTTTAATGTTTTAGGCCAATAGAAGTATAGTAGAAGTACCAAAATTTGGCAAATGAAGACAGTTAAGTGCCAAAAGTTACGAAATGTACACATAAGTGCCACTTTTTTTAAAATTGAGACATCTGAGTGACAAGTCCAACAAAGGCTTTTGGAAATCCAATGTGGGATTTGTTTAATTATATAACTTGCTTACATGGCTCGTCAAATAGCTGCGTCAATAAAGAAAAGGCAAAACGACGTCATTTTGCACATTATTTGAATTTTAATATAAATATTAATTAAATTAATTTTAAAACTTGAAAAAAAAAAAAAAAAAGTTGTCGAAGGCATTAAGTGAGGGTTGTGCAAGCTCTCACCGCTAAAAGAGGCCTTGTAGGCCATCACCGCCGGTTGGTCGAGGTCGACGGCCTTTCCCAGGTGAAAGTGGGGAGGTGCCGGTGGCGAGGGCTTGCACAACCTTCACCCAACACCTTCTGCAACTTCTTCTTCTTCCTTTTTTTCTAAAAAATAATTTAGTTGTAAATTTAATTTAATTAATATTTATATTAAAATTCAAATCGAGGCAACACGACATCGTTTTTGGCTTATGTAGCCACGTTAGCAAGCAAAATTATATCGATTTTTTTACTTATGTAGCCATGTCAACGTACAAAATGACGTTGTTTTGCACTTGTCTCACCGAAAAAACACCACCTCAACATTTTGGCTGGATTTTCTCGCCGTTGGCACTTAAGTGATCCATTTTACTCTGATTTTGACACTTCAGGCTAGGTTTGATCATTCAGATTTCTAATTAAGATAGGATTGGATAGGATAATGATGCAGATGAAGATATGCTTGGAAAAGATTCCAAAATATAGTGTTTATTTTGACTAATGAAGTGTCAATTACAATATCTTAGGCGTCTATTTATAGGGAGGTTGCCATCTAAGAAATAACCAAATAACTAAAATCAAATAACAAAATCAAGGAAAAGATATTAATAAAAAGAAAAGTTATTGAAATGCAACTAAAAAATCTACAAAACACATATGAAATCATTGACATTCCGAAAATTAAGGAAAATGTGTGAATTTGAAATCAAGTATCATAACCCATTTTTAACTTCAAAGATCACACAACCCTGTTTGATTTGTAGGACCGCCTGCTTTTGTGAAGCTCCAATATTTCCATAGAAGCATTTACATGTTGTTCTACATTAGTCTCCTCCACTTCAAAAGAACTCAACCTTGAGTTACGGTCATGATAAAGGGGAGTATTTGGAGGATGATACTCAAATATGTCCGCTACATTGAATGTCAAGGAGATGTTGAGATCACTAGGAAAATCAACAACATAGGCATTGTCATTGGTTTTCTTCACGATTCAACTGGGGCCAACTTTCTTATACTTTAGTTTGTTATATGTACTAACTAGAAAGCGTTCCTTGGGGAGGTAGACCATCAATTTGTTACCCTCAAAAAAATACTTTGAGGCGACAATGTTTTTCTACAGTAGCTTTGTAGACAGAAGTGGAAGCTTCTAGTTGTTGCTTCACACTCTTTTGTATCTCTTGTAATTCCGTTGCTAAGTTCTTAGCCGAAACACTATATCATGGGACTTTGGGCAAAAGCATGAGGTCCAGTGTATGTTGTGGCATTTGCTCGTAGATGACCTCAACAGAGACTTAACCATGGAGAAGTTGACAATGTTGTTAAAAGCGAACTCAGTAAGAGCAAGATACCGATCCCATTGTTTTGGCACATCACTACAAAGACACCAAATAATATCCACCATAGTACGATTAACGATTTCAGTTTGACCATTAGTCTGATGATGAAAGGAGCTACTATACTATAAATCAGTCCCAAATAAGTGTCATAGGGTCCTCCAAAAATGACTAAGGAATTTGGTGTCACGATTGGAGGTGATAGTTTTCGGCACACAATGCAAGCGAACTACTTCCCGAAAAAATAAACTTCCTACGTGGGAAGCATCGGAAGTCTATTTTGCAAGGGATAAAATGTGTCATCTCTATAAACCTATCCTCT
This sequence comes from Eucalyptus virginea, assembly GCA_014182375.1. NCBI lineage: Eukaryota > Viridiplantae > Streptophyta > Magnoliopsida > Myrtales > Myrtaceae > Eucalyptus > Eucalyptus virginea. Next base: position 7,792,279 of record CM024514.1, read on the forward strand.
ACCACAAAAACAGAATCCATACGTCATTGGGTTCAAGGAAGCCCTTACACTAAATTCATTGAAATTTCTATCCAAGATCTAGAAGGAATAGGTAGAGGGTGTAAAGACCAATGCTCTAAGAGTAGCCTTTGGCAATCTAACAAATGTAGCACTTTTTCACAAATCACCCAATGTCTTGTTTCAATTGAGGCCAATAGGTTCGCTCTTCAACTAAGGCAACAGTTTTGTCTCGCCCAAAATGTCCTCCAAGGTAGCCACTTTGGAGCTCTCAAATAAGTTGTTCCCACAAAGAGATGCGAGGAATGCACGACCTATTGCCAAAGAACAAGAATTTGTCTTGAATGATCATGTCGCCATGAGAGCCTATCACAAAACACTTCTCCCAAATGTCCTAAAAATCTTCATCATCGACATAAAGGGCACAGAGGTGGTCAATGCCCACAACATCAATGCGCATGGTGAAAGTGTTGTAGCATGACGGCTTAGTGCATCAACAACTTTGTTCTAGTGGCGCGCCTTGTGTTGAAGCATGAATTTCAATTGCTCCAAAAAGGAGACCCAACGTCCATGCATTCATTTAGATGCCTTTGGCTATTAGTATACTTAAGTGCTTGATGACCAGTGTTAAGGACAAACCCATGTTGATAAAGATAGGGCTACCAATGTTTGATAGCTTGTACTATAACAAAGTACTACTGCTCATAGGTAAACCATCGCCTGTGAACATCATTAAGTTTCTCGCTAAAATAAGCAATAGGCTTACCTTCCTTGGAAAGGACAGCACCAATGCCTACGCCAGAGGCATCATAGTGTAGTTTGAATACCTTTCTGAAATCCGGGAGCATCAATATTGGTACCATGGAAAGTTTTTTTTTTTTTTTTTTTTAATTTATGAGAGCAAAGGTAGCTTTTGCTTCGTCACCCAATGAAATTTTCTTTCTTCAAGCACTCAATGATTTGGGTCATAATAGAACTGAAATGTCAAATAAAACATTGGTAGAATGTCTCAAGTCCGTGGAAGTTGCACGACTCCCCAATGGTCTGGGGAGTCGACTAGTCATGGATGGAAGCTATCTTTTCTGCATCAACTTGAAGGCCTTCTGCTCTGACAATATACCCCAAGAAGTGAAGTCAATCAGTCATGAAGCTACATTTCTTCAAATTAATGTATAATTGTTCATCCGCAAGGCCAATAACACGTCTCTTAGATGCTCCATATGCTACTAGTCATTTGAACTATATATGAGATTGTCATGGAATTAGAGTACCACAAACTTGCCAATGAAAGGTTTAAGGACCTAAGTCAACAAATGCATGAAGGTGCTAGGTGCATTGGTGAGGCCAAACTATATGACAAGTCATTCATACAAACCTTCACTTGTTTTAAATGTTGTTTTCCATTCATCGCCAGGGCAGATGTGTACTTGATGGTATCCTATACATAGATCAATCTTTGTAAAAACATTTGATCCCACAAACTAATCGAACATGTCATCCAAGTGAGGGATTGGAAATTGAAACTTGATAGTAATCCCATTAATTTCCTCGCTATCAACGCACATACACATACTTCTGTCTTTCTTCAAAGTGAGTGCAGGGACTGCACAAGGGTTCATGTTTTCGTGCAAAAAGCCTTTTCGAAGGCATTCTCCCACTTGGTTTGGTAAAATCTGGTTCTTCATCGGATTCATCAGGTAGTGCGGCAAATTAGAGAGGCATGCTCCTAGAAGAAAGTCAATCTCATGTTGGATATCCCTCAAGAGAGGTAATCCGACAGCTAGATCCTCCAAAATAACGTTGCCGAATGCTTTTAATAATGGCTGAAGAGCCTAAGGAATGAGAATAATAGCTTGTTGATCGCTTTTCTCCATAATCATGTACATGCCTTCACATGTATGAATGTTTAGCATAATGCCTGCACTTTGCTTCTTTGGGGCTTAGGGAATGTTACTATTTAGCTTTCAAGTAATCTTCATCTTTTTCCACATAAAAGAGTATGTGTTCTCTCGAGCCCTGTGAGTGATATCAATGCCGTATTGCCATGGTCGTCCCAATAAGACATGGCATGCATCCATTTCGATTACATCACAAATAATGGTGCCCTTATAGGACATTCTAATTGAAATAGGTAAACGACATGCCTGCATCACCATGAATTCGACCCCTTTATGAATCCACCCGGTTGTATAAGGGGAAGGATGTGACTCTATCTTTAGCTGTAAATGGTCCACCAGGGCCTTGGACACTATGTTCTCACAACTTCCACTATCAATAATGACATCACAAACTTTGTCATTGAAGGTACAACGGGCATGGAAAAGATTGTTCCATTATGTATCCTCTCTTCACAGAGCAAGTAATAGTCGCCTAATGACGCAATTGACATGCTCACCCTCTTCATCCTCCACTTCTTCCTCATCAATCCAATCATCTTTATATGTCATCGTCATGCTCGACAACATTGGCCATCTTTCGCTGTGGGTAGTCACCGAAACAATGTCCAGTACATTGTAAATGCAGCATTTGATTGGTGGTGGCTTAACGTATGGTTATGGGCATTCTGATTAGCATTATGGTTGTTTGCAATTTCTAGCTCCTTGGACAACCCAGTAGTACCCCCCCCCCCAAGTTTGGTTCATAATGGTAGTTTGCTGGTTGGAGGATTCTAGAACATGTAATTGTCTCCCCCTTCCAAATGATCCTCAAGCGGAATAATTTTTAGCCCGATTAATGGGGCTAGTTCTCTCCAATTGCATCTCGACCTTTCAAGCCATCTTTTGAGCATTTTCAACAAAGAACAAATGATGTAGAGAAATACCGTATTGAATATTAAGTCGCGTGCCATTTTTGTACCTAGTGGTCTATTATGTCTCTGACTCAACCAGGTTGTTACAAGCGGAAAGCCAGAGAACCTCTTCTATGCAAGCTTGGATTGATCGGCTCAACTGCTTATGTGGAATTGTTGAAATAATAATTATTCATAATATGTTAGGAGGAACCGAACCTTCAACATTTTTTTTCATTCGATTCCTTGTTCAAATGGGAGCTTTTCCTTTTCGACGTCAAGTCAGCTGCGTTGGCTCCCACCATGTTGAGGTGCCGCCCTTCAACTTGTATGCCACTAATTTTACTTGGCGATCCCCTTGATCTCCATGGCATCAAAGAATTTCTCAACTTCTCAAAGCCAATCCAAAAATTCTTCAATACTCAATTTGCCATTGAAGGTTGGAAGGTCAACTTTAAGTTGATATTGCTCGGGGTCTTGTTGATATCCCCAATTTCGATGGCCTCCACGAACAGGCTCGTCTACGAACTCTTCTTCTTTGGAATCCTTGACATAGGCTTGTTGCCTCCGCCGGCGATTTGCCCCACATTCCATAGCTACTTCCGGATCTTGAGCGGCCTAAGCAAGTTCCTTCAAAAGATTACCAAGTATGGGATCAGTAGACAAACATTGGATGGCAACAAATAATTCTTGAAACCTCCGTTCAGTTTGCTTTGCAAAATTGTTGAACTCAGCTTGTGTAATAGGCTCGTTTTCACAACCATTAGCTACAAGGAGATTGTCATTAATGTTATTAGCCATTGTCACAAGAGAGATTTGCTCTGCTATCAAATGACATAGAGGATACGTTTGGAAAGAACTCCAAAAGATAGTGTTTATTTTGAACAATGAAGTGCTGATTATAATATCTTAAATGCCTATTTATAGAGAGGTTGACATCTAGGAAATAACCAAATAACTTAAATCGAATAACAAAATTAAGGAAAAAATATTGATAAAAGGGAAAGTTATAAAAACGCAGCTAGAAAATCTACAAATTACGTCTGAAATCTTTGACATCCTAAAAATCAAGTAAAACATATGAATTTGAAATCAAATATCGTAACCTAGTTATAACTTTGAAGATCATGCAATTCTCTTTGATTTGTGGGACCGCCCGCTTTTGTGACACTCCAATATTTCCATAAAAACATTTGCATGTTGTTTAGCATCATATAGGATATGAAATCCCAGGGATTTTGCTATATCATATCTACTGTTTGGTGATTGTAATAATAAAATTGGATATATTCATATCATGTTATATATATTGTTTGGTATAAACGCCTATATGAATCACAAATTTTACAAATAGAAATGGTAAAAATCTCTCGCGGAACTCTTATCTACTTTATTTTTATTTTATTTTTTATTTTATTTTCCTCTCTTTTGTAATTAATTTATTTTTTATTTATTTCTTCCTCTTCCTTATCTAATAAAATTTTACTAAATATAAAATTGTATCAATATACCTAAAATACTAAAACACCTCAAATATCTAATAAAAATATATTTATATATTGAATTTATATTATAAGATAGAATTAAATTCGAATTTATAAATAAAAATAAGATTAAATTAAAAAACTAAACTTTTATTTTTTGTTATTTTGAGTTTTGTTATATTAGAGTTCAAATATTATTTATATTAAACTATAATTTTAATTTTTAATTTAAGAAATTTGTTATTTGAGAAAAAACTTTCCCATTATGAATATTATAAATTATATCTGCCTACATCCCAACTTCTCCATGGTATAATTTTATCTGGTCTATATCTCATTTATATCCGATTTCATAAATCTTGAGCAGACACTAAACACAGGATACGATACATTTTATCCTAACCATCAATTGTAACCTAAGTGTACATTTCTTAATTTTTGGTACTTAAGTGTCTCCACCTATCAAGTTTTGGCATTTCAAGTATCCGCGTCTCATTTTAGGCTTAACACATCTTCATCTACGAGATTTGGATCAATAGGATAAATTTTATTCTCTACTAATTCATTATTCTTATTTTGTTCTTTTCTTTACTTCATTCATTTTATGCGTAATAAATATCAATAGTCTTAATTTTAGGTCACCGAAGAGTCCTTCTAAAGCAATTTGATTTTGGCAAAAGGACTGAAAAGCCAACAATGAGTTTGGTATTAATTGAAAAGCTAACATTTCAAGTGTTATTAATTTGGGTGAGATGAAACTAGTTGAAAAAGTCGACCAATTTCATGACAAAATGAGCGATCTTTAGTTGACCGTCACTCCGTCACTAGAAGGAGGACAGTCAGCTAAGCTGCAACCATATATGTGTGTGTGTGTGTGTGTGTGTGTGAGATTAAGGGATCCTTCTTTTCTCGACCATCATTAATCAAATAAATTGTTAAAGTGTGAGCTTTGACCAATATCATGACATCATTGCATAAGAGTTTGATAGCGAAAGCCTCCAAATTTTGTATGAACGGATACCAATTTACCAAATAAACCAAATTGATCTTTCTTTGGTCAATGACTAGCAATTATATCTTTGTTACAATAAAATATATGTCTCATTCGGACCACCCTAGAGCTCGTTGTAGACCCAAACTATGACATAAGGGGCATTGCGTTTACTCTACACAAATTTTTCAAATAAAACCTTTCACTTTTATAATTCAAGAAAAATCTATTTAAAATTTGATGATATAGCACGCGTAACCCTCATACCTTACAAATAGTGCACGTCGATTTGAAAAAGAAATTAAAATTTTTCTCCAAATGACTGAAAATAATTTCTAACTCACTTTTGCAATGCAAATACTCAGATAGCCAGTCATTCAAATGTAAATAACATTAATATAATTTCTCACCATTATATCAGCTTTAACTTTTTTTTAATTTTGTAATAGTATTTTAGATCCCTTCTCTTAGCCTTGGGCCTTCTTTTCACTAACTGTGGGCCATTTAAACTGTATTCTATAAATAGAATTGTGGCTAAAATACAATGATTAAAACATTCCGGGTTCAAAGCCAGAATCCATTAACTATATAAGTTCTTTCCATGGGAAACATAAATTTAACAAACCATTATCATGTGCTTTCGTTCATATTAAGAACATACTTTAATTCAAAGCATCAAAGTTGACCATTTAATTATAGTAATAAAAATCGAAAGTATTTGTCTTGTGGTTGGAGAGACTTTTTGGAAAAATGCTTTGGATTGGGAAGAAATAGAATCACATCTTGAGGCGTAATATTACTATCTTTATGGAATTATTTACCCCACAACATTGCTAATGGTTACTAGAAAAAATCCTTCAGGATACAATACCATATAACAATTCTAATATATCTCTAGGAATTCAAGAACTCTCATAGAAACAATTGGAAAGAATGTTGTATTTTTTAAAAGAAAATTGGGCTTTGCTAGCATAACAGTCTTTAGGCTATTATGAGAATAACGATTTATTGTGAACCGCAAATTCTTAAATGTGTGAGCTCCATAACAATTTATAACAATTTATTATTTAATTTTTTGTGATAAAAAAAAACAACTATTCTTGCAATAAATTAAAAACTTTCAAACAATCATTTCTCAAGAAAATTCGACAAGACTTAATTAACATTGAGTCCAACTATACAATGTATTTATCTCTGTCTTTTGAGCAGAAGCAACTCTTTGAAAAGGGTTGCATGGTGAATAGTTATGTTAGAAATACATTGAAAAGCATGCAAATTTTCATGCTGCCCACAAGCCATTGTCTTCATTTAAACTAGTTAAAAGACATCTATACTTATGTAGGCATATGCTCTTAATTTTCTCACGTGGGACAAGAAAAAACATCACTTTATTTATTTTACATACAAACAACAAAAAAGAACTGCACCTCCAATCTCTCCAAGACGATCAACAAATGGACCTGATGAGGCTCAAAGGCTTTAACACCAAGTTGGACTTTCCATGCTTCGCAAAGCCATTGCCTGTGGCCAGCCTCAGAACGCCAACGACGTACCCTGTGGGCCCGTTACTGAATATCAAGGGGCCGTAAGGTAATAATAGTCTACGCAATTTAGAGATCCTGGAGTAGCTCAACAACCAACCGAATGCATTAGTGGTGTTTTCATGCTTTGGGAGATTTGACGAGGACTAGATGAATGAGACGGATTGGAGCGAAGTGTTAGAATTAAAAATCAAATGCGAAAAATATGATCAATTATGAACAAACCTCCAGCCATTGTTCATATGCACGTTTGCAAGAAAATCCCGAAGATTTAGCGAAATATCAAGCACATTCTACTAAGCCAAAACCCTCTTGTACCAATGGTGTATTCCAAAATTGAGAGGGTTACCATGAGACCTTGTGATTACCCTTAAGAAATGAACAACTGTTTCTTTTATATATCGTCTCCCATCAAGACAATTAACAAATGAACGGTTGTCACAAAGAGGTATAAGGCATGGAAAAACTACATGTGGAACAACCGCCACTTTAAAGAGGAAATATGAGTCCAAAAATGTGAGATCACATTACATAAATAACAGTCTCCCACTTAATCCCAACATTTTCATTATATAGATTATCCAACCAAATCCATGAAAAATTTTATGCTTAAAGAAAAGAAACAAAACACATGGATCATGGTGACATGTCATCTAATAATGAGTAATATCTTCCATGCATCACAATGCATTTTATTTCTTTAATGTCAGCCTATATGTGACAACATATCTTAATGAATAAACCCTATATTTATTCCATAACCAAGGATAATGTTATTCTCATAAACAACAAAATGTGTACACTAAAAATTGAGAATCAACATTACAATAGAATAAGAGTTTCATACAACAATAATCGTCCATATGATGACAAATCACATGATGGAACCTATTCCCACACTAGTTACATGATCCTTATACTTCATTGGTGGCATGCCTTTAGTTAAAGGATCGGCTATCATCAATTCAGTGCTAATGTGTACTATGACCACTTTATTCTCCTTAACACGTTCCCTTATGGCTAAATACTTGACATCGATATGCTTACTTCAATTGCCACTTTTGGCATTTTTAGCCATAAAAACTACAATTGAATTGTCATAATATATTCTTAATGGCCTAGAGACAAAATCAATAATTCTAAGCCCATAAATTAAACTCTTCAACCATACACCATGCGAGGTAGTTTCAAAATAAGAAACAAACTCAATTTTCATAGTGGAATTAGCAATCAAAGTCTGCTTCGCACTTTTCCATGATACGGCTCTGCCAACTAACATAAAAATGTATTCGAATGTTGATTTCGAGAATCAACTCAACCCGTGAAGTCCACATCCAAATAACTGGCTACTTCCAAGTTGTTAATCTGTCTATACAAAAGCATGTAGCCTTTGGTACCTTGAAGGTATCTCATCACTTTCTTTACTTCTCTCCAGTAATTCATATCTGGATTACTCTGATATCTTCCCAATAGTCCCACAGCAAAAGCGATGTCAAGTCGAGTGCAAATGAGCATACATCAAGCTTTCAACAAAAGAAGTATATGGAATGTTTTTCATTTGTTCCCTTTCTAGATTGATCTTCGGGCATTGGTTCAAATTGAACCCGTCACCCTTCATAATGGGTGCTAATCTTTCATCCGAAATCTTTCTAAGACCTTATTAATATAGGTTTCTTGAGATAGTCCTAAAATTCCTCAAAGTCTATCTATATGGATCTTAATGCCAATAACATAAGATGTCTCACTCATATCCTTCATGTCAAAATTCTTAGAGAGAAATTGTTTCACCTCATGTAACAATCCCTAATCATTGGTTGCAAGTAGAATATCATTCACATATAGTACAAGGAAACAAATTTTGCTCCCACCGACCTTTTGGTATATACATTAATCCATGACATTCTCTACAAAACTGAATAAAGAGATGATATCATGGAACCTTAAGTACCATTGGCGAGATGCTTGTTTCAAACCATATATAGATTTCTTAAACTTACACACCAAATGCTCACCTTTACTAGAGGAGAATCCTTTAGATTGTTTCATGTAAACCTCATCTTCTAGTTCTCCATAAAGGAACGCTGTTTTCACATCAATTTGATGTAATTCCATATCAAAATGGACAACCAATGCTAAAACAATATAAAGATAATCTTTTTTAGATGCAGGAGAAAATGTCTTCGTGTAATCGATTCATTCCTTTTGATCGAATCATTTGGTGATGAGTCCAGTTTTATATCTTTCAATGTTACCCAATGAATCATCCTTAGTTTTGAAGACCCATTTACAATCAATGGCCTTCGCACCATCAGGCAACTCAACTAAATCCCTAACTTCGTTAGATGCCATAGAACTCATTTCTTCCTTCATGGCATTGCACCACAAATTAGATTTATCATTGTCCATGGCTTGTGAAAACATTTCAGAATCATTCTCAGCTCCAATACTATAGTTAGATTCTTGGAAATACATAATATAATCACTAGGAATTGCTGATTTCTTTATTCTAGAAGATCTTCTTAATGTTGAATCAACATTCTCTTAAAGAGCGTGTTGCTCAATCAGTTGTTCAACAGTTTTTGGTAATTGCTAAACAACTAGGTCTACTAGATCAATGTCAACAGGTTATAGAACTTCAATGATTGGTTGTTCATTAGCCGGTTGAACTAAATGGGCATTATGAACAACAACTAACCTTATACTTGAGGTGGAAGGTTGAGTGTCTGAATGATCTTTTTTAGGAACAAGGTCATTTAATCAATCGATCCCACTAATCAAGTCATTTTCAAGGAACTTAGAGTTTATTGATTCCACAATCCTAGTGGTGTGAGATGAACAATAAAACTTGTATCCCTCGAACCTTTCGGCATATCCAATAAAATACCCACTTATGGTCCTTGGGTCCAACTTATTTTCCTGTGGATTGTAAACTCTTATTTCAAATAGGCATCCCCAAACGCGTACATGTTGCAAACTCATTTTCCAATATTTAAATAACTCACAAGGTGTCTTTGGGACAACCTTAATTGGAACTCAATTTAATATATACATTGTCGTCTTAAGTGCTTTAGTCCATAAAGACTTAGGAAGTTTGGAGCCACTAAACATACTCCGCACCATGTTCAATAAAATTCAATTTCTTCTTTCCACTACATTGTTTTGGTCCGAAGAACCAAACAGTACATTGGACAACTATTCCATGCTCTTGAAGAAACTTTGCAAATTGATCAGGTGCTTGTCCATCTTTAGTATATTTACTATAGAATTATCCACATATATCTGATCACATGATCGTAATTTGCTTGCCATATTGTTTCTCTACTTCCGCCTTAAATACTTTAAAGGCATCTAACACTTCATGTTTATTATGAAGCAAGCAGAGATATAAGTAATGTGAGTAATCATCTATGAAAGAAATGAAGTATTTCTGACCACACAAGTCCATATCTAGACCACAAATATCCGTATGTATGATTTCTAATATTTTCATACTCTCTTGACACATTTCTTCGTCTTATTGGTCTGTTTTCCTTTTATGCAGTCCACACAAGTATCACAATCAGTAAAATCTAAAATATTGAGTACTCCATCATTTACCAATCGCTTAATTCTATCTACAGAGATATATCTCAATATCCAGTACCATAACATAGAGGAATCTTCTTTCACAACACATCGTTCTATACCGGTGTTATCATGAATATGCATCCCATTATAATAGGCATTGTCTCGTAATTTAATTAAAAAAAAAATCTATCAGACAAAGTACCACTTCCAATAATTTCATATTTAAATGATAAACATAAATTTGAATCTGAAAAATTAAAAGAGTAACTCAGAAGTACAAGTTTTGAAATTGAAGTTAAGTTTATAAAGAAACTAGGAACATAAAAAGTCATTCCCAAATTCAAAATAGAGACATTATTGAGAACTAGTCTACCCGTCCCACGCATCTTGTTTCCTGAATAAATGCTTTGTTTAATTCCCACTAGCTTCTTGAGGTTTTGAAAACCCTGTAAGAAATTTGAAATGTGGATTGTAGATCCAAAATCAATCCACCAAGTGTTATGACTCACGCAGCCATATTAGATTCATAACAAATACAAGAGGTTTGATTCATTTTCTTCTCGAGACAGGCCTTAAATATGACGCAATACTTCCTTACATGCTCTTTCCTTTTACAGAAGAAACAGTTGGATTTTTTCTTAATGTCAACTTGGGGAGATATCTTACATTTTCCCTTATGCTTGCCATGGCCCTTATTTTTTCATTGTGTTGCCAAATGAGCACTTTCTCCTAATTCCATAATCGATATTTCTTCCTCTTGAACACATATGATCATTAGTTCATTAATTGACCATTTATTATTATGTGTGTCGTAAGAGATCTTGAAATGTGCATATTGTTGCGGGAGAGTGTTCAAAATATAATACACAAGAAAATATTTAGATATCTCAACCTCAAGGTTCTTAAGCTGAGCCACAATGTCCCTCATCTTCATAATGTGCTCACGCACACCTTTAACACTAGTGAGCTTTAATGATGAAAAATTCATAATCAAGATCATGATATGCGCTTTCTCTGAAGTCTCAAACTACCAATCAATGGCCTCCAATAAAGCCTTAGCATTGCTATGCTGAGCAACCAAATCATGGATACTAGAAAATATTTTAGCCCCTGTAAACATCGCACTAATGCGGTTGGACTGCTCCCATTGATTATAAAGGGCTATCTCAGCTGCAATGCTCGAATCAGTAGGAGCAGGTGGTTCATCTTTCCTTATAGCATGGTCAATGTCCATCCACCCCAATTGAAGAAGAACTAACTATTTCCAAACTTTATAGATTTCACCATTCAGTATGTGAACATTACACTTAAATTCAGAGAAATTCATAAGTTGCAAAACTGCATATCAAACAATCATTGCTTATGTCACAAAATTTGAGGCAAAATATATATAAATCATGTTTTACCAATATAAACACGTCACGAACATGAATCACATAACATAAAAACTATCTATGGGTTAAGCTTTTAATTTAAATAAATTCATAATTACATTATAAAGAAACCACCATATTATATACATTTTCTTAATCCCCGTGGATAAATTAAGAAAAATAATTGATCCTAATTAATTATATTAATATAATGAAAATTCCTATGGAATAAAATTCATCATATTAATATAATTAATCACAATCAATGTCCATTTCTAAATAGGATCCAAATGCTCTAAATATATAATTTAATTAATTAAGATATTGTGGCTACTCTTTAATTAATTAACTATATGGATCATTGGACATTTAATTTCATGCATAAAATATTCATAAAAATGGAAGAAAGGGCAAAACAGTTAATAATGCACCAAGGGGCAGAACAATAAATAGATCAGCCAATGGCACAATTGTAAAATTGCAAGAAGGGCAAAATGGGAATTTTAAATTTGGCTGAGGGGCAAAAAAATAAATAAAGCCACCAAGGGCAGAAATGCAAAAATGGCAAAAGAGACGGACAAAATAGAATATAATAATTAAAAAAAAAACTCATGGCACATGTGGATCCCACAAGCCTACGATTTCATGCCCGTGGCCCCACACGATTCTTCCTCCATGCGAAGAGAAGGCCTCTCGCCATTTTTCTCCGTTTTCGACTGCGACTTCGCCACCCGTTTCTTCTCCGGTAGCCCATTTAAGACCAAAATAAATAATGGGTTTTAGAGACCATGCCGGCGCAACCACATAGATCCAAGTTTCGGTGAAAATGACTAAGAAATTGGCCCTAAATCAAATGAAAATTTCCCAAAACACAAACCCTTAACCACTGCGACTTTCGCCGCCCGATTAGCCTCCGTTGAACATCAATATGCCAAAATAGCTTACGGCTATTCTTCTTCATGGCGGTACGATTGTACCGGTCCTAAGTCAAGCAGTGTGTCCTTGGAATTTGGCCGGAATCGATGATTTTCCTCGACCCCAGAATGGGGGTAAGTACACTAGAAGTGCCAAAAGTTGTGTACAGCGCTCACTTTAGTATCAAAATTTTTTTCCGGATCACTTAAGTGCTACTTTAAAAAAAAAAATGATCATTTTAGTGTTAACACCAATCCGGATTGCTGGAAATTTGACGTGGCTATATTTTATTAATTTCTCAATCCTACGTGGCTCACCGGTGTGCCTAGTCAGCATATAATCCCTAAATGACGTCATCCAAAAGTTATAAATAGTGATCATTTAAATGCTAAATTTTATTAAAAGTGATCATTTGGGTGCCAAATTTTATTTAAAGTGATCACTTCAATGCCGGTTGTTGTTCAAAAACAATCACTTCAATGCTAAGCATGCCACGTGGAAATGCCATGTGGACTGGATTTTTTAAAAATTTGCCAAGTTGTATTATAATTTTAATTATAAATGACATGTAATCAGTTTGGCCGGAATTTCTCACTGTTGACACTAAAGTGATCGTTTTTCCTCCGATTTAGCACCTAAGTGAGCCGGCGAAAACTTTTGGCACTAAAGTGAGCGCCGTTACACAATTTTTGGCACTTCTAGTGTACTTATCCCCACCCCCCCCCCAAATGGCTGAATTACTGTTCAGATTTAAAAGGCCTGAAAAGTACACTAAAAATTCGACAAAAACAAGGCAGAGGCACTAAACACGCTTGAATACCAAACATTAGAATTAAAAATCAAATGTGGAAAATGTAATCGATTATAAACAAATCTCCAGCCATTGTTTGTATTCATGTTCATCAAAAAATCCCAACGATTGAACGAAATATCGGGCATACTCTACTAACCCAATCCCATCGCGTACTAATAGTGTATTTTAAAATTGAAAGGGTTTATGTTAGACCTTGTGATTACCCTTAAGAAATGAGCGATCGTTCATTTTATATAACATCTCCCATCAATGCGATTACTAAATGGGCAGTTGTCACGAAGAGATACAAGGCATGGAAAAACTACATGTGGAATAACCGTAACTTTAAAGAGAAAATGTGAATCCGAAAATGTGAGATTTCATTATATAAATAACATGAAGCAGGCGTCGCTTCTTGTGGTCCTTATGGCAGCCACCTGGGAAGGGCAAACTAGAAGCCCCTCAAGATTATGTAAATCTCGCAAAGCACCTGCCCAAGGGGTTCTTAGACAAGATGGCCAAGGTCGGGAGAGTGATTGGGTGAGCCGCTCAAGTAGCGATCCTGGCCCACCCGGCCATCAAAGGATTCGTATCCCACTGCAAGTGAAACTCTACCTTAGAAAATATAATTCAAAGTATTGATCGTCATGTGGCCCCAAATTAGGGAGGAACAATTCAATGCATATGAGTTAATGGTGAAGCCCGGTCTCGTAACAGAGATCAAGATAGATGATGAGAGAGATTTCCCCAACAAAGGAAATGACATCGTCATTGCAGCAAACAAATTAGAGGGTGGGATGAGAAAGTTAATGCAGGGCAAGGTGGCTAGGGAGAGGAGGAAAAAGGTGAAGGAGGTGAGTGAGAAAAGCATGAAGGCTTTGGTGGAGGGTGGGTCTTCTTCCTTCTGTTTGGCTCATTTCATTGAGGACGTCTGCAAACAATGAGCCTCCATTTGGCTAGGAGACAGGTTGAGTGGTATTTCGCATACTTTTCTTTATTTGTTATTATTATCGTTGTTTTCTAATAAGTTGGTATTTTGAATCTTGATTTCTTGGAGTGTGTCTTCTAGTGTTCCTATGACTGTAATCCATCCTCGATCTCCAATAAATGAATTCCATTTTGGATTATCAGAGTAAGAAAAGTTGCGGATTGACAAGAACTCATACGTGTCGAATGTTTATTAAAGAAGAAAGAGGAAATACAATAATCAACTATGCCATTCTTGAAATTTTCATCCACCACTTGGGCGAACATCTCCTTGCATGTAAGAACCCTGAAACCCATAAGAATCGTCATCATGATCAAAGCAAAGCTCGTGTTCGTTCCATCACTAGGCTCCTCGTCAAACTTGACCACCCTCCACCTATTAATCACCCTCCTGATCATGAAAGCTGCCACACCAATCTCAAACCGACATCAACAACCGGAGGCGATCACTCACCCGACTCTAATAGCTGGGGCTGCTTCCGTTCTTCCATCTCATCGGGGGTCATTCCCATTTGCAAGACTAACCCTAACAAGGTCTGTAATCTCTACACCCGGCTACAAGCCACATAGAGAAAAAGAATAAAAAGATGAATGGGAGGAGTCTGTCAGATCGCTATGTAACCATCCCCGCTGCAGACTCAGATTGAGAACGATCCTCTACGACTCCGAGGGGTTCAAAGGGACCCAACCAGAGCTGTTAATCACACTGGTTACACGGCCATGGTTCATCTACCAAACTTTAGTTCCTATCTCCTTAGGTCTCAAGGACACAAAGGTACTAGTCTATAGAACATATCCAATTTAAGTATGTTGGCACATAAATGTTTGCCCAAAGATCATTTTCAAAAAATGGGAACTTGTTTTTCCACACAAATATTTCATGTCAAATCCTTGTATATAAATTACCTAGGCGTTTAGTATTATTTTTAGATGGAATATGTTTTCCTTGAAATCAAAAAAAAAAAAAAAAAAGGAAAGAAGAAGAGAAGGTTGGAGCCGAGGATCTGAGTGTGACCAGCCAAGCCTTGAGGGATCAGATTGCAATTGAAACAGTAAATGGGGGCCAAAGTGCAGTTTTTCAAAGTTAGGGGACCAATTTGCAAATTTTATAAAATTTCGCTCAAGCCATCATCGTTTCCATAATCTTAGCCACCAATTGAGTTGAAATTGAACATGGGCCAAGTCAAATTGATCAAATCAAGCAAAAAAAAGACTAAATTAAGTGAAATTGGGCATTCTTAGATAAGAAAGTAGCCAACTTTGAAGGACTTTCTTGCAAAATTAGGTAGGAACAATTGCGAAGACTATTCAGGATCTTCAATTACTACATATAAGCTTGCTAATTGACCAAAAATTTCTACCAAATTGATGAATTAAAGCACTCAAACTAGCAGCCAAAACTCAATCCATGATTCAGTCTCAATTCGAAGCTGTTGAGTAAGCACTTTGTGGCTCCACCATGTCTACTCAAACTACCCAATAAACTTAATCTCTGCTTGTGATGGAAGACCATAATTAGGAGTGCAAGTGGACAAAAAAAATTGGCCAAGGATAAGCCACTAAAAGCATGTGAAAATCACAGTAGAATCCACACCCAATACCTACAAAAGTTGAAAAATTTGGTCAAGTCATAATAGACAAAGTAGCTCATTTGGCAAGTTTGGTAGGGGGACAAAAACTGATCAAAAGATTGCTTAATTCAGTATACAAAATCTCTAAAAGAGGCTCTTTTGGGTCATAAAATGTCAAAAACAAGAGGTACTAAGGGAGGCTCTCGGTCATTCTCAAAAATACACCCCTCACAAGCAACTTAAAAAAGGCTTAACTCAGAAAATTTCAAACTGACCCTTGGAGAAAAAAATAAAATTTTCACATACTTACATTCAAAATTAGCCAAAACTTTCAACTAGAGGTCAAAACTTCACTGAAAAAATCTTTCCAATCATAAGTCGCACATTCCAAATGGATATCAGAAAGGCCTCTTAAAGCGTCCCAAAAAAAAACTCTCTTGGTGGTCAGTAGGAGAAGCCTAAAAATTTTTCCGAGTGTTGAGCCTAATTAGTCATGGGTGAGGGAAAGTAAGCATTTTTGAGAAAAATGAGGGACAACGAAGGAAAAAGAAGACCTCTAACCTAAACTAGAATACATATAATTTAGTTTGGGATTAAATTGCTCGACAAAAGAGGTCTTGGAGTCCAATTTTGGAGACCAACAAAGTCCTTCGTTGTTAGTTATTTCTTTGCAGATCTCGTTTTTTAGTTTGAATGAGCCAACTTCCACGTGCCACTGGGAGATAATTTCTTAGTTTCCTCGGCTAAGAGCCACTGGCAAAAGAAACTAAAAGGCAAGGTAAGAATTCTAGATGTATTTTTGTTCAAATTTGAACATGTTTTGATCGTGAAAAATCAAGAGGAAAATGAGCCCAGAAAACTAATTTATGAAGCTGAAATTTTTCTAAGTGTTTGAAGCCTCTTCAAGAGCCCTATATGCTTTACTTGCTGCTCCCGTTTGCATGTGTTTTTCTATCTTCATGAGTTTGATGAATGTTATATGGGAGTACAAATGATGGTGAGGTCAACTTGGTTTGGTCTGTAAATCCTAGTGTAAACTATAAGATCGTCTACAAACTTGAGCCAAAAACCAAGCCTATCGACATTGAGTCACGGCTAGTCTGTGAGGACTATGCATGTATGCTTCTTGGAGAGGTCGTTTTGATGTGTTCGGTTGATCATTCTCTATGATTTTTTTATTACATTCGAAAGTTCATATTACATTTTTTTCCCATAGATCTCTCATGCTATGAGTGTTGAGGCTTGAACCTAGGCAAACAACCTATTTGGGGATGTGATAACAAGGCCATGTAATATCCTTTGCCCCACTTTTATCGGGTTTTCCCTTTCTACATTTACTTTCAAGTCTTTTCAATTTCATAGATGTTTACTTGCCACACCACTTTTTGATAATTTGAGTGCAAATTTCTTTTGTAAACTAGGTTAGGATTGGTCTAGACATTAAGGAAAACAATTCCACAAAAACATTTGTATCGACACTTAACGGCTTGATAAGGATTATAATCAGTAATTAAGATTGTGTGGCCATTTAGATAAATAACATTTCAAGTTAATGGTATTGCAAGGGTGCTAATAGAAACATTGGCGTAAGCAAGTCCTTGTTTCTAGAAATATTTGGTTGCATAAGAATCGAGACAACACTCCCCCATCTCAATTGATTTCTATCCAACCCCGATGGGCTAGTGGCAACTCTTAGAAATACTTAGATTGTTAAAAACTAAAATACAAAATCTAACGTCACGATGTATGGACTTAGAAGGGTCCGCGCCTAATCCAGACCATTAGCTTGGCTCTTTAGGCAATACCCCTGAACCTCTTCCTTTTTTCCTGACGGAAAAAAAGAGGTTGCAACAAAGTAAGGTCATGCTCTCTTCCCTTCACTCGCCCCTTTAAATACCAATTTCCCTAGTAGCATCTTTTCGATGTGGGATTTTGTCGACATGTCACGTGTTAAGTGCACTCTACCTTTACAATTGTGATATGAATGGAATATAATAAAATATATATTTTTTGAAGATAAGGAAAATAAAATGGATATGTTGACTTTTTTTTTTTTTAAATTATTGTTTCGTACCAGTGGGGCCATTCATAATAATTTAATTGGCAAATTCTTTACATTCATCAATGATGTGGTGTTTTACTATTTACATCCATCCCTCTTAACTATTCCTATTAGGCACATCATGGAAGATTTTTATTTTATTCGCTCAATGTCACGATAATGTAGTTTATTATACAAAATTTCTCTATGTCATATGGCCACAATAATTAAGAATTTTCTAACTGTTATCAAGTTTTCTATATTTTACATAAATATATCACACAAATAGAAAATTCCATCTTTATTTTATTCAAAAACCGAACGATTCACATTGTTACAAAATCGCACGTCAATTCCCGAAAAATAACGCAAGCAAACAATCCACCTTGTTACAAAATCACACGTCCATTCCAAAAAAATAACACAAGTAAACAATCCACCATGTAGAATATAATAATTAAATAATATAATCAAAATAACACACCAAAAATTTGTTATCAGAGGTCATCGAAATTTAGATTACATCTCTGTGCAAAGGCACTCTGCAAATCCACTAGACTTCGA
Source organism: Eucalyptus virginea (assembly GCA_014182375.1). Classification (NCBI taxonomy): domain Eukaryota; kingdom Viridiplantae; phylum Streptophyta; class Magnoliopsida; order Myrtales; family Myrtaceae; genus Eucalyptus; species Eucalyptus virginea. Next base: position 7,810,891 of record CM024514.1, read on the forward strand.
ATAAAGTTGGAATATAGCAATGATTTTCTTACAAAGAGATTGAGAGCCCTCATATAAAATTAAAAAAAAAAAAAACTCACTTTTTCCTTCTCTCTTTTTCTTTCGTCTCTATTTTCTTTTTCACCATCTTGACAGTTAGTATCTCACTATCATTGATATAAAGATGTAACTTTTAAGCTAAAAGCAAAATCAATTGAAAAGACAAAAAAGCCCCTAAAAAGATTTAGTTTCATTTACCAACAATCTTCCACTTGAAAAAAAAAATATGCCAGATGCATCAAACAACTTTGCATCCATCTTCTTCAAAAGCTGATTACTGAAAAAAGTTGTGCATTTGCAATACTTCTCATCAATTAACACAGCGTAATACCAATGGAAATAGTACCAAAAAAAAATATGTTTTTCATTATCTACTACCTTGATAAACATATCAGTTGGATTTTTCAAGCCATCAATCTTCTGTAACTTTAACTCATTATCTTTCAATGCTAACCCGATAGAGTGATAACGTTTCTTAATATGTCTAGTGAGTGATAAGCTGCATTCTTGGTTAAGTACACTGCACTTTGACTATTACTCCATAGTGTACTTATAGGCTACTTTCGATGAAGCTCCTCCATATAATTTTGTAACCACATGATTTCCTTGGAGACTTTCGTGATCGCCAAGTATTTCACTTCTATCATTGATAATGCTTCTACTTTATGTAGTTAAGATAACCAACTTAATGTTATACTTGTACCTGTAACGACATATCCAGTAGTACTCTTACCACTATCCAGATCACCCAAGTGATATGCATCCACATAACCCAAGTGATCTGCATCCACCTGAGTGTTGATCATGAGATTTCTTTATTGAGATACTCAACAAATATTAGAACCCATTGGGACTCACTAATCAACATTAGTTCTAATACCATCTATTGAGAACGTGCAGCAAAAGTCCAATACCTTTCCCTAGTGACATTATCAAGAGAGAGCCTAAATTCGAGTTCATCATCATATTCAAGTGGATACACTTTCATTCAAGTTGATGTGTTATGAACCAACTATGATATATCAATAACTCCAAACCACATCAAATCTCTTATATATAATTTCTCTAACAAAGTTCACACATGCTCCTATCATGACCCTCTCGAAGTGAACTCCAAGGAAGTTTCATGGATTGCTAAGAGGACACGAAAACCTTCTTAAAAGGTGGTGCTTACACTTCACACAAACTCTCTAATACTCTACTAATCACAGCTTGGTTTTTCATCAATTGTTTCATTTCATTTTTAATCAAATGTCACCCCTCTCCTAATCTAAGACCTAGGAGTCAAGTAAGATGCGGGAGCCAACCCACCTTACCTTTGCGAGCCAAAGGTGAAAAATATCCTCTAAGATTGGGCTAAACAAAGAAAAAGATCGATCCTCTTGAGGACTTGATTAAGGTAGATTTGTCTGTTAAAATAATTAAATATTAAATCATGCCTTCATCTAACAGCTTAAGTTTTTATAACAGTTGGCAATGTTCCCACAAAATTTAACATGATATCAAAGTAAGAGATCATAAGTTCAAATCCTACTAGGCCCCAATTGCTTCTCCAATTAAACATGTCAATGCTTAGTACTAGGAAAAAAGACTAGACTAAGCGTGAGAAGAGTGTTAGAATAATTAAATATTGAATAACGTCTTTATCTAATAACTTAAGTTTTTAGAATAGTTGGCAGTGATCCTACAAAATCTAATATTGTCTAATACTTCTTATTAATACCTTTTTCTCTTTTGTGAAAAAAAAAAATCATGTAATATTTCCAATTTTATTCCCTAATATTCATCTAACAATCCATGCATAAATGCTCCAATATTATAAATTAAGTCAATCAATAATAATAACAGATAAAGGACGAGAAATTACTAGAGCCATGTCGGGTACCATTATATATCGTCTTATTCTAAGAGAGGACACCGTGAGGTATAAATGAAAATAAAGGTGCATAAAATATAATATTCTTAATCTAAGTGATGATGATACATTCTAAAATTGACAAAAATGAAACTAATAATATAAAAAAGAAAATTAAACTAATCCTGCTATCCAGACTGAGACGACGGACGTTCAGCCCGTTCCGTTCTTGTGCTCTAAAACGGGCCTAAACCATGCTATAGCAGCCACGATAATCCTAGAACGTATCTACATCAATTATGAGAGTGAGTACGAAAGAAAATCATATAAACAAATTCAAATTACAAAAGAAATTATGAACTAACTATCAAGATTGAAATAAATTTAAACGGCGTGCATTATGACATCAATTGCTAGATATTCATGAGAAAACATCAAACTAAAACCAAAAGCAATGATAGTTTCTTCAAATTAAACCATATTCAAGTTGCTCCATGTTTTCGATGCGGATTGTGAGCACATCGAGGGATCAACACTCAGATGAAACCAAAGTAAAATATTAGTCGACTCACACAATCGAATTAGTCAAAAGATGGAAATTGAAGTTTGGTTTTTAGCACGATGAACACCACGGACGCCAACTAGTTTCCATCGAATGCTCCGACGAACTCTAGCGAATGATGCGGCAACAAGAGTTTGTCGCTAATCATATATATATATATATATATACCTGGCCCAGCCCATCCAGACCTCGCAGGGAGAGAATGGAAGTCACTGAACAAAACTTTGAAAAGATCCAACTTGCTTTACGGCTAAAAAGAGCAAGACGTGAAATGCTCTCGGGAACACCATGATGAAGAAATAAACTCATCATCAAAGTGATCTTGCGAATTTATAACATGAGAAAGTTTAGAGGAGGGGAGGTTACCCCATGCCAATGCCAGGACATATCACTGCTTGTAGCAGGATTTGAACCTAAACATGTGTGGAGAGTTCAAATTTTATAGTTTAGTCAACCTATTTTGATAATAAAAAAATATTTGTTATCATTCATGAAAATAATGAGACCTAAATTATCATCAAGGATAAAAACATTTGTTGTGGACTAATTATTTGAATCGATATAAGTGATTTTTTTTCAATATTATTAGTTTTTCGTGCAATAAAAGCAACCTCAAACAAATTCCAAATTCCATCGTTTGCTTGGTTTGGGGAACTTTTGTTTTCACCGCTTCCACCGGTCACACCTCTGCACCTTGTCTGACAAGGTTCTTTTGCTTTTGCTTTTTATTCTGTCTTGAGCGTGATGCCTTCCCTTGCTCCATGCTGGGTCGTGTTTTATACTGCGAGTTCACCGTGTTCTTCTTTGTTTTTTCTCATGTTTGGTCTTCCTCAGGCACCATATCTTGCCCAATTCACCCGTAAAAATCCACGTTCAAATCGAGAATTCAAGTCAAGTTTTTCCTCTGTTCCTTTCTATTTTGGCCAGATTCGCATTTCCTGGATGGTACTAGCGCCGAATATTCTTATCTTGCCGTTCCGAAATGTAACACCACATAAGCATCGCACACGTGCTCTTTCCCGACGACTATGAGGGAGGCCATAGGCATGGGCTTGGCCAATCGTGGGTGAGTGGGTGAGTTTGATTTTTTCTTCTTTTTTAAAATTTTTTTCTTTTCATTTGTTAATCTAATTTGTTTTCTATTTTTTAATATTTTCTAATGTGGCGCTTAGTGTGTGTCACATGTCTTGAGAAAGTAATAAAATAATACACATCAGCATTTTCCATTAGTTAAATTGAACGGAGTTAACGGAATGATTTGATGGAACTAATTTGACAAGTTTTAAAACTTAATTACATTATTTGCTAATTTTAGAATTCAATTGCATTTTCGTAAAAAGTTTTTGAACTTCCAATGAACTTATCCCATATTCTTTTGTTAATAATGAGAGATCCTGAGGCGATAATTAAGTGTCAATAGCTTCTCGATGTCCTCAAACCTTTCCTACCTTTCCAAATTGGCAGTAAATTTGTCCTCATGAAATGTTCAAGCTCTTGTTCAGAATCTTAGCGATAACATCTTCAAGTAATAAAATATAGGATAAAGGCTGCCTTTATCTTATCCTATCTCCCTTTTACTGTCGATATTGGTCTAATTAATCTACAGATTATATAATAACTTCTTGATCTATTATGATGAGACATCATATAAATCACTCAACATTTTCATCATGCAAATAGCTTCTTGAATGCATTGGATGCGTATGAACCCAATACATCTCATCCTTTAAATCTTATTTGTCTCATGCTGGATCCACTAACATTATTTATGTTAAATTAATGTATCGAGTTTAGATTGGGTATGAGACCCAACCCAATTGGATGATGTAAACTGATCCGTGTTAGATGAGTTATCAATGAAAGAGTCCTAATTGGATTTTTTTTTTTTTTTTTTTTAGGCCTTTTTCTGAAATGATAATCTTGGATCTTACTTAGCCAGTGGATTCAGCTAAAGAAGTAATTTAAATCGGGAAAGATGTTGCTTACTTGTAGCTCAACGGATCAACAATTGACATCCTCCATACAGTAAAAGAATACATACACACATATACATACATAGAATGGTATGGTCAGAGGGTATGTGGAGTAAAAGAAAAATAAAAGGACGTGGGTTTTGCTTTTATTTTCGTCTCCAGCGACAACCGCCTAGTAGACGCATAGTGGGGGACTCCTTTGAGCCACTCCGAATACTGATTTGTGCAAAGGATTCTACACTGGAATTGTGACGTTTTCTTTGTGAAAATGTAAATGTTTCAAGCAGTGAGATAATCCTCTACGAGTCTAAACACACTAGGCTATATGGCATGTGAGTAATTATAACTCTGTAATTCTTTAATTGATTATTGGAGTATTTGTCGTTTTCCCTCCCATGGATTAGGTATTGATATTTAAAATAAGTAAATCTCTAGTGTTATCAAACTAAGTAAATCTCTGGTGCTTTTTATTAGTTTTTCATTTATTTTTCTAGTAATTTTCGCATTTGTTTAATTGGATGCATCGGTTGACGTTAGCCGGGGTGGTTTTGGAATTTCTCGCGGAGTAAACCCACTCGAAGCAATAACCAAACTTAAAATTTAACAAACGCAAGTCAAACTAGACGGCGATTTCGACCAATAAAAAATGAAATAGGCAGCGACGAAGACCTCAATCAGCACGACGTGGTCGCCTCGTGCTATTGTTTACTTCATTCCACCAACTGAAGACTTACAAGTTGAGATTCATAAGAGCCTCCACCTCGTTATCATCTTCGCAACCGGCTGTACTCAGTTAGGAAAAGAAGAATTTTCGAAGGCATCGTCGTCATCATGAGTGCTAAATCTGAGCTCGTGTTCATCCCATCTCCGGGCCTCGGCCACCTGGTGTCGATGGTGGAGATGGCCAAGCTCCTCGTCGACCGCGACGATCGGCTCTCCCTCACCGTCCTCATCATGAAGTTCCCCTTCGACTCGGAGATTGATTCCTACATCGAGTCGCTCACCGCCTCCGTGGCTGCCCGCATCCGCTTCGTTCTCCTCCCTAGGCAAAGCCACTCCCCAACGACGTCTGGCATGGCCTTCCTCCATCACTTTGTGGAGAGCCACAAAGCCAACGTCCGAGAAGCCGTCGCTGAGCTCTCTGTCCGTGGCTCTCCACGGCTCGCTGGGCTTGTCCTTGACATGATTTGCACCTCGATGATTGACGTGGCTGTTGAGTTCGGCATCCCTTCCTACATGTTCTTCACGTCGGGCGCGGCGATCCTTGGAGTCATGCTGCACCTCCAGTCCCTCCGAGATGAGCAACACATGGACCCGACCAGGCTCGAGGGCTCTGACGCCGAGCTGGACTTCCCGGGCCTTGCTAACCCGCTGCCTGCCGCCAAGTTCTTGCCCTTGGAAGTGTTTATGTTAGAAGACTGCCGGATATTCTTGGACTTCGCCCTAAGGTATAGGGAAACCAAGGGAATTTTGGTAAATACGTTCGCTGAGCTGGAGCCGCGCGCTATGGATGCCCTGCCCAGCCTTGGAGCACCTGCGGTGTACTCCGTGGGCCCCATACTGAACATCACGGATGAGAGCAAAAAGGGTTTCGAGATCCTGGACTGGCTCGACCAGCAGCCAGATGCGTCAGTGGTGTTCCTGTGCTTCGGGAGCAGGGGGTACTTCGACGAGCACCAGGCAAAAGAGATTGCCCACGCGTTGGAGCAGAGCAGGTACCGCTTCCTGTGGTCCCTACGACAGCCTCCGGCGAAGGGCAAGCAGGAAGCCCCCCGGGATTACGTAGATCCGGCAGAGGTCCTGCCCGAGGGTTTTCTTAATAGGACAGCCGGGGTCGGGAGAGTGATTGGGTGGGCCCCGCAGGTCGCAGTCCTGGCCCACCCAGCCATTGGAGGGTTCGTGTCTCACTGTGGGTGGAACTCCACCCTAGAAAGCATATGGTTTGGCGTGCCAGTCGCCGCATGGCCCCAGTATGCAGAGCAACAATTCAATGCGTTCCAACTGGCGCTAGAGCTCGGCCTTGCGGCAGAGATCAAGATGGATTATCGAAGAGATCTGGTCAAAGGTAGCGACGGTGTCGTGAAGGCAGACGAAATAGAGAGAGGGATAAGGAAGTTAATGGAGGGCAAGGAGGCCGAGGAGAGGAGGAAGAAGGTGAAGGAGGTGAGCGAGAAGAGTAGAAAGGTCTTGATGGAGGGTGGCTCTTCTTACTTGTGTATGGCTCGCTTCATCGAGGATGTTTGTAGTCAATGAGCCTTCATTTAGCTTGGAGACAGGATTGGCTGGTATTTTGAGCACTGTTGGTATTTTGATTCTACGATTAATTGGAGGGCGTGTTTTAGGGTTTCTGTGGCTACAATCCATGTTTGATTGTTCTAGCATTTTTGTGGCACAATCCATGTTGATTTTGTTGACGTGTTTTATGTTGAACCGGTCAATTTGGGTTTGGCCCGTCTGCAAAGGTAACGATAAATATAGAATGGGTTCAAAAAGACATCATTGGTAAAATTCATATGGTAGATTTACGTGTCCTTGCACGTCCTTGATCTACGAGTATGAATGAATTTCATTGTGCTCTTGTTTTCCCCTTCCAAGGTTTGTTGTCCTATTTCTCTCTTGCGTCCATTGCTCTTCTCATTCCTGCTTCTGAAAGTTAGGGCCCTCTGTTCTTGCTTGGCTTGCAATGGAGAGGAGGAGAATATAAAGAATTTCGGAGTAGCAAATTTAGCGAAATTGAACTTTAGTCGAAAATGTAAATTTGATTTGACCCCATGTGGAACCCAAAGGATCCACATACTCATGGACCGATTAGAACACTATAAGACATGCAAATCAGCCTCTCCTTGCCCATCAGATGAGACTGTTTTACGAGGAAGTCTGCATCGAACGGTTGGTAGAGAGAATCCCATATAGGCCAACGTCTCATAAGATTAATGTAACACCATTGACAAAACTAAAGGCAAAAAGAGTGCACAAATAATTCAAAGAACATAATCTCTCTTGACATAACACAACTTACGTAAATGACAGTGGTTATTACTTCCCGATTGTCTTATTTACAAAAGGGAATATCAATCTCGATATACAAGTTCAACATATATAGTGATGCAACAAAATTAAGAGCTTTCTAACACGTCTTTCTTACATTAAGATCAAGGACCGATGATCGCCTAGCTCTGATCAAAACGGTGGACTAGTTTTATGGCATGGCAAGATCGTGACTTGGGCACCAAGAGATTTCTTCAATCCTCGATTTGATTTTCCTAATAGTGATGCAGGCATGCATGATCCATCACATCGAATAATGCATGATCCATCACATCGAATAAACTTACATGTTTAGTATCAAGACGAACATAGTGATATTCAAACAGTGACGTTCAAACATTCGATCTCTTTAAATTCAAAATAGCCATTGAAATTATTAAATAACTATCTTAAATATTTTCACATTACAATTCTTCACTGTTTTGCAAAATTTTAATTCACCTTCAAATGAAAATTTAATTGAGGTTCGGTCGAAAGTTTCTGTTCAATTAATTTATGATACTAGAACGGAGCGCCCGCGGTGTACCCCGTGGGCCCCATAGTGAAGGTCAAGGTTGAGAGCAAAAGGGACACATAAGGTAATAATAGTCCGCGGGGTTTCGAGATCCTGGAGTGGCTTGACCAGCAGCCAGAAGCCTCTGTGGTGTTCTTGTGCTTCGGAAGCTTTGGGAGCTTCGACGAGGACCAGGCGAAGGAGATTGCTCGCGCGTTGGAGCAGATCAGGCGCCGCTTCCTGTGGTCCCTACGTTAGCCACTCGCAAAGGGCAAGCTGGAAGCCCCCCATGACTATGTGAATCCGGCAGAGGACCTGCCCAAGGGATTCCTAGACAGGACAGCCGGGGTGGCAGAGTGATTGGTTGGGCCCCTCAGGTCGCAATCCTGAGCCACCCAGCCATCGGAGGTTTCGTGTCCCTTTGCAGGTGGAACTCTACCCTAGAGAACATATGGTTTAGGGTGCCAGTCGCCACATGGCCCCAATATGCAGAGCAAGAGCTCAACGTATTCGAGCTGGTGGTGGAGCTCGGCCTCGTGGCAGAGATCAAGATGGATTATCGGAGAGATCTCGTCAAAGGTAGTGATGGCGTTGTGACTGCAGACATCCTCAATGAAGCGAGCCAGAGACAAGTAAGAAAAGCCGCCCTCTATCAAAGCCTCCCTACTCTTCTCGCTCACCTCCTCCACCTTCTTCCTCCTCTCCCCAGCCTCCTCACCCTCCATTAACTTCCTTATCCCTCCCTCTATTTCGTCCGCAGTCACAACGCCATCACTACCTTTGACGAGATCTCTCCGGTGATCCATCTTGATCTCTGCTGCAAGGCCGAGCTCCACCACCAATTGGAACGCGTTGAATTGTTGCTCTGCATGCTGGGGCCACACAGCGATCAGCACGCCGGACCATATGCTTTCTAAAATGGAGTTCCACCCACAGTGCGACACAAACCCTCCAATGGCCGGGTGGGCCAGGACCGTGACCTGCAGGGCCCACCCCATCACTTTCCCGACTCTGGTAGTCCTATCAAGGAACCCCTCGGGCAGGACCTCTGCGGGATCTGCGTAGTCACGGGGGTCCTCCAGCTTGTCCTTCGCCGGTGGCTGTCGTAGGGGCCACAGGAAGGAAGCGGTATCCGCTGCGCTCCAACGCGCGGGCAATCTCATTTGCCTGGTCTTCGTCGAAGCTCCCCTTGCTCCCGAAGCACAGGAACACCACTGACGCATCTGGCTGCTGGTCGAGCCAGTCCAGGATGTCGAAACCCTCTTCGCTCTCATCCGTGATGTTCAGTATGGGGCCCACGGAGTACACTGCAGGTGCTCCAAGGTTGGGCAGGGCATCCATAGCGCGCGGCTCCAGCTCAGCGAACGTATTTACCAAAATTCCCTTGGTTTCCCTATACATTAGGGCGAAGTCCAAGAATATCCGGCAGTCTTCTAACATAAACACTTCCAAGGGCAAGAACTTGGCGGCAGGCAGCGGGTTAGCAAGGCACGGGAAGTCCAGCTCGGCGTCAGAGCCCTTGAGCCTGGTCGGGTCCATGTGTTGCTCATCTCGGAGGGACTGGAGGTGCAGCATGACTCCAAAGAACGCCGCGCCCGACGTGAAGAACATGTAGGAAGGGATGCCGAACTCAACAGCCACGTCAATCATCGAGGTGCAGAACATGTCAACAACCAGCCCGGTGAGCCGTGGCGAGCCGCGGGCAGAGAGCTCAGCAACGGCTTCTCGGACGTCGGCTTTGTGGCTCTCCATGAAGTGATGGATGAAGACCCGGCGAGACGTCCTCGGGGAGTGGCTTCGCCTGGGGACGAGGACAAAGCGGATGCGGGCAGCGACGGAGGCGGTGAGTGACTCGATGCGGGAATCAATCTCGGAGTCGAAGGGGAACTTCATGATGAGAACGGTGATGGAGAGCTGATCGTCGCGGTAAACGAGGAGTTTGGCCATCTCCACCATCGACACCAGGTGGCCGAGGCCCGGACATGGGATGAACACGAGCTCGGATTCAGCACTCATGAAGACGCTGATGCCTTCGAAAATTCTTCTTTTCCTAACTGAGTTCACTCGGTTGCAAAGATGATAGCGAGTCGGAGGCTCTTATGGACTCAGTTAATGGGAAGGAAGAAAGCACGCAAAATGATGCGAATAGGAAAAGAAGAATATAATTAAAGGTGTTTTAACAGATAGTGAAAATAAAATATATTCCCTATTTTTTTATTATTATTTCGTACCATTAGTGCGATTCGGAATATTTTAAGTGGCAAGTTCTTTACCTTCAATAATGATGTGTTATTTTACCATTTACTTCTTCCCTCTTAACTATTCTTAACTTCTCTATAGAAAATTCTATCTATTATTGGGTCCTCTATATTCACATAAATATATCACACAAACGATTCAAGTAAAACCGAATATATAAACGGTTATGTGAGCAAGAACCATTGGACCAAATTGAGAAATACCAAAAAAAGAAAAAAGAAAAAAAGAACTGAACGCCATTTTTATTATAGACATTTTGTAGCACAAAATAGTTTTGAGACTCATTCAAATTTAATTAATATTTATTGTAGCACAAAAAAAGAAATGTGTTGATTGCTTTTATTTATTGGTACATGTAAAGTAAACCGTGACCAGAGTAAGAAAAGAAGGACAAGTTGATCCCAAGAGAATATATATATAGAAAAATGCTAAGCTGACCCTTCTTCATCAAGTGATAGAATGATAGTTAGCAGTAGGACCACTCATTTTGTGACCGGTTTCCTCTCACCAATTTTTTTATTTTTATATTTTTTATTGCAAGCGTAAATTGAGAAATAAAATCCTAAAAGAACTCACACAATCAATTTTCATGAATATGATAAAAAAATAAATTAGATACTAAAATAAAATATTACAAATAAAAAATATTATTACCTACTAAAAATAAATCGTTAATGTCATTATATAGATCTATTAAATTTAATGTTTTAGGCTAGTAGAAATACAGCAAAAGTGTCAAAATTGGCATGCGAAGACACTTAAGTGCCAAAATTTACGAAAGATATACATAAGTGCCACTTTTTTTTAAAATTGAGACATCTAGTGCTATGTCCCACAAAGGCTCCTGGAAATCTAACATGGGATTTGTTTAATTATATAACTCGCTTACATGGCTTGTCGGATAGCTGCGTCAACAAAGAAGAGGCAAAATGACATTGTTTTTCCTATTATTTAAACTTTAATATAAATATTAATTTAATTTAATTTAAAACTTTAAAAAAAAAATTGCATAAGGCATTGGACGAGGGCTATGCAAGCCCTCACTGTTGAAAGAGGACTTGCAGGCCATTGCTGCTAGTTGGTTGGGGTTGCCAGCCTTTCCCAATGATGGTGGGGAGGTGGTGGCAAGGGCTTGCATAGCCCTTGCCCAACACCTTCTACAACTTCTTTTTTAAGTTTTAAATTAAATTAATATTTATATTTATATTAAAAATTCAAATCCGAGGCAACACGACATCATTTTTGCTTATCTAGCCACGTCATCATACAAATCGATATCATTTTTTTTTACTTATATAGCCACATCTACGTGCAAAATGACATCGTTTTGTACTTGTCTTGTCGAAAAAACACCACCTCAGCATTTTGGCTAGATTTTCTCGCCATTGGCACTTAATTGATCCATTTTACTTTGATTTTACTACTTAAGATTACGTTTGGTCGTCCAGATTTCTAATCATGATAGGATTGGATAGGATAGTGACGCAGTGGAAGATATGCTTGGAAAGGATTCCAAAATATAGTGTTTATTTTGAATAATGAAGTGTTGATTACAATATCTTAGGCGTCTATTTATAGGGAGGTCACCATCTAAAAGATAACCAAATAACTTAAATCAAATAACAAAATCAAGGAAAAGATATTCATAAAAGGAAAAGTTATCGAAATATAACTAGAAAATCTACAAAATACATATGAAATCTTTGATGTTCCAAAAATCAAGGAAAACATGTGAATTTAAAATCAAGTATCATAACCAATTGATAGCTTTGAAGATCACGCAATCCTCTTTGATTTGTAGGATCACATGCTTTTGTGAAGCTCTAATGTTTCCATAAAAGCCTTTGCATGTTGTTCTATGCCAGTCTCCTCCACTTTAGAAGAACTTGACCCTGAGTTATGGTCAAGATAAAGGTGAGTATTTGGAGGATGATACTCAAATAGGTCCGCTACATTGAATGTCGAGGAGACGTTGAGGTCACCAGGAAGATCAACAACATAGGCATTGTCATTGATTTTCTTCACGATTCAACAAGAGCTAACTTTCTTATGCTTCAGTTTTTTATATGTACTGACAGAAAACATTCCTCGAGGAGGTAGACCATCACTTCGTCACCCTCAGCAGATACTTTGAGGCAACGATGTTTTTTTGCAGCAGTTTTGTAGATAGTAGTGGAAGCTTCCACTTGTTGCTTCACACCCTTTTGTATCTCTTGTAATTTTGTTGCTAGGTTCTTAGTCGTAGCACTATATCCTCAAACTTTGGGCAAAGGCATGAGGTCCAGTGTATGCTATGGCATTCGCTCGTAGATGACCTCAAACAAAGACTTGACCATGGAGCGATCGACAATGTTGTTAAAAGCGAACTCAGTAGGAGCAACATACCAGTCCTATTGCTTTGGCATGTCACTATAAAGACACCGAATAATAACCGCCATAGTACGATTGACGACTTCAATTTGACTATCATTGTAACAATGAAAGGAGCTACTATACTATAAATCTGTCCTAAATAAGCATCACAGGATCCTCCAAAAATGACTAAAGAATTTGGTGTCACGATAAGAGGTGATAGTTTTGGGCACACAAGAAGCATTACAAGTCCTTTTGCAAGGGATAAAGTGTGACATCTCTATAAACCCGTCCACTACCACAAAAACAAAATCCATACTTCATTGGGTTTAGTGAAGCCCTAACACATAATCCATTAAAATGTCTATCCAATGTCCAGAAGGAATAAGTAGAGGGGTGTAAAGACCAATATTCTGAGAGTAGCCTTTGGCAGTCTGACAAATGTAGCACATTTTCACAAATCGCCCAATATCTAGTTTCAATTGAGGCCAATAGTATCACTCTTCAACTAAGGCAACAGTTTTGTCTCGTCCAAAATGTCCTCTAAGGGAGCCACCTTGGAGCTCTCAAATAAGTTTTCCCGCAAAGAGGTGCAAGGAATGCTCAACCTATTGCCAAAGAACAATAATCTATCTTGAATGATCATGTTGCCATGAGAGCCTGTCGTAAAACACTTCTCCCAAATGTCCTAAAAATCTTCATCATCGACATAACGGGCACGGATGTGATCAAAGCCTTATGTGCATGGTGATGAGTGTTGCAACACAACAGCTAAGTGCATCAACGACTTTGTTCAAGTGGTCCGCCTTGTGTTGAAGCATGAAATTGAATTGCTCCAAAAAGGAGACCCAATGTCCATGCATTCGATTTAGGTGCTTTTGGCTCTTAATATACTCAAATGCCTGATGATCGGTGTTAAGGACAAACTCATGTCGATAAAGATGGGGCCATCAATGTTTGATGGCTTGTACTATAGCAAAGTACTCATGCTCATAGGTAGACCATTGCCTACTAACATCATTAAGTTTCTCGCTAAAATAAGCAATAGGCTAACCTTCCCTGGAGAGGATAACGTTAATGCCTACGCTAGAGGTATCATAGTCCAGTTTGAATACCTTTTCGGAATTTGGGAGCATCAGTATTGGTGTTGTGGAAAGTTTTTCTTTGATGAGAGCAAAGCTAACTTTCGCTTCGTCACCCTAATGAAATTTTCCTTTCTTCAAGCACTCAGTAATTGGGGCCATAATAGAACTAAAATCTCAGATAAAGCGTTGGTAGAATGTCTCAAGTTCGTGGAAATTGCGTGCCTCCCTAATGATCTGGGGAGTTGACTAGTCGCGGATGGCAACTACTTTTTCTGCATCAACTTGAAAGCCTTTTGCTCCGACAATATACCCCAATAAGCAAAGTCAATCAGTCATGAAGCTACATTTCTTCAAACTAATGTATAATCAGTTCGTCCGCAAGGCCGATAAGATGTCTCTTAGATGCCCCATATGCTATTGGTCATTTGGACTATATATGAGAATGTCATCGAATTAGACCACCACAAACTTGCCAATGAAAGGTTTTAAGGACTTGGGTCATCAAATGCATGCAGGTGCTAGGTGCGTTGGTGAGGCCAAACAGCATGACAAGCCATTTGTACAAACCTTCACTTGTTTTAAATGTTGTTTTCCATTCATCGCCAAGGCGGATGCGTACTTGATGGTGTCCTATACATAGATCGATCTTTGTAAGGACCTTTGATCCCGCAAGCCGTTCGAGCATGTCATCCAAGCGAGTGATTAAAAATTGATACTTGATAGTAATCTGATTAATTTCCTGGCTATCAACGCACATACGCATACTTCCATCTTTATTTGGAGTGAGGAGTGTAGGGACTGCATAAGGGTTCATGCTTTCGTACAAAAAGCATTTTCGAAGGAGTTCTTCCACTTGGTCTTGTAAAATCTAGTTCTCCTTTGGATTCATCAAGTAGTACGGCAATTAGGGAGGCTTGCTCCTGGAAAAATGTCAATCTCATGTTGGATATCCCTCAAGAGAGGTAATCCAACAAGTAGATCCTCCAGAATAACATCGCCAAATGCTTTCAATAATGGCTGAAGAGCCTCAGGAATGGGAATAATAGCTGGTTGATCTCTTTTCTCCATAATCATGTACATGCCTTCACATTTACAAATGTTTAGCATAATGCTTGCACTTTGCTTCTTTAGGGTGTAGGAAATGTTACTCTTTAGCTTCAAAGTAATCTTAATCTTTTTCCACATAAAAGAGTATGTGTTCTCTTGAGCCTATGGGTGATATCAACGTCATACTACCATGGTCATCCCAACAGGACATGACATGCATCCATTTCCACTACATCACAAATAATGGTGTCCTTATAAGACTTTCTAGTTGAAACAAGTAAATGACATGTCGACATCACCATGAATTCAGCCCCTTTACGAATCCACTCGATTATGTAATAGGAGGGATATGACTATGTCTTTATCTGTAAAAACGGGCCTTAGGCACTATGTTCTCATAACTTCCACTATCGATTATGACATCGCAAACATTACTATTGAATGTACAACGAACACAGAAAATACTATTCTATTATGTGTCCTCTCTTCACGGAGCAAGCAATAGTCACCTAACGACGCAGTTGACATGCTCGCCCTCTTCATCCTCCACTTCTTCATCAACCCAATAATCTTCGCGTATGACGTCATTGTGCTTGACAACATTGGCCATCTTTTGCCATGGGTAGTCATCAGAACGATGTCCTAGTACATTACACTTGTAGCATTTGATTGGTGGTGGCTTAACATATGGGTTATGGGCATGTCCAATTAGCGTTATGTTTGTTTGCAGTAACTGGTTCCTTGGGCACCCCAGTAGTACTCCCCAGAGTTTGGTTCATAATGCTAGTTTGTTGGTTGGAGGATTCTGGAGCATCTAATTGTCTCACCCTTCCAAATGATCCTCAAGTGGAATAATTTTTAGCCCGATTAATGGGGCTAGTTCTCTCTAATTGCATCTCTACCTTTCAAGCCATCTTTTGAGCATCTTTAACAGAGAACAAACGATGTAGAGAAACATGGTCTTGAATATTAAGTCGCGTGCCATTAACGTACCTAGTGGTCTGTTGTGTCTCTAACTCAACCAGGTTGTTACCGACGGAAAGCTAGAGAAACTCTTCTACGCAGGCTCGAATTGATCAGCTCAAATGCTTAAAATTCTAGAATTGTTGAAATAATAATTGTTCATAATTAGTGGAGGAACCGAACCTTCAACATATCTTTCATTCGATTCCGCATTCGAATGGGAGCTTTTCCTTGTTGACGTCAAGTCAGCTACGTTTGCTCATACCACCATTTTTAGGGGGCACCTTTCAACTTATACGCCACCAATTTTACTTGGCAATCATCTTCAATCTCCGTGGCATCAAAGAATTTCTCAACTTCTCAAAGCCAATCCAAAAAGTCTTCAAAATTCAAATTGCCATTGAAGGTCAAAAGGTCAACTTGAAGTTGATATTGCTCGGGGTCTTGTTGATATCCCCCATTCCGATGGCCTCCATGAACAGGCCCATCCAGGAACTCTTTTTCTTTGGAATCCTTGACATAGGCTCATTGCCTCCATCGAGGATTTGCCCCACGTTCCATAGCTACTTTCGGATCTTGAGCGGCTTGAGCATGTTCCTTCGAAAGATTACCAGGTATGGGATCGGTGGACAAATGCTAGATGGCGACGAGTAATTCTTGAAAGCTTAGTTTGGTTTGCTATGCAAATTGGTTGAACTCAACTCATGTAATAGGCTCGTTTTCACGGCCGTTAGCTATGAGTAGATTTTCATTAACGTTATTAGCCATCGTCATAGGAGAGACTTGCTCTGATATTAAATGACGTAGAGGATACGTTTGGAAAGAATTCCAAAAGATAGTGTTTATTTTGAACAATGAAGTGCCGATTATAATATCTTATGTGCCTATTTATAGAGATGTCGCCATCTAAGAAATAACCAAATAACTATAATCGAATAACAAAATTAAGGAAAAGATATTGATAAAAGGGAAAGTTATCAAAATGCAACTAGAAAATCTACAAAATACGTCTGAAATCTTTAACATCCTGAAAATCAAGGAAAACATGTGAATTTGAAACCAAATAAGGTAACCTATCTATAACTTCAAAGATCACGCAATCCTTTTTTATTTATGGACCGCCCGCTCTTATGACACTCCAATGTTTCTATAAAAGCATTTGCATGTTGTTCTACATAAGATAAAATATAAAATCCAGGGGATTTTGTGATATCATATTCACTGTTTGGTGATTGCAATAATAAAGTTGGATGTATTTGCATCATATATATATATATATATATATATATATATATATATATATATATATATTGTTTGGTATAAATACCTATATGAATCATAAATTTTACAAACAGAGATGGTAAAAATCTCTGGCGAAACTCTTGTCTACTTTATTTTTATTTTCTTACTTATTTTATTTTCCTCTCTTTTTTAATTAATTTCTTTTTTATTTCTTTCTTCATTTTCCATCATTAAAATAGAAAATTGTATTAATATACCTAAAATACTAAAACACCTAAAACATGTAATAAATATATCTTTGTATATTTAATTTATATTATAATAAGATAGAATTAAATTCAAATTTATAAATAAAAGTAAGATTAAATTAAGAAACTAAAATTTTATTTTTGTTATTTTGAATTTTTTATATTAGAGTTCATATATTATTTATATTGAAATATAATTTTAATTTGTTAATTTAAGAAATTTATTATTTGAGAAAAAACTTTCCTGTTATGAATATTAGAAATCATTTCTGCCTTTATCCAAAGTCCACCATGAGATAATTTTATCTAGTCTATATCTCATTTATATTCGATTTTATCCTATCTTGAGCAGGCACTAAACACAGGATGTGATAAATTTTATCCTATCTTGAATTTTATCTTTACCGCCAAATGTAACCTAAGTATACTTTTCTTAACTCTTGGTACTTAAGTGTTCCCACGTATCAAGTTTTGGCATTCCAAGTGTTCGCGTCTCATTTTAGGCCTAACACATCTTCATCTACAAGATTTGGATCAATAGGGTAAATTTTCTTCTCTACTAATTCATTATTCTTATTTTGTTCTTTTCTTTACTTCATTCATTTTATATGTAATAGATATCACTAGTCTTAATTTTAGGTCACCAAAGAGTCCTTATAAAGCAATTTGATTTTCACGAAAGGACTGAAAAGCCAACAATGAATTTGTTATTAATTGCAAAACCAACATTTCAAGTGTTTTTTCATCTTTTAAATTTAATAGATCTATATAATGATGTTAACAATTTCTTTTTAGTGGGTAATAATATTTTTTAATTGTAATTATTTATATTTTAGTATCTAATTTATTTTACTTCTTAGGATTTTATCTCTTAATTTAAGCTTGCAATAAAAAAACATTAAAAAAAATGGGTGAGATCAAACTAGTTGAAAAAGTCAACTGGTTTCATAACAAAGTGAGCTGTTATTAGTTGATCCTCACTCCGTCACTAGAAGGAGGATGGCCAGCTAAGCCACACTCATATATATATACACGTGCATCACGGGATTAAGGGATCCTTCTTTTTCTCGGCCATCATTAATATGAATATATATATATACACACGTGCATCACGGGATTAAGGGATCCTTCTTTTTCTCGGCCATCATTAATATGAACGAATACCAATTTACCAAATAAACCAAATTGATCTTTCTTTGGTCAACGACTAGCAATTATATCTTTGTTACAATAAAATATATCTCATCCGGACCACCCTAGAAAACGTTTTAGACCCAAACTATGACATAAGGGGCATTGCGTTTACTCTATACAATTTTTTTTAAAAATAAAACCTTTCACTTTTATAAGATGATATAGCACGTGTAGCCCTCATACCATGTCGATTTGAAAAAGAAATTAACAATTTCTTTCCAAATTACTGAAAATAATTTCTAACTCACTTTTTGCAGTGCAAATACTCAGATAGCCGATCATTCAAATGTAAATAACATTAATATAATTTCTCCCCATAATATCAGGTTTAACTTTTTAAAATTTTTTAATAGTATTTTAGATCCCTTCTCTTAGCCTTGGGCCTTCTTCTCACTGATTGTGGGCCATTTAAATTGTACTCTATAAATAGAATTTTGGCTAAAATACCATGATTAAAACATTTTGGGTTCAAAGCCAAAACCCATGAACTATATTAGTTCTTTCCATGGGAAACATAAATTTAACTAACCATTATCATGTGATTTCCTTCATATTAAGAACGTACTTTAATTCGACGCATCATAGTTGACCATTTAATTATATTAATAAAAATCGAAAGTATTTGTCTTGTGGGTGAAGAGACTGTTTGGAAAAATGCTTTGGATTGGGAAGAAATAGAATCACACTTTAAGACATAATATTACTATCTTTAAGTAATTATTTATCCCACAACATTTCTAATGATTACTGGAAAAAATCTTTTATGATACAATAAAGTCTCAAATGAGAATACCATATAACAGTTCTAATATATCTCTAGGAATTAAAGAACTCTCAGAGAAACGATTAGAAAGAATGTTGTATTTAAAAAATAAATAAATAAATCGCTTTACGAGCATAACAATCTTTATGCTACTATGAGAATAACAATTTATTATGAGCCACAAATTCTTGAATGAGTAGGCTCCATAACAATTTATAACTATTTATTATTTGATTTTTTATGGTAAAAAATAGACAACTATTCTTGCAGTAAATTAAAACTGTCAAAAATTCGACAAGACTTAATTAACATTGAGTCCAAAAATACAACATATTTATCTCTGTCTTTTGAGCAGAGGCATCTCTTCAAAAAAGGTTGCACGGTGAATAGATACGTTAGAAAGACATTGAAAAGCACACAATTTTTCACACACCCACATGCAAGTATAGTGTGGTCTAGCCCACAACTCTCTGTCTTCATTTAAATTAGTTAAAAGACATCTATACTTATATAGGCATATACTCTTAATTTTCTTATGTGGGACAAGAAAAACCACCATTTTATTTGTTTTACAAACAAACAACCAATAAGAACTGCACCTCCAATCTCTCCAAGACGATCAACAAATGGATCTAACCAAGCTCAAAGGCTTTGACACCAAGTTGGACTTTCCATGCTTCGCGAAGCCATTACCCGTGGCTAGCCTCAAAACGCCCACGACGTACCCTGTGTGCTCCATACTAAATATCAAGGGGCTGCAAGGTAACAATAGTTTGCACAATTTAGAGATCTTGGAGTGGCTCAATGACCAACGGAATGCATTAGCGGTGCTTCTATGCTTTGGGAGCTTTGACGAGGACCAGATGAAATAGACGTGTTGGATCGAAGCGGGCATCGCTTCTTGTGGTCCTTATGGCAGCTACTTGGGAAGGGCAAACCGGAAGCCCCTCAAGATTATGTAAATCCCATAGAGGTCCTACCCAAAGGGTTCTTAGACAAGACGGCCAGGGTCAGGAGAGTGATGGGGTGAGCCGCTCAGGTAACGATCCTGGCCCACCTAGCCATCAAAGGATTCATATCACATTGCAAGTGAAACTCTTGTAAAAGTTTTCCTAATATGGGCTACATTAATTGAAATTTTTCTTAATAGTTGAATATGGGCTTGGCTTGTGTGGGCCAAGTTAGGCCCGGCCTGTAATAAGAGGGCTCAATCAAAACTCTATAAATAACACTAAAGTCCATCCTCTAACCCTCATTCTTCCACGAACATTCTCTCACCTCACATAAGGAAGCTATGAGGGGTGGTCTTATCACGTCAAGATCTAAGGGCCATAGATGAGAAGAACTTGAGCGTCAGATCGTCGCCATTCCACGTAAAGAAAGATGGATTTCAAATCAGGTACAAAAATCTTCGTCTTCTCCTCAATATGTTTGAGTTTCTAGTTATGTTGATCCTGGGATGTCACTTCAACGGTCAACATTTGGTATCAGAGCATCATAGCCTAGAACTTGAACTGTTACATTTGGTCTGTTTTTGGAAATTTTGTCCATTGAAACTTGATTTTGAAAACATATTCAAACTCGTCTCGTTAAGACAAGCATTTCGATGGGTAGCACTCCTCTAGCAAAGGCCAAACACACCACCCATGAACATTTCGGATTTGCTCTACCTTTGAACCGTTTTGCTCGTTTCCATGATTTTTAGTCCAACAAAAGTGGATTTTGATCACTTATTTGGCTTCTACTTATTGAGACGAGCATTTTGGTGGGTCGTACACTTTCGAACGATATTAGACACGTCATCATGCGTCGCCATATAGGCTCTCGCACACGCTTTCATGCGCCCGGCACGTGACCGCTTAAGGTAATGGGTGACGTCATGATGAGGTCACCATGCCAACAGTGATGACATCATGCCTGACATCAATGGGTGGTGATGACATCACCAATGATGTCATTTCCCGGTTGGTTGACCTAACCTAGTTTCCAACATTGACTAGGTCGACCCGACCCAAGTTGACCGAGTCCTGACCAATTTGACTGTTGACTCGACCCGGTGGACTGTTGACTGATTGGGCCGGTTTGACCCGGTTGAACGGGGTACTAGCCAGTTCAGCACACTCGTGCGTGCAGCTCACACGTTGCGCATTCCGGCGACTCGTGAGGGCTCGTGCAACGTCCTTTTGGCGCGTGGTTTGCAGCTGCATACTCGTATGGAAGTCCTCTACACTGTGACATGTTTATTTTATATGCTTGATGATTTTATGGATATAAAAATGCATGTGGAACCTTAAAGTACGTGATTTTTTGCATATTTTTCATGTAGTTCTCTATGGTTTTGGAAATACATTGTGAGCTAAAGATTGTGTAAAGCATTGATTCATTAATAACATGTATAAAATTTAGCATATAATAATAAATAGAATAGTGTGATTAGCATGACATATGATTTTAGTGACGAATTGTCCATGTCATCAGGTTTAAAATCACATGTATAAGGTGAATGTGAGTTATAAAGTTTATATTCCTAGTATGATATAATTTCAATGATTCAATTGGGTTGTAACTGCCAAAGTGACACATTTAGTTGTATTTAAGAAATATCAGTCTCATATTGTGATGAGATGTCTCTTGTTCTAATACGTGGTCATACTCCTGAAAGATGTGATTGTATATTAGTTCGTGAAGGGATACAAAGACAACATATGGTTGAGGAGTGACTGACCCTAGTGGTTCATACACCCAAGGGTGATAAATTCGCAAAATGTTAGAATTTATTCTTATGACCGCTGTCATGTGGAGAGTATACAATTACATGTTATGTATTCTACCCAAATGTGTTTATATGATTATGCGTGTAGCTCTCGGGATATGCACTTATAAGGTTTTCAAGTTACACAGTACTCTGTTGTGATTGAGATTCTTACTGATTAAATTTGAAGTAGTGAAAAGAGGATTTTCTATTTAGGATAAAGTTGGTAGATGTTCATATTACTCTTACAAGAATAAATTGGCAATCTCATTATTAGTGAAATGGAACTAGAAATCACTTTTGGCTACTTGGGAAAAAGGCAATTAAATTTGTCTGTTATCCATTTGGGAATATTTGAAAATAGTTTACTAGCTGACCGCACTACTAAAAGGATTATGAAAGCCTTGGTGGCTTGAAATTGTGTCTTGTCTAATGCTGAGATTTAGATAAATGTAAAGAATCTTCAACATAAGGTGTGATAATTTTGATAAGGTTAAGGATTACGTTCTAAGGATGGTAGATTTAAAGTCCAAAATCATACTCACAAAGGAACTCATGAAACCACTGATCATTTTGACAATCTGGTATTAAAATAGCACCCTTTAAGAGAAATGGTATCATTTACTACTTTTGTGTGAAGAAATGACACATAAGGAATACCGTAATGAATATAAAGCTTGGTTGTCCAAACATAAGTCTAGAGTTGATGATTCCTTGACATTCATTTATGAATCCAATTCCTATCAAAAGTCTCATCTAGTTCTTGGTGGCTAAATAACGATGCAACAAGTTATGTTGTTTACCATAAGGGGATTCATAAATCTAAGGAAGTCAGATCAGGATGAATTATAACTCATTATGAGAAACAATATTTAACATCGAGTTAGTGGGAGATATTGTTTTGATTATGGATTCTGGTTTGCATTTAATGTTGAGAAACACTTTCATGTACCTTCCTTTAGACGAAATTTAGTTTTGTATTATGTCTGAAAGTGTGTTGTTATTCTTTTGAAGTAAAGAACAATGCCATATCTATGTTTTCCAATTCAAATAAAGTTGGGTATCGCAAAATGTCAAATGGATTACACTAATTGTGCTAATCTCTCAACAATATGAACGTCGCTTATATAGTTGAAAAGATTGTTTTCAATAGATCTTTACCTAAGGAACAATCTTATGCATTGTGGCAGAAACTTATTGATCATATGTCTAGAAAAAGACTAGAATGATTGATAATATTAATATTTTGTCTACTCTTAAAAGTCACCTAATGACTTATGTAGACTGTTGTAGAAGTAAGATGATTAAGATAAACAAGAAAACTGCAATCTGAAGTCCTGACCTATTGGAGGTTATTCACTTCGATATTGGTGGACCATATATGACAACATCATATATAGAATTTTTCATTTCAACACTGTCACTGACAACTATTTCTTTTATATTTGATTAAAGAAAAGTCTCAATTTTTGGATAGATTCAAGTTCTTTTGGACTAAAGTCAAGAAACAGTTATGATAAGACTTAAAGATTGTCAGATATGATTGCAGTGGTGAGTATTTTAACAAGTATGGTAATGCTAAATAGCTTAAAAGGCCATTTGTCAAATACTTAAAAGATTTTGGGATGGATTTTGGCATGATAACTTAATTTACTATGCCTGAAAGTCTTAAACAAATTGGTGTGGCCGAAAGGCATAATTGCACCATAATAAACATGATAGTGAGTATAATTATTAGGGATAAGTGTTCCAGAAGTCCTACAACTTGTCACGAAAATGCATTTCAGTCCTAAAACTTGCAAAAAGTGCATTTAAGTCCTAAAACTTGTCAAATTGTTTCAAATGAGTCCTAAGATTGACGCCGTTAGCATTTTCCGTTAAAAATGCTGACGTGGCATTTTAAATAATTTTTATTTTCCAGGTTTATTTTTTAATTAATTTTTATCCATTTTTTAAAAAATTAGATTTAAAAACTAAAAAATTAAATTTATTCTTATCTTATTTTCAACAAAAACTAAAAAGAAAAGTTAAAAAATTTATTTTTAAAATTTTAAAAATAAATTAAAAAATAATGTTAACTTTTTAAATATGTTTTTTAATAAATATTTTAACTAAAAAATTATTTTTAATTAAAATGTTTTTTAATAAATATTTTAACTTTTTTTAAAGTTTTTGGTGAAAATAAGATAAAATGAATAAATTTGATTTTTTTAGTTTTTAAATCTAATTTTTAAAAAAAATAATTAAAAAATAATTAAAAAATTCACTTGGAAATAAAAAAATTATTTAAAATGCCACGTCAGCATTTTTAACGGAAAAGGCTAACGGCGTCGATCTTAGGACTCATTTGAAACAATTTGACAAGTTTTAGGACTTAAATGCACTTTTTGCAAGTTTTAGGACTGAAATGCATTTTCGTGACAAGTTGTAGGACTTTTGGAACACTTATCCCTAATTATTAAGACTAAATTATCAAGTTTTCTATGGGATGAAACAGCCCAATACACATTAAACCGAATTTCCACCAAAGATGTTACATTGACTCGTTTTGAATTGTGGTTGGACGTAAGCCTAACTCGAATCATCTTAAGATTTGGAGTGCCCTACAGAAGTAATTAAGTTGGATTGCAAAATTGCTCGGTGTTATTTTGTATCTTACCCATGTCATTTGAAGGATATCGGTTTATGATCCTAATGGAGGTACAAGAATTGTGGAATCACAGATAGTGAAGTTTCTAGAGTTCAACATAGCTGCAGACGGTAGCTACTTTTAGACTATTAAAGATAATAGTACAGTGGGACTATTGTGTCTTTATCTTTTCCTATACAGAAGATTGTGAAGTCTTTACACCACAAATTAAACTTGTGAGGTTCAGAATACTATTATTGATACAATTTCTAATAAAACTTGTCAAGCCTCTCAGGTGCAAAATGAAGTGGTTGCAATAATTCCACTTAGGAGATTAATCAAGGAAAGATGTTCAGTTATACTATCGGACTATATAATCTATCCATGAGAGCATGACTACAATATCTGCTACGTAATTGATCTAGTGATTTATATATGTAAATGTTGTTTATTGTTCTCAGTCAAATATGTTGTTAGATGTGATGAAAGATGAGATGCAATCTATGAAACATGATAGTGTTTGGGAGCCTATTGGATTGGCTGAAGGTCACAACCTCATCCGCTGCAAATGGGTGTACAATATTAAATGAAATTTCAAATAAAATATTGAGAAGTTTAAATTTAGGCTAGTAAAGAAAGGTTTCACTCAAAACGAAGCCTAGTCTTTTCTAAAGACTATTTCATAGTAAATATGATATTAGTAGCTTATTTTTTGACATAGAGTTATGTTATATGAATATTAAAACTCTGTTTCTGAATAGAAACCTTGATAAAGAAGTCTATATCTTATAACCTGAAGGTTTTGTAGCAGATGATTTAGGTAAGTTTCTGTGTAAATTGAAAAACCTTATTTATGGTCTTGAGCAAGTTTGTAGACAATGGTGCTTGAAGCTTCATAGTGTTGTCACTTTGTTTAGGTTTGTTGAAAATAAAGTAAATCGGTGTATATACTGTAAGGTTAGTGGGAGAAAATTCAGTTTTCTCACATTCTATGTAAATAATATCTTGCTTGTGAGTAGTGATATTGGATTACTGCATAATACAAAACATATGTTGCCAATGAATTTTAATTGGAAAGTTCTTAGTGAGGTATCTTTTGTCCTTGGCATTGAGATCCATAGGAATCCTTCTTGTCATATGTTAGATTTATCTATTGATCATATTTTAGAAAGACTAAATATGTAGCATTGTAAGCCAAAAATTATTCCTGTCATTAAGGGTAATAAAATGAGTATTGTAGTATTCTCGTTCAGATTTTGGGAAAACCAAAATGAAGGATATACCTTATACGGGTGCACTTAAAAGTGTCATGTATGCTCAAGTTTATACTAGGATAGATATTGCTTTCGCGACAAGACTTCTAGGCAGATATCAGTCAAGTCTATGACATGATCACTGTATTACTACCAATAAGGCTTTGAGATATTAAAAATGACAAGAAAACTATAAGGTGACAAACATGTTCAGGATCTGAAGTTAGTAGGGTATTTAAATGCAGATTTTACTAGCTGTGAGGATGACAAGAAATCGACAATAGAATATATCTTTATATTATTATAATGTGTAGTATTATGACAAAGTGATAAATAGAAATCTATATTATCCTCTACCATATAGACGAAGTCTATAGCATGCTTTTCAGCTAGTACTTAGGATATTTGACTTCGGAACTTGATTAAGGCATTGACTATATTTGATATTATGAATAGACCCATACGGTTGTATCGAGACAATAACTTTTCAGTATTGTTTATCAACAACAATAATAGTCTTGAAGGGTCTGGATATGTGATGATCAAGTTTTTTACTGTAAAGGAATAGCACAGAATGATGACAGTATAGTAGAGCATATATCATAGATGATGTGGTTGTAGACCTACTAACTAAAGACTTTCGCCCTTGTGTACTTGAATGACGTGTCATGAACATGGGCTGAGAAGCTTCATTGGATATTGTTGTTTAGTGGGAGTTGTTTTGATTTTGCTCTAATAAAACTTATATATGTATTACAAATTCAATAAAGTATTTATGAATGTGTGGTTACCATATTGAATTGATTATATGTAATGGAAATATCAAGGTATTGAGTAAGCCTTGAGTGAAGGCTGGGAGGATTCGGTTATCAACCTTGAGCATATGTCTTGATTATACATATTGAAAGATTAACCATAAAGATAAGACATATGTGGATTCATTAGAGCTATAAGGATATTCTCTAGTGGCATATCTGATTTATGTAACACTTAAGGTAAGAGAATAATGATCGACAAAAGAGATAACACATAAGATTTTACCTTTTATGAAGTATTATCAATTTGCCACACAACAATATTGAATCCATATTATTAAAGTTGAAAGCACTTGTGATCATAGAAAGCTCTGTGTAAGTACATGCAGTTACCACCATAATTCGGTGTTTGAGACTTTTTGGGATATGATTGATTATTAAGAATTATCATTAAATCAACATAAAGGTGTGCACATACAATACAATCTCAATTTACATAGCCCAAGTGGGAGAATGTAAGAGTTTTCTTGATGTATGCTACATTAATTGATATTGTAATTTACTATTTTACAATATTGGTCTAATAAGGTAAGATACAAGGTTTTCTTAATAATCGAATATGATGAGAGGGTCCGTCTAAAACTCTATAAATAGCGTTAAGGTCCATTCTCTAACTATCATTCTTCCACGAACATTCTCTCACCTCACATAAGGAAGCTGTGAGGGGCAGTCTCATCATGCCAGGATCCGAGGGCCATAGAGGAGAAGAACCCAAGCGTTGGATCATCGCAATTCCGCATAAAGAATAATGGATTCCAAATTAGGTATGCAAATCTTCGTCTTCTCCTCAATATGTTCGAGTTTCTAACTATGTTGATCCTGGGATGCCACTTTGACAACCAACAACTCCACCCTAGAAAGCATATGATTCAAAGTTCTTATCATCACCTGGCCCTAAATTAGGGAGGAATAGTTCAATGCATATGAGTTCATGGTAAAGCTCAGCCTCATGACAAAGATCAAGATAGATGATGAGAAAGATCTCCCCAACAAACTTTACCAAAAAAAAAAAAAAAAAAAAGATCTCCCCAACAAAGGAAATGACGTCGTCGTGGGAGCAAACAAAATAGAATGTGGGATAAGAAAGTTAATGGAGGGCAAGGAGGCTAGTGGAGGGTGGCTCTTCTTCCTTGTCTTTGGCTCATTTCATTGACAACGTTTACAGACAATGAGCCTCCACTTGGCTAGGAGACAGGTTGAGTGGTACTTCACGTACTTTTCTTTATTTGTTATTATTATCGTTTGTTTTCTAATAAGTTGGTATTTTGAATCTTGATATGTTGTAGTGTGTCTTCTAGTGTTCCTATGGCTATAATCCATCCTCGATCTCCAATAAATGAATTCCATTGGGATTATTAGAGTAAGAAAAATTGCGGATTGACAAGAACTCATAAGTGTCGAATATATATTAAAGAAGAAAGAGGAAATACAATAATCAACCATGCCGTTCTTGAAATGTTCATCCATCACTTGGGCAACCATCTCCTTGCATGTAAGAACCCTGAAACCCAAAAGAATCGTCATCATGGTCAAAGCAAAGCTCGTGTTCGTTCCATCACTAGGCTTCTCATCAAACATGACCACCCCCTATCAATCACCCTTTGTCACAACCCGATCTCGCCACCCATGATCCTTCACCATCACGAGGAGAGAAAAAAGGGAAATGTCGAGTGTAGGGATACTTGATCACGAGAGTTCTCTCATGGCTCACATTCCAAAAGACATCATCATCTCGCCTTTTGAATCAAGCCTCTCATGAGGTCCCTCCACGAGAATGTGAGCTCTCCTAAGCTCGTACCCCACGTGATAGCAGAATGTCGCGATCCATACCCACACGGGCAACACACCTCAGGAGTAGAGGTCAAGTGTGGATATTAGATTTAAGGGTACCTTTACCATAGTAGTCCTCTCAATAATACGCTTCACTCATAAGGATAACATCACTTCATTCTCTGGGGTACTCCCACATCGAGTATGCTAAACCATTGTGAGTTTCATCGAAACTCATACCCCTCACGACGGGTTTATTTATACAATCTAGTTGTTTAAGATAACCTAAAAATAAGATGGAAATCGCCACTAGCCTTGTTTTGGAGGTCGGCTAGAAAAACCAATGGAGGGTCAAGAGTGTTCCCTTAATTCCTACAAAACCAAATATCTAGGTTCGGGGACTTAGGTTACACTAATATTTTTATTAATGCCCTTTTAGGACCTAAGCAATATGTTGTGTTTTCCTAACGTGTCCATGTATTTCTTCTTACATTTTTGGGATCATTAGTCATAAACTAAGCGATCATGCGTGATTGGTCATTTTCGTACTATTCTATTTCTAGAAAACAAGAAAAGAAAGCAATTAATTGAATTGAAATTATGAAACAGTAAGTAAACAATCAAAGAAAGCAGTAAACCTATCATGCAATTTTAGAAAAATATAAAAGAGAAACACAATTGAAAAGGATGAGAGGAAAAAGAGAAAACCCGTAACTTGTTGGGCTTTATACAACAAAGAGAACCCAAGACATATGTCGGGGGAATGAATAGTACATGATAATGGTCGAAATGAACATCGACCTCCACCGTCTTCGTGCATTATCCATCTTCGGGGTCCTAATCTAAACTTAATCTAGAAACCTATAATTAGGTGCATACAATGAAAAGAAACAATCATACATATCAAAACAATAAAAAAAAACACGAGATCATGTCAAGATCAATCATTTAAAGAAAGTTCAATACGAAAGTCAAATTTTGGGGCCTCGAGGTCAGCCTTTGTCATTCATGTGATGGTCCCACTAAGATACCTACCCAATCCATTTTTGTGAGTTATAGCAATTGTTGACCAATTACGTTCTCGCATAGCCAATAACGCTTATAAGTTTCCTAATCAAGCAATCTATGTGATCCTAGGATTTTCCCTCGATATCATGCATCGACCCTACCATTCATCTAAAAATCACATGCATTGCAAAAATTTAAACATGCATGCAAGTCTTTTGAACCATCGGCATATCATTTATTACCAAGAGCATGCGCCAATCACAAACATAGGCAATTTCTAATGCATTACGAGATTATATGTATGAAGGGCAAGTGTGACGTTTCAAAAATGTTTGAAATTGTCAACGAAAATTTTGAAACAAAGAGACGTCTCAACTATGGAAGGCATTTAATTTCCAAGGCTAGCTTGGAACTCACAAAAATGCATTCACAAGTGTCGTAGGCATTTTGAATACAATCCAAACCATGATTTCATGATTGTCTAAATCAAAGTTTGGAAAAATGTGGAAACATTTAAGATTAATGAATGTCAAGGCTATGGAGCACATTCAATTGCCAAGGCTAGCTTGGAACTCACAAAATGGATTCACAAGCATCGCGGGCATTTTGAATATGGTCCAAACCGCGATTTTTCCTTAAGCCAAATCAAGCTTCGAAAAAGAATTTCTTAGAAATTATTTTTTGGAAACATCACATGTACCAAAGTATTTTTGGAAAGATTCAATTTTGAAAAGGCCAATTGTTTGACAACAAAGATCAAAGCATTTAGAACAATCTCCATGAAGATGGCATGGCCTAATTTCATGCACAAACTAGCCTAAAAGTATAACTAAACAATCACAATCATATTTATATTAGGAAATTTCAGAACAATCGTGTAAGGAAAGAAAAATTGGGCAATATCTAATGACAATTTGGTAATGAAAAAAATTCCCTAACATACATGACATGATCATGAACAACTTTCATGAAGAAAGTTTTCTTAAACAATCTACACATGATTTTACAAAAATCAAACAACAAGCAATAACACATCAGAAATTTGTCAAAACAACAGGACATTAAACTAATGTCACAAGGATTTGTCCTATCAAAATATGTCTAAAAATCATCAAATTTACACACAACATAGCCAACATGATCACAAGCAAGTTTCATTAGAGGCTGAGTGCAAATTCCAAATAGAAAAAATTGAACAAAAATATCAAAGACCTCTCCAAACATGGGTTAGAACAGGGGTCCGAATTTGATCCATTGTCCAGATTCTAATCTAGTTTTGAAAAAAAAAATGGAAAAGTGCTTTAAACGATAAGTGATATAAGTTTGCCTTACGTCTTCCTAAAAGAGCTCGAGTCCAAACTAGGTCAATTTAATACCTTAAGATTGAGATCTCTAAAAGTGTGCGTATCAGTAACTGAGGAAACAAAACATAAGCATTCATTATAAAACCTCAAAATCATTCAAAGAATGCACAAACAGCATGAAGAAATCACATGGGACTTAGTATTGGATGCGACGGAAATTTTGGATAATCACCTAATCCTAAGTCGGCATGCAAAAATGTCATACAATTTAAATGACATTATGAAATGATTCATGAGTCCTAATGGTATGCTTGAGAATCCTAAGTGTGATAAACAATTTTGTGAGACAAATTTGATGTGCAAGATGATACTCAAAGGACATGACCTAAACGTATATGCAAACCTTGAAACATGCGGTTCAATCGTCAAGAAGGAATGATTGTAAGATTTAGTCTCTAGGTGACTTAAACAAGCACGGAATTGTGCACATATAACAAGGTTTCATTTCAACATTAAATTTACAGAACGAGTATAATTTCAGCCATCCTCAAGACATACATAAATCCTACTACAAAAGTCACATACAGAGCATGCGATGATGAAGGCTTCTTGTTAAAAGTTCGAAACTCAATTAAGATCATATGAATCGTAGCAAAAATGGCAAAACCAACAAACTATATGCCCATCTGATGTTGCTACAGTGCCTTTTACTCTAATGCATGCAATTGACTCACTTTGCCAATATGAAAATCTTGCAAAGCATGTATCAATTGACCATGTACATAATTTATTTCAACTTACATGTATGATTTGAGACCAAATAGGTGCATTTGTGGACTCAATTTCATCAAAACAAATTTCGGACCAATATAGGATAGACTGTCCTATGTTCACATCTAAGTGATTTTGATCTAACTAAACATGTCTAAAAATTTCAAAAACAAATTATAGAACATGCACAACACTAATAAGGGAAATTTTCATGAAGGAAATTTATTTCAAAACTCAACACAAAAATTAGTACAAAAATGGCTAAATCAGATATCAATATGGAACAGATTAACCTAGACTTGGATTTGAGTAGATATGACTTAATTAAGCACATCCAAAAATCATGAAAAAATTACAAAAGATGTACAAGATGATTTGGAACAAAATTCACGGTGACAATTTTGTCAAAAAATAATCATAAAAGTCAATGCAAAAATAACAAAGATAGAAGACATAACAGATATAGAATTAAAAAAAAAAAAAAAAAAAAAAAAAACCTAAACTACTGCAAAATCGCTCATCTTTGGAGGTGTTTTTTGAGGGTCAAATGATACTCGATTAGGGAGTGCGACCTACCATTTTAAAGCTTAGGATATCTATTATCTAATCCTAAGAGGATTCAAGTTGAAACTGTTAGGAAAATCCCTTATGATGTTTTGAATATAACAAAATAAATTAAAGGCTACTAACGTCTTTAATGATTGAGTAAAAGGCTTTGCAGATGATACTAGCATTATCATAAACGAGGTTGTTTCGAACCTCATTTTGGTCAAAACAGTAAGCTAGGTACAGACATACAAAAATCCAGAATAAACTCAAGAACATAATCATCACTCAAATCATCAACAAATCATTGCAGCATTCATAATCATTAATCTTAAGCATATAAAAGTTCATAATATTCAATCCTAGCCTCGATCGATTAACTCGATCTCGCTTCATCGGATTCGAGTTTCGAATCGTTACCTTCCTCGCCATTTTTGTCGGTTTCTATCGCAATCAATCGAATTAAGCTGCCGAATCACGATCGGGACTCCAAGAATGCATATCAGACCATTACGAATCAAATCGAGATCAATCAAACCATCAGCTCAAAGAAAAAAAGAAAGAACCGATCCAAAATGGACCGACCTTGACTCCCTGG
Source organism: Eucalyptus virginea (assembly GCA_014182375.1). Lineage (NCBI taxonomy): Eukaryota > Viridiplantae > Streptophyta > Magnoliopsida > Myrtales > Myrtaceae > Eucalyptus > Eucalyptus virginea. The sequence goes on from CM024514.1 coordinate 7,843,460, forward strand.
CAAAGATCAGGCCATCAGTGAAGATTTAGCAATCGATCCAGTTATCTCTAACCATAGCAAGGTCATAGACTTCTGGCATTACAAATCACCAACGGCTGGGATGCTTAGGGGCTCCGGCGACCACCGGTTCAAGCTTAGAACAAAACTGGTCTAAGAGATGGATCAATTTCCACGTTATAGAAGAATCTCGAACTTGAATGGGTAGATCAAGGAGCCACCTAAGGTGACATCAACTCCAAACAGCATGAGCTAGGTGAGTAGATTGCCAGTGAAGGTGAATCATCGCTGATGGGGGCTAAACCGACGGTGATCTAGTTGCTGGGAAGAGGTCCGGTTGGACTGAAACTAGAAAAAGAGAGAGATATGTTTTGGGCGGGAGATTTGAGGGAGAAAAGAGAGAGAGAGAGAGAGAGAGAGAGAATTTTCATGCAAATGAACCCCCCTTGAAAATGGAGGGAAAATTCATTTATATACCCCCAACATTAAGCGATTTCGGTCGTCCATTCAATCCAACGGTCAAAATTTTGATCCAACGATTAAAAATCAATTTCAAAGGCTCTATCATGATCTCGAGGTGTTGGGTAATTGATCTAGTGGCTTTCACTCGAGCCAAAATCGAGAATTGCATCACAATGTTCGATTATAGGTCAAATTTGCAATTTAATGAAATTCGATGATCAATTTGTAAAATTTTGGGAAATTGAAGGTGTAGAAGTGAAATTGGCATTGAGAGGATTCTAGAACCGGTCTCTGAAGACCAAGAACCGGCCGAAAAAGGCTTGGACCGGCCAATCCCGGCGGCGGCCGGTCAAACTAGTTCAGTCCGATTCGACTGGTTCTTGACTAGTTTGGTCCAATTCCAATAAAATTAAGCTAATCAAACCTTATGAACATGATCCAGGGGTCTTTCATTGGCCTAATTAAATGATTATCGTAAAAAACAACGAGTCAACCATGGATGCTTTGAATTGGGCCTAAAAGGCTAAAATGGTAAAATTTGCAATCAATGGGCAAAATTGCAAATTAACTAAAATCGAACTCAATTAGTATCACAATTTCCCTATCTAATGGGCTACTCATATGTAAAATCACTTATCATATTCAAATTGACCTTAAATTGAAGCGCTTGAGCTTAGGTCAAACATGGATCTAAGCCTAATATTAAAAATGGACCTAGATTCATGAAATTAAATCATAGCCATAAATGGGTCAATTCAAATTTTATCGATTGATTGACCAAAAAAAAAAAAAAATTTTATCGATTGAAGCTTAATTGCTTGATTTTCTAATGCCTTGGTGGATAAAATTCTTCAAATTGATGAGTTTTGGTGTGAATTTCATAAAATCGATTTCAAATTTGGACTTATATTAAGGAAATGAGTGAGAAACAATCATCCGTTCGCAAGCTATGAATGATCGATTTTGGTCCCCTAACTAGGGCTCAAAACGGTAATTCATATTTTGACTTGATCAATCGTGAAATTGAATGCTCAAGCAGATTTTAGATAATCCTAAATCAAATGTCAAAGAAGGAACTGCTCCTAATTATGAATAGAATAAAAGTAATTTTATTTTTGGTCAATTTAAAACCTAAAATTCAAAAATCAAGGTTCCTAATCGAATTTTGTGAAATTGTTAACACAAAATTCAAATTGGCATTAAAAGAAATGTATTTGTGCATCTTTTAAAAATTTTTTAGTCAAAGGTTTAACCAAAAGTCAACAATTTAGTTGACTTTTCCTAAAAGGTCGATTTTTTGGTCAAATTTTTCAATTTTCAAGAAATTGATTTGACCTAAGTGAAATTAAAGCTAAATGGAATCTTTTTTGGCAAAAAGTTAATTTTAGACCTAGGGTTGACTTTTGGTCAAAAGATTGACCAAAAAGTCAACTTAAAAGTCAACCGTTTGATTTTTCGGGTTAGTCTAAAAAATTTACTAGAAATTACTTAAAAATGATAATGCAAAAGAAAGAAATGAAAAAAGACACTTTTTAGTAGAGAGATAGAGCTCCGTCACGATCAAAAATCCAAATCTTGATTTTTTACCTTTTAATGTCACATCAACTAAAAATCAGGTATCAATAGTTGCCCTTCTTTGAGTAGGCGTTTGAAGGGGTTCCACTCGAAGATAAAATTGATACCTGCAATTTTTAGTCAACTCCACTTTGAAAATAGAAAAAGATAAGAAATGATATTTGATTAGGGACGTACCTGACACTTACCTTTGTTCATCAGGGTATCTAAACTCTTGTTGGAGTTTATTCACTCTGTCTCTCTCTCATGGAATGGAATAAATGAAATGAAATCACTAAATGAAAAAAGGAATGGTTTAAGGATAACCACTAAAATGATATTGTGAATCTATAGTATGAGAAAATTTAGGAGGAGGGGAGGTTACTCCATGCCGATGAAGGGCATACCACTACTAGTTGTGGGATTTGACCCTAACATGATGTGTAGAGAATTTGAATCTTACCAGTTGAGCCAACCCATTTTGGTAATAAAAAGATATTTTTTATCATTCATAAAAATAATGAGACATAAGTTATCGTTGATACTGATAACATTTCTCATGAACTAATTATTTATATTGATATAAATGATTTTTTAATAATTATTAATTTTTCGTGAAATAAAAACAATCTCGAACAAAGTCCAAATTCCACCGTTTCCTTAGTTCGGACAACTTTTGTTTCCACCGCTTCCGCTGATCACACCTCTGCACCTTGCTTGAACAGATTCTATTGCTTTCTTTTTTATTCTGTCTTGAGCGTGCTGCCTTCGCTTGCTCTATGCTTGATTGTGTTTTATACTCTGAGTTCACCGTATTCTTCTTTGTTTTTTCTCCTGTTTTGTCTTCCTCAGGCCCCATATCTTGCCCAATTCAACCTTGAAAATCCACGTTCAAATCCAGAATTCTAGCCAAGTTCTTCCTCTGTTCCTTTCTATTTTGGCCAGATTCGCATTTCCTGGATGGTACTAGTGCTGAATATTCTTATCTTGCCGTCGTTTTCTTTCTGAAATGTAACGCCACATATCCGTCGCATACGTACTCATCCGGCCAAGCAAGAATTACGGATAGAGGTCGAGCTCAAGTGGGCTCGGTCTTTCTTGAAAATTTAAATGACATGAAGCGCCACCCCCCTCCTTCCAAATTCCAGCTGATTTCGCACGTCGGACCAATAAGCAAAATGACTACTATCTAAAATCTGGAAAAATACAGTATAGACGGGACTGCAAAATTCTGCGATGTCGATATTTTTTGGGATATATGTAGTGAAAGTCTTAAAACTTGCAAAAAAAATGCAATCAAATACTAAAATTTGTCAAATTAATTCAATTTAATTCTTTCATTAACTCCGTCCAATTTAGCTAGCAGAAAATGGTGATTTGTCTTATTTTATTACTTAAGACACATGGCAATGAAGTGGTGCCCACTAAGCACCACATCATTCAAAAAATACAAACAAAATTAGATTAAAAAATAAAAAACTACGAATAAAAATAAAAAATAAAAAAATGAAAAACTCACCCCGCTAGCAGCTGCTGCCATAGCCATCTAGAAGGGCCAGCGGAGGCCACCTGGGCCTTCCCAAAACCCAGCAACCTTCCCAGGTCCCAAGCGAGCCCTTGGCAGCCCCTGCCAAGGGCCTACTAGCCCAAATCTAGGGGTGGGCACGACCCCCAAGCGAGGGCCCACTATCCTCACTCAAATCTGGGGCGAGGGTTGCGCCCACACCCAGATTTGAGTTGGCAAGCCCTCATCAGGGGCCACCAAGGGCTCGTGTGGCAGGCGACCTCCACTAGCCCTTCCTAACGACTGTGATGGCAGATCCGATGTGAGACAAATAAGATTTAATGGATGAGATGTATTGGGTTCATATGCATCCGATGCATTCGAGTTTGAACCGTATATAAGACCCAACTCGACTGGATGATGTAAATTGATCCGTGTTAAATGAGTTGTCAATGAAAGAGTCCTAATTGGATTTTGATTTTTTTTCTTTTTTTTTTTGACCTTTTTTTGAAATGATAATCTTGGATCTACTTGGCCAGTGGATTCAACTAAAGAAGTACTTTTTTTTTTTTGGTCGGTAACTAAAGAAGTAATTTAAATGGGGAAAGATGTTGCTTACTTGTGTCTCCAGGGTTTGACCGATCAAAGATTGACATCCTTCATACAGTAAAAGAATACACACACAAATATACATACATAGAATAGTATAGCCAGAGGGTATGTGAGGTAAAAGAAAAATAAAAGCACGTGGGTTTTGCTTTTATTTTCGTTTATCCAAAGGATTCTACACTCGAATTGTGACGTTTTCATTGTGGAAATGTAAATGTTTCATGCAGTGAGATAATTCTCTGCAAGTCTAAACATACTAAGCTATACGTGGGTGAGAAACGTTCAAGCAGCATGTGAATAATTAAACTCTGTAATTCTTTAATTAATTAATGGAGTATTTGTCGTTTGCCCTCTTCATGGAGTAGGTATCAAAATTTGGATCAAACTAAGTAAATCTCTAGTGTTTTTCATTATTTTTCATTTATTTTTTAGCAATTTTCGCATTGCTTTGATTGGATGCATCGGTTGACGTTAGCCGGGGTGGTTGAAGAATTTCTCGTGGAGTAAACCGACACCAAGCAATAACCAAACTTAAAATCCAACAAACGCAAGACAAACTAGACGGCGATTTTTTTATTTTTTATTTTAATAAACTAGACGGCGATTTTGACCAAGAAAAAATGGACCAGGCGGACGCAGACCTCAATCAGCACGACGTCGTAACCTCGTCCTATTGGTTCCTTCATTCCCACTAACTGAAGACTTACATATTGAGATCCATAAGAGCCTCCACCTCGTTATCATCTTCGCAACCGGCTGTACTCAGTTAGGAAAAGAAGAATATTCGAAGGCATCGTCGTCATCATGAGTGCCAAATCCGAGCTCGTGTTCATCCCATCTCCGGGCCTCGGCCACCTGGTCTCGGTGGTGGAGATGGCCAAGCTCCTCGTCGACCGCGACGATCGGCTCTCCATCACCGTCCTCATCATGAAGTTCCCCTTCGACTCGGAGATTGATTCCCGCATCGAGTCGCTCACCACCTCCGTGGCTGCCCGCATCCGCTTCGTCCTCCTCCCTAGGCAAAGCCACTCCCCAGGGACGTCTGGCCTGACCTTCATCCATCATGTTGTGGAGAGCCACAAAGCCAACGTCCGAGAAGCCGTCGCTGAGCTCTCTGCCCGTGCCTCACCACGGCTCGCTGGGCTTGTCCTTGACATGTTTTGCACCTCGATGATTGATGTGGCTGTCGAGTTCAGCATCCCTTCCTACATGTTCTTCGCGTCAAACGCGGCAATCCTCGGAGTCATGCTGCACCTCCAGTCTCTCCGAGACGAGCAACACATGGACCCGACCAGGCTCAAGGGCTCTGACGCCGAGCTGGACTTCCCGTGCCTCGCTAACCCGCTGCCTGCCGCCAAGTTCTTGCCCTTGGAAGTGCTTATGTTAGAAGACTGCCGGATATTCTTGGACTTCGCCCTAAGGTATAGGGAAACCAAGGGAATTTTGGTAAATACGTTCGTTGAGCTGGAACCGCGCGCTATGGAAGCCCTTCCCAGCCTTGGAGCACAGGCGGTGTACTCCGTGGGCCCCATACTGAACATCAAGGATGAGAGCAAAAAGGGTTTCGAGATCCTGGACTGGCTCGACCAGCAGCCAGATGCGTCAGTGGTGTTCCTGTGCTTCGGGAGCGACGGGTACTTCCACGAGCACCAGGCAAAAGAGATTGCCCACGCGTTGGAGCAGAGCAGGTACCACTTCCTGTGGTCCCTACGACAGCCTCCGGCGAAGGGCAAGCTGGAAGCCCCCCGGGATTACGTAGATCCGGCAGAGGTCCTGCCCGAGGGTTTTCTTAATAGGACAGCTGGGGTCGGAAGAGTGATTGGGTGGGCCCCACAGGTCGCAGTCCTGGCCCACCCAGCCATCGGAGGGTTCGTGTCTCACTGCGGGTGGAACTCCATCCTAGAAAGCATATGGTTCGGCGTGCCGGTCGCCGCATGGCCCCAGTATGCGGAGCAACAGTTCAATGCGTTCCGCCTAGTGGTGGAGCTCGGCCTCGCAGCTGAGATCAAGATGGATTATCGAAGAGATCAGGTCAAAGGTAGTGATGGTGTCGTGATGGTAGACGAAATAGAGAGAGGGATAAGGAAGTTAATGGAGGGCAAAGAGGCCGGTGAGAGGAGAAAGAAGGTGAAGGAGTTGAGCGAGAAGAGTAGGAAGGCTTTGATAGAGGGTGGCTCTTCTTACTTGTCTTTGACTCGTTTCATCGAGGATATCTATAGTCAATGAGCCTCCATTTAGCTTGGAGACAGGGTTGGCTGGTACTTTGAGCACGTTTGGTATTTTGATTCTATGACTAATTGGAGGGCTTGTTTTAGGGTTTCTATGGCTACAATCCATGTTTGATTGTTCTAGCATTTTTGTGGCCACAATCCATGTTGATTTTGTTGACGTGTTCTATGTGGAACCGGTCAATTTGGGTTCAAAAAGACATCATCTGTAAAATTCATATGGTAGATTTACGTGTCCTTGCACGTCCTTGATCTACGAGTATGAATGAATTTCATTTTGCTCTTGTTTTCCCCTCCCAAGGTTTGTTGTCCTATTTCTCTCTTGCGTCCATTGCTCCTCTCATTCCTGCTTCTGAAAGTTAGGGCCCTCTGTTCTTGCTTGGCGTGCAATGGAGAGGACAAGAACATAAAGAATTTCGGAGTAGCAAATTTAGCGAAATTGAACTTTAGTCGAAAATGTAAATTTGATTTGACCCCATGTGGAACCCAAAGGATCCACATACTCATGGACCGATTAGAACACTATAAGACATGCTAATCAGCCCCTCCTTGCCCATCAGATGAGACGGTTTTCCGAGGAAGTCTGCATCGAACGGTTGGTAGAGAGAATCCCATATAGGCCAACGTCTCGTAAAATTAATGTAACACAATTGACAGAACTAAAGGCAAAAAGAGTGCACAAATAATTCAAAGAACATAATCTCTCTTGACATAACACAACTTATGTAGATGACAGTGGTCGTTACTTCTTGATTGTCTTATTTACAAAAGGGAATATCAATCTCGATATACAAGTTCAATATATATAGTGATGCAACGAAATTAAGAGCTTTCTCACACGTCTTTCTTACATCAAGATCAAGGACGGATGATCTCATAGCTCTGATCAAAGCAATGGACTAGTTTTACCACGCATGGCAAGATCGTGACTTGGAAACCAAGAGATTTCTTCAATCCTCAATTTGATCTTCCTTATAGTGATGCAGATATAGGGGTGAGTGTGGTTCCCAGTTCTAAAGAGGGAGGTTCCGGTTCCCGGGTCCATTGGAAACTGAACCAGGAACTGAGTTCTAGAACTAGAAAAGTGAAAACCCTAGATTTCAATTTGTTTCTTCCCCTTTCCCCTTTATGTTTCTTCCTTTTCCCTCTTCGCCCTGTCCCAAACTCCCCCCATGTCACTCTAAAGTCTCTCTCTGCCGATTCGACTCACTCCTCTCGACGACCTTGACGCCGCTTGACGACGCTCGACGTCGCTCGCTACCCTTGACTCACTTCTCTTGACGACCCTGTCCCCGACTCCCCCATGCCCCTCGATGACCTTGACGCCGCTTGACACCACTCGCTGTCGCTCGTGGCCCTCAACGCCCTTCGACGCCACTGGACCCTCCGTGCTGTTGGACGCCTCTCGACAACGCTTACCTCTTGATGCCACTCAACCCTCGACACCACTCGACACCCCTCGATGTTGCTCGACCCTTGGCACCACTCAACTTCCTTCGACACCGCTCGCCTATCTTGATGTTGCTCAACCCTCAGCTCCACTCACCCTTCTCAATGCAGCTTGACCCTCGGCACCACTCGCCCTTCTCGACGCCGCTCGACCCTCAGCATGAGTATGCATTCTTTAGGTCCCAAGCTACACTCAGATGCCTATGTCCATGAGAAAATAAACAGAAAATGAGAACAATATGTGAGAATGCTCATTCTCTGTATTTGCATGTTTTAGAAAATCCACACCTTTGAGTCCAGTTTGTTTGACTGTTTGACAATGCGATCAAGCCACATTTTTAACAATTCCAAGGCATGTGAATTATCATTATTCTCTACAACAGCTTCCAGATTTTTAATGGAACCTACTCCTTCTTTAGTGGTATTTGAAGATGTGATTTGTGGTCTCCTTTTTCCATGCACAGGGGCTATGAACAATATCTGGACAAGGATTGGTGAAAGAACTACATAGTTTCGGCAAGTGATCTGATTTCATTGTTTTTTCCTTCCTAGTTCATATATCCACTGCTCTGCCCACTCTATCATAAGTCTATCTTCTAAGTATGTCTTCTAGGGCAGTGATGTCCAGAGATTTTTGAATAAGACGTCTAGTATGCCAGGAATTTGCAACTCCTAAGATATTTGAGTTGGACTACACAAAAGTGTATTTCTCTGGAAGAAACATTTGACATGACTTGGGGGTTGGTTTTTCCTTTGAATGAAAAAAGTGAGCTACTCAATCATCTATCCTAAATTTGCACTAAGAGATACAAGCTATATGAACAAATGTATAGATATTCTGTAGTTGTTACGAGAAAATAACTTTTAATTTGAAGATCCTTCTTATTGCACTATTTGTTTGCTATTTTTATGCATGTGAGAATTTTTTTAGGCCTCAATGTTATAATATAAAAATGGCTAATAATGGATACCAATTAGACTCTACCATATGCTAATATAAGGTGGTAATTGTTTACTTATAGGAATAAAGGCAATGAGAGTAACAGGTGAGTTAGCTTCGTCCTCTATTTTGATCTATTGAATGCACATTCAAAATTATCTAGCAAATGCTTTTTCATTGGAGTTTTTGAGCATTTTCCAATATTAGGCGTAGATACTTTTTTTTACAATTGCTGCATATTTGCCTACATAGAAGGACATCTGTAGTCATTGAGAGTTCACCTTGATAGGTTCAAACGCACATAGGATGGCACCAATTACCCTTTGTTTTAGAACTCACTAATATTTCCCTTTAACTTTTGGTAGCATTGTGAACATCAACAACCCTTGCATGGCAATGAGGTCTTAGTACTGTAATTGTTGGACCCCTTAAGATATACTTGAACCCATTTACATACTATATAACATGGAAGTAAACAAATTTCAAACCCTTAATGATGGTGCAATCACAGTAAATATGCACAATAAATGCCTATTTCTACTCATATGCAACTTGTTCTTCTACTTTGTTGGGTGGGTAATGGTGAACTTTTGTGACTTCTGTAGCTGTCCAAGCTAAACTTGTCGGATCAAAAAATCTTCAACTGAACTGAAACCATAGCCAAACCAAGTGAGGGATCAAAATCTAAACTAAACCATTTAATGAATGTTCGGATAGTAATATGGGTTTTAGGTCAATTTACCTTCTGTTACAAATTTGCAAATTTGCCTATTGAGGACAAATGTCTAAAGTGTTGCTATTACTCTTCAAATAGTTTTGTCTACCTTGCATAATTGATCTTGGCATGTTCCATGAAAGATTCTAGCTAAACCTAACATTGGATTGAGTCATAGATTTCATGTTCCTTCTCCAGTAAAAAAACATATGAATGTCAAGTAATTTGGGTCATGAAAGTAGGGTCTGACTGATTGTTGCGTCAGTAATTGAGTTTTCTTTGAAGAAATAAACTTGAGTCCATACGAGCGAATTACAAAGTGAGAAATTGTGACATTTTTATATTTTGTTCCAGCAAACGAGCAATTCCCCTTACATAGAATGTTAATCTCCAATACAGCAGGACCCATTCATTTGTCCCATGCATAAGAAGCACCCAGAGCATCCATCACTTTCATCTTTATATAGCTTCTCATAAAATAATCCTCTGGCAGTTACAAATATTGGGCTCTAGAGATTTTAAACTATTGTTTTTTATGACTTGCAGGTGTCTAATTGTTATATGTTACTCTATCTGAATTATTAATGCATTGAGATGGTGGAGCTTTATTGGTACATTTTTTAGCAACCAGACTGAGAATATGATCCTTAATGCTCTTGTTTTTATGGTCTAGTTTGTTCTATGGTGTTATAAATTCCCTAATACAAAGTTCCAAACAAAATTTATGGTCTAATGAATTTTGTTCCATTTTAATGCAGACTTTTGTTCAATTTCCTCTCTTTTATCTAGTTGAATTCCTCACCAAGAATCCCTTTTCATATTTTGATAGTTTTATTCGTGTTGTATTCTCTTTGATGAATGACAAGCTTGTCTATTATTATTGCGTTCATTTCCTTTTTTTTAAACTATAAATGAAACTGAAAAAAAAAAATGTTGGAACCTGGAACTTGGAACCGACCCATGAACCTATGACAGGGTAGGTTCCAAGTTCTTGATTCCAAGTTCTAGGCGGAACCTATAAGAAACCTGGAACCACTCACCCCTAGTAGATATGTCATGATCCGTCATATCGAATAAACTTACATGTTTAGTATAAAGACGAAGATAATGTCGTCCAAACATTCGATCTCTTTAAATTCAAAATAGCCGTTGAAATTATTAAATAACTATCTTAAATATTATTACATTACAATTCTTCACTGTTTTGCAAAATTTTAATTCACCTTTTCGGTCGAAAGTTTCTGGTCAATTAATTTATGATACTAGAAACGTTCGCTGGATAACTTCAACTTAGAATTTTACCGTAAGTTAGAGACAAACGAATATTAAAATAGCAAAAATAATATATTTCAATCTATCTATATATGTAGATATAGTTATTTGAAAGTCTAATACCTTTTATTCTTACTTGGACAAGCACCAAGCTAATTAAGAAGATACAGACTTAAAATTCAATGAATTTCACTAAATAGTGAAAATATAAATTATTAAAGTCGATCCCTACTTTTAGCATAAGAACAAGTTAAAATATTGCACGTAGAATGGAAGTCTTAGCTATTCTATGAAAATTAGAGGGATTATGCACAAATTTGACGGTTCTCTCATTTAATCTGTACAATTGTAATTCAAAAAAAAAAAAGGGCAATTTGAAACTTAAAAATGGCAAAAACATTTTCTAAAAAATTACAGAAATCGACTAGTATATAATACTGACCCAAAAAAAAAAAAAAGACTAGTATATAATGAAAAGAAGAGCAATAAAGACTGCATAAATTGTTGTGAAAAAAAAAATAGTAAAGTTTTTCGTCCTCTCAAAGTATCATTAGTATTTCATCATGCTAGGATCAAAGTGCTAATGTAAATCTGGACATGCATAACACTAACTCATGTTATATGATGCACCTAAAGTGACTAGTACAATAGAAAGTCATGATCCCATTCCATTCTTGCATTGCTATGAGTCGATTTGAGCATAAAAATTACAATATTTTGTGGCAATATCTTTTATCTATTTACTCCTTGCTTATTTACTTAATGATGAGTTACAAGCATGCAATGCTCTATATTTGTTTACATGTAATGATGAGATCGTCTCAACATATGGACTTGGCACCTTGCTTTTTTACGAAAGTGGTCTTCAGATGATCACCATACGAAAGTCATTTTTCCCCATTTTGTCGTGCCTTGCGGTCCATCGATTCCCGTGCGCGAGAAGCTGGCTTTCATGGCATTTTTTAGATTTAGATAATTGGAGTTAATTTTTCATTCTTAGGTTTAAGCGTGCCTGTCCGGGCGAGGCGTTGTATAATTTTACCGGCTCAAGTTATTTTTTTTCCCATACTTTATTTGTTCAACAATCGGTTTGTTCATTTTTTATTTTGCTTGAGCACCGATGCAGGATATTTACATACATGTTTTAAGAATGAAAAATGATTAAAAAAAAAAAGATTGTACGAAATAAGTTTTGGAGGTAGCGACGCATGCAAAGTATTTATTCTGCTCAGTCACATTCTCCATAGTTAAGAGCATACACCAAATGTAGAGTACACAACCTTGCTCCGATACCAATCATAAGCAATTTAGAGGTGTAGCTCTAATACTCCTTATTGGGTATGCAAAAGCACTATCGCGGTAAAACAAGATAGCTTGAGACGCACTAGATATACCAAAGTCCAATTAGGACTTTTCTTTTGACCACCAGATTGCACCTAGAACGATTCCAGCTGTCTTCAAACATAGAGTCGTATAAGGACCAAAGTCCTATAAGGACTTAAACTATATAAGCTCAGGTCAATGGCCGAGAGATTGACATCATGCAATAACTTCTCAACTGAAAAGATGTTATATGGTCCATAACAACTACATAAGCTGAGGTCTTTTAAATTGTTGATTATGTAGACTATATACTATAAATTATTGAGTCTAAACAACTCACGGACCATGCAATAATTTATGAATTTGTCATGATGTGACATTTATCATAGAACCGCCTTATATTTTCTCTTTGGAATAACTACTCGAGTTTACTAAATGGATGTGAATCTGAAGCATCCTAATTTTTAAATTTTGTTAGTCTCATGTGGGATCCATTAAGCATTTTTAATGAAGTAAAACGATGGCAAGCAAGCAATAAGCCCTATTTTAAAACTCAGCATCCAACAAACTCGATTCAAACTAACGGCGACTCCGGCGACAACTAGCATATTGATGTCTATAAGAGCCTCCTCCACTTGGTTATCCTTCGCATCCAAGCTAACCCGGCAAGGGAAGAGAAGAAATTTCGAAGGCGTCGTCATCGTGATATGAGTACTAAATCTCATCTCGTGTTCATCCCATCGCCGGGCCTTGGCCACCTGGTGTCGATAGTGGAGATTGCCAAGCTCATTCTGGACTGTGACGGCCAGCTCTCCATTGTAAATGCTAATACGAGCACCTAGAGGGGAGTGAATAGGTGCGAAAACAAATTTTTGTAAAGTATAGTATAAAACTTTACTTCTAACCTGAGTCTGTTTGACAGAAGACTTTAAAGAGAAAAGAGACTAACAATTAAATAAAGTTACGAGCAAAGTAAAAGAGTTTATGGAAGAGAATAAGAACACAAGATTTATAGTGGTTCAGCTTAATCCAAGCCTACGTCCACTCTCCCGCACTGACAGCCCACCAGCTGGATTTCACTATGAATCAAAAGAGTCATTACAATTTCACGTCCTTGATTCCACAGGGTAGAGACTCTGCTACACTTCCTCAAGGTCTCACAAATGTATAAACTCCCTTTTGAGTACAAGTTTACGCTTAACAATTGAATTGGCAAAGAACAAGGAGCTTCAGAATTTGAAATTTATCTATCATGCACATACTCGAATAACTAGAGCGTCTTCCTTATATACTCATCCACGCCTTCATAACCGTTGGCACTTTCCAAATGAATTCTTCCAATCTACCCGTTGGACAGAATCAATTAGGGAGATCTCGAGTTATTTAAGGAATATGACGATAGCCCACTAATCCTGCTCACCCATACAATCAAGATCTAGGTTTCCATAAGTAGAACATTCCAAGTATGTTTCACCATTCAACGGATCCAAATTACACGACTTAAATTCAAGAATAATAGATTTTGAAATGCTATATCCATTCATGAGATCTTCTTTAGTCGATTGAATCAAATCCTTAAAGAAATACTTAATTCTGGATAAGTCTTCTTCGACGGTCTAGAAATTGTCAATGAGGGCAAACTTTGAGTCTTGAGTCTGGTGGTCTGGCGGTCTTCAGACTTTGAGGAGAGAGTCTACAAGTCTTCAGACTAGACTAATGGAAACATTTTGTCAGCTTCAAAACAAATAAGGAAGTTTTCTCCAACAATCTCCCCATTTTTTATTGTGACAAAACTTTCCTGCAGATTTAGATATTTTTGACCTACAAGACAATACTCAAGCAACCAAGGATATCTCACAAAAGATAAATGGATTAGTAAAGATAGTATTAAATCTGCATCCACAGGAGATAAGTTAGTCTTGTAAAAACAACTATCTTTGCCATGAATACCAACAGAGCTTAAGATACCGCAAGCATTAAACGATCAAACAATCCAAATCCAAACCAGTCACAATGAAACAACCAAACAAAAGTAAAGTCAATTAAAAGTCAGATCAAACAAGAGTCAAATCTCAAATCTGCACCCCATCTCCCCCTTTTTGTCAGCATTAAAAAGGTAGAGACGAAAAGAGAATGGAAGAAAATTAAGATTGCTTTGGAACGCGAACAAGCTGGAAATCTCCCATCGACTGGACAATCCATTTCAAGTTTTTCAAATCCTCCTTCAATTGCGCCACTTCTTCACCCTTGGCAGTTGCTTGAATTTGAAGATTAAGGGCCTGAATTTGATCATGCAAAGAAACTGAAGAGGCTTGACTGGCATTCTGCATATTCTGAACTTCGCATCCCAGGGCATAAATCTGGCCTTGCATCTTCATAAGAACATAAAGCAGTCTTCGAAAGTTTACTGAGTTGTCAGTCTGAGTGCTTGCCTCTGCATGATCAGTTTGAGGAGTATTGGCAGATGATGGCATTTCAGCATGAGCACCCAAATTTGGTGATGAAATCTCATGACCTTCCTCAGAAAATTGAGAGGCATATACATCTTTTGGATCTACAGGTGAACAGCTAACATCTTCACTGGTAAAAGCAATTGAAGAGGTACCTCTTTTCTCAGCATCTCCCCCTGTTTCAATGCCTTCAAGCGGAGAGAAGTACTCTTCATGCTCTATCTCTTCTTGTTTTCATCTGCCCTCTTCTTCTGTAGTTCTTTTTTCCTCTACTTCTTTCCTCATTGATTCCCTCTCTTCACTCCTTTTTTCTGTCTCTTCTCTGTCTTGATCCTCTCTTTCTTCTATCTCTGGAACAGAGCGTTGTAAGTTTCTCGATGCAAGAGCGGAAATGGTGACATCTTCCTCATCTTCTTCATCCTGCAAGATGAGTGCTCTTCTTTTCTTGGATGGGAGTTGTCATGGGCTCCTTCCCTTTCCATTTTGTAGCCATAGAAACTTTGTGAGTCTTGACAGGGGTTTTCTCCTTAAATCACTCCAAAGCTTTGTTCAGCTCCTTCAAACGCATTTTAGAAACCATTTTCCGTCCCACCACCATTTGATCACAGGTATGAACACACAGAATCTTGGGAGGCTAAATATTCAAATGTCTGAATAACTTAGCAACAAGTGCTGAGTAAGGAAGTTGGCCCTTGTCTTTCACCATCGATCTATACATGTGAAACATGATAATGTGTGGAAGAGAGAACTTTTTGCCAGCGTTGATAACATACATCAACTTTGCTTCTGAGTTGGAGACGTCAGTCTTCGAAGTCGATTTGAGTCTAAGGCAATTGATCACAATCTTGTGAAGCAAAATATTTGAGGCATTCATCCTCAAGTACGAAATTCGTCCTTCCGCCATTCCATCCCGAACAAGCTCTACCGTCGCACGACCAACAGACACACTAATTGATTAGAATGCCCCTCTCCCTACTCCAATCACATCAGCCAATGTGTCCATATCAACTACATAGTCCTGATCTAGAACACTGAAATAGAATCTATTCGCATCCAAGAAACTTAGATTAGAATATAAATATGCAGTAAGTTCTGGGTAAGCCACTGTTGTTTCAGAACAAAATCATTCAAGTTGAAGTAAGGTGAATTTCTCTCGCAGCTTCACATTCAGAGAATCAAGAAAATCAAAGTCCACACTTCTTGGGTTGATCACCCCTCGCTTTAGCAACTTAGAATAAAGTTGCTTGTGTTCCTCAAAGCGAAACAAATCTGTCCTTTTACTTCGAATATTCGCCGCAACACCCATTTTAGGCTTAAAATGAGTTTACATCTTGTCATCATCATTTCCATCAAGTTGACTAAGATCTCCAACACATGGATCGCTTGGAATATTCGCAAATGCTCTTTCTGCCGACCCCGCAAGAGCAACTCCCAATCGTTCCATCATTTGCAAAAAAATGGGTTCCATTTCGATACCCTTTCTCTTTCAAAAATTCATCAATAAAGTTCAAGGGAGTACCTCCTTCCTTCAAGGCACAGTAAAGCTTAAAGGTAAAGGCAGGCTTTTGAGTTCTTACAGGTTCTGCATCTTCAATGATTTCTTCCTCCGCTCAATGATGAATATCCTAAGGTCTAGCTTGAGGAGATTGACGCGGTTGAGAATGTTGTGGACTCTACTGTTGTCTTGGAGATTCTCCTTCCTCGGTGAGGTCAAAATGTGTAGGACCCCCACGCATATGTTGTGGTCCCATGTTCACAAGCCTTGAAGACTTTCTTTAGAAAGACATTCTCACAGTCTTTGAGAGATTCCAAACTCGTTTCACAAGAAAGATGAAAACTTTTAGGATTAAACTAGAGAGTAAAAGAGAGAAGATGATGTTCTGTGCTTTCTAGGGTTTTATGAGTAAAGCAAAAGAAGACAAACAGTATATAAAGCAATTGAAGCGAAGTATACGGAACGTCGTAAAAGGAAAAATAGAAAATGCATTTTCAAAAATAATTGCCTTTTTGAAAATAGATAACTGTAAAAATAACTCCTTTTTCGAAAAGGAATGATTGCAAAATTTGGAAAGATAACATCAATTAATTGCATATTAATAAGCATTCGTACCTTTTCGAGATTTTTATCTAAGAGATAAAAAGAAAATAACTTACTGTCAAAAGACTTGATCTTCTGAGTCTAAGTATCCTTAGACTTTTATCCCTGAATCTGAGCTTCTTCAGATTTTAAGATATTAAGTCTGGAACGAATAGACTCAAATTGACTTTTCTCCAGTTGCTTTGTAAAAATGTCCGCTGGTTGATTCTTTGAGTCAATGAATTGAATCAAGACTTCTCCATTTTGAACATGATCTCTAATAAAATGATGTCAAATCTCTATATGATTTGCTCTTGAATGAAGAATTGGATTCTTTGTGAGATTAATCGCGCTGGTATTGTCACATTTGATCTCAGTGCATGAACCTTTGATTCCAAAGTCTCTTAGCTGTTATTTTATCCATAGAGAACAACAATTTCCAAGAGCCACATACTATGCTTCTGCTGTTAAAAGAGCCACTGTACTTTGTTTCCTTGAAAACCAAGATACTGTCATGTTACCAAGTAATTGACAAGTGCCCGAGGTGCTCTTTCTATCAATTCTGCATCCAGCTAGGTCTACGTCTGAGTATCCAAGGAAGTAAAGTCTCCTTCTTTGGGATACCAGAGACCCAAATTAGAGGTTGTTGTAACATATTTGATGATGCGTTTCGCAGCACTTAAATGAGATTCTTTGGGATTTGATTGAAATCTGACACAAATACAAACACTAAACAAAATGTCAGATCTAGAAGTAGTAAGATAAAGAAGTGAACCAATCATACTCCTGTATAGTTTTTGGTCAACTTTCTTTCCTTCTTCATCTTTGTCCAGCTTCGAGGAATTTGACATTGTTATATCAGTCTTTTTACAATTCTCCAAGCCGAACTTTTTAACAAGTTCTTTAGCATATTTTTCTTGGTGAATGAAAATTCCTTCCATCAATTGTTTTACTTGAAGTCTGAGAATGAAGGATAATTCACCCATCATGCTCATTTCAAACTCATCCTACATAGACTTAGAGAATTTTTTACACAGATTTTCACAGAATTTCTTACACAGATTTTCGTTAGGTGATCCAAAAATAATATCATCAACATAGATTTGAACAAGTAAAAAGTTTTTTCTTTCTCTTTTGATAAACAAGGTAGTGTCTACTTTACCTTTAACAAAGCCATTTTGAATTATAAACTTACTTAACCTGTTGTACCAAGCTCGAGGAGCTTACTTTAAGCCATATAGTGCCTTTTTCAGTTTGAATATAAAGTCTGGTTTCCTTGGGTCTTCAAAATCGGGAGGTTGTTCCACATAGACTTCCTCTTGGAAAAAACCATTCAGGAATGCACTTTTGACGTCCATTTGGAATAACTTGAAATTCTTATAACAAGCAAAAGCAAGTAATAATCTAATTGCTTCTAACCTTGCTACTGGTGCATAAGTCTCATCATAGTCTATCCCTTCTTCTTGCATATATCATTTGGCCACGAGTCTTGCTTTGTTCCTTATGACTTTTCCTTTCTCATTCATCTTGTTCCTAAAAACACATTTAGCTCCAATGACAGATTTACCTTTTAGTTTAGGAGTCAATTCCCAGACATCGTTGATACTGAATTGCCTGAGTTCTTCTTGCATAGCTTCAATCCAGCTTTCATCAATTAAAGCTTCTTCTATGCTCTTAGGTTCTATTTCAGAAATAAGAGCCACAACACTAAACCCTTCGTGCCTTTTGGATCTTGTACGAATCCCTTCATCAATGTCGCCAATAATGAGTTCTTTGGGATGACTAGACTTGTGCTTCCAGTTGCTGGTTGGTTTGTTAGACTGTTGATCTTTTTCTTCATTTGATTCTACAACAAACGTTTGTTGCTGGTCTTCTGAAGTTTGAGTTGCTTCTGGTAATTTAGACTTTGTAGAGTCTGGAGCAGGTTCAGATTCTTCAGGTTAAGTCTGAATCGATTGATTTTGTATAAGGTCTTAAATTTGACATTCATCGATTCCTCCACAGATTGAGTCTTTTTGTTGTATACTCTGTAAGCTTTGCTGGTGGTTGAATATCCAAGGAAGATGCCTTCGTCTGATTTTTCTTCAAACTTACCAATTCGATCATTTGCTTTTTTTCAATATAAAACATTTGCATCCAAACACATGAAAATAGAAACAATTGGCTTCTTTCCTTTGAACAACTCATAGGGAGTTTTCTCCAAAATAGGCCTTAAGAAGACTCTATTAATAATATAACATGCTGTAGAAACTGCTTCAGCCCAAAAACGAGAAGAAATGTTACTTTCAATTAAAAGTGTTCTAGCCATTTCTTGCAATGATCTATTCTTCATTTCCATAACTCCATTATGCTATGGAGTGTATGGTGAGGAGAACACATGCTGAAAGCTAGATTCATCACAGAATTTAGCAAAGTCTTAATTTTCAAACTCACCTCCATGGTCTGTCCGTATACTTGAAATAACATACCATTTCTCATTTTGAACTTTCTTAGCAAATTTTATAAAATAAGAAAAGGTTTCAAACTTACTTGCCATGAAATATACCCAAGTAAATCGTGAATAATCATCCACTATTAGTAGGTAATATTTCTTACCACCAATGCTCTGGGTTCTGGTTGGTTTAAAGAGATCCATATGTAAGAGCTGCAGCACATGATTAGTTGAAACTTGATTTATTGGTTTGAAAGAATTTCTAACATGTTTTCCCAATACACATGGTATGCATAATTCAGATTTTTGGTATGTCAGATTGGGTAGTCCATGAACAAGCTTCTTTGCAGCGATCTTGGCTATTTGCTTCATGTTGATGTGGCCAAGTTTTCTATGCCAGAGATTAGCTTCCTCTTGAATTGAAATTAGACATTGAGATTTTTCTGATTTAATGTCCTGAAAATAGATATTCCAATGTCATCGCCCTGTGAAAGTCTGAGAGGAGTCTTTACTAGTTCCTAAACATATTCCTTCTTGAAAGTTGATTTTGAAACCTGTGTCGCACAGCTAGCTGATACTCAGCAAGTTGTAGTTGAGTCATTCCACTAAGGAAACGTTACTGATTGTGAGACTTCCAATCTTTACGGTTCCATATCCCACAATTCTGCCTTTGTTATTTCCACCAAAAGAAACTTTTCTATCATTAACTTGCATAAGCTTTATGAAACAACTTGAGTCTCCTATCATATGTCTTGAGCATCCACTATCCAAGTACCATTTACATTTTTCTTGATAGTAACCTGCATTTAAAAAAGAAACTCAAGCTTTCTTTGGTACCCATACTTTCTTGGGTCCAATGGAGTTAGTGCAATATACGGTCTTTGCCCAAACCTTCTTAACGGATTTCCAAACCATAGGACATTCTTTCTTAAAATGCTTTGAGCTGTTGCACTTAGAACATTTAAGAGCACTACGACCTACAGGTTTTACAAAGACTTTTTGGAAATGATTTCTATAAAAATCTTTTGTAGGTCTTTATTTAATTCTTTCCTTTACTTTAGGAAAATCAATTAGAGGAATGGTTTTAAAAGTCATTCCCAAGCCTGATTTGTTAAAGTAAAGTCTTTACGCTGAAAGAATCTTTTCTAATTTCTCAAATCCTATAGAAAATCTGTTTGAAATACTTGAAATATCTTTTTTCAAAAGTGCATTTTCTTTTGAAAGAGAGTCTGCATTTTCTTTCAAAGTAATAGCATTTTTATCTAAATTTTCAACCTTTTCTTTCCAAATAATCTCATATTGTTTCAGTGCAGAATTTTCCCTTTTTAGTTCGAAAATCTACTTGAGAGAGGTTTTGAGACTAAAACACAATTCATCAATATATTTAGAGACTTTAATATGAATTTTTAAATTACTTACCTCGATTTCACTATTGGAGTCTGAGTCTGTCTTAGAGTCTGAATCTGATTCTGATTGTGCCATTAGACAAATATTAGCATAATCATCATCACTCTCTTCACATTCGATATCACTCCAAGTTTCTGCTTTGAGAGCCTTTCTGTATTTCTCAGCTTTTCCTTTCTTTTTCTTTAGTAAGGAATAGTTGATTCTGATGTATCCATTTTTCTTACATTCAAAACAAATCACATCTTTATTGGATTCATCATCCTTAGCTGATTTATTTTGAAACTTTTGAGAACTTTGTTTCTTCCAATTGAATGTTCTTCCCTTTCTGTTCAGTTTTCTAAACCTTCTTATCATGAGAGCAAGCTCTTCATCGTCCATATCGTCTTCAGAATCTGTAACATCATAATCATCATTAGATTTTAATGCAATAGATTTTTTACCTTTGGGATCTTCATCTTTATTGATTTGCTCCACTTCATAAGACTGAAGAGTGCCAACCAATTCGTCAACGGAGAGTGGCATGATCCTTTGTGTCTCCCTTATTGAGATCTTTATGTGATTCCAATCTTTGGAAAGTCCACACAGTAATTTGTTAACCTTCATGGGTCCAGAGATTGGTTGACTTTGATACTCAAGACCATTTACGATTTCTGTAAAACGACTAAATATGTCAGTGATAGATTCTCCTGGTTTCATTTTGAATACTTCATATTGACCGAGTAAAATATTGATTCTGGTTTCTTTCACTCGATCAGTTCCTTCATAGGTGATGTACAATTTATCCCAGACTTCTTTAGTTGTTTCACAAGAAGATATTTTGTTATATTCAGTAGGAGATAACGCACAATATAATGAATAAATTGATTTTGCATCAAGAGCTTGTCTATTGGTTATCTCTTCTTGAGTCATCTCGCTGGACTCAATAGCTTCTTTTCCCCTTTCTGAGACTGTTGTAGTTTTAGGAATGATTCCTTTGTCTACCACATCCTATTCAAGAGGGTCTTTCAATCTTAGGAATGCCTTTATCTTGTTTTTCCATATACTGTATTCCTTCCCATCAAAGTAAGGCGGTCTGGTGTTACTTTGCCCTTCAACCAAACCTGGAGCCAACATATGAGCCATGGATCATTAACTCTGAAGTAAAAACACTTCAATTTAAATGAGTACACAAGCTCTGATACCAATTGTAAATGCTAGTACGAGCACCTAGAGGGGGATGAATAGGTGCGAAAACAAATTTTTATAGAGTATAGTATAAAACTTTACTTTTAACCTGAGTCTGTTTAACAGAAGACTTTAAAAAGAAAAGAGACTCTAACAATTAAATAAAGTTACGAGCAAAGTAAAAGATTTTAGGGAAGATAATAAGAACACAAGATTTATAGTGGTTCGGCTTAATCCAAGTCTATGTCCACTCTCCCGCACTGACAACCCACCGACTGGATTTCACTATGAATCAAAAGAGTCGTTACAATTTCACGTCATTGATTCCATAGTGTAGAGACTCTGCTACACTTCCTCAAGGTCTCACAAATGTATAAACTCTCTTTTGAGTACAAGTTTACGCTCAACAAATGAATTGGCAAAGAACAAGAAACTTCAGACTTTGAAATTTATCTATCGCGCACACACTCGAATAACTAGAGCGTCTTCCTTATATACTCCTCAATGCCTTCATAACCATTGGCACTTTCCAAAGGAGTTCTTCCAATCTACCCATTGGACAAAATCAATTAGGGAGATTTCGAGTTATTTAAAGAATATGACGATAGCCCACTAATCCTACTCGCCCGTACAATCAGGATCTAAGTTTCCATAAGTATAACCTTCCAAGTATGTTTCACCATTCAACAGATCCAAACTATCCGAATTAAATTCAAGAATAATATATTTCAAAAAGCTATATCCAGCCGTGAGATCTTCTTTAATCGATCGAATCAAATCCTTAAAGAAATACTTGATTCTGGATAAGTCTTCTTCGACGGTCTAGAAACTGTCAATGAGGGCAGACTTTGAGTCTTGAGTCTAGCGGTCTGGCGGTCTTCAGACTTTGACGAGAGAGTCTGCAAGTTTTCAGACTAGACTGATGAAAACGTTTTGTCAACTTCAAAACAAATAAGGAAGTTTTCTCCACCATCCATCACTGTCCTCATCACGGAGTTGCCCTTCAACCTGGAGGTTGACTCTTGTGTCGAGTCGCTCGCGGCTTCCATCACTGTGGGTATTAGCTTCGTGATCCTCCCTCAGCGGAACGCCGCCCCGTCCAGAGTGGCCTTCCTCACTAACTTCATTGAGAGCCACAAAGCTAACATCCGAGAAGCCGTGGTTGACCTCCACACGTGCGGCTCCCCGCGGCTCGTTGGGCTCGTCGTTGACATGTTCTACACCACGATGATCGAAGTGGCCAGCAAGCTCGACATCCCTTCCTGTTGCGACCTTCATTACTAAGTCCGAAGACTTGACACTGACCCTCCCAAGTCCTACCAATCGCGACTTGATATTAAGAAATTAACCCATTTAAACATGTAATTATACTCAATTTGGAGCCACCACTAACCAATTAGGGTTGATTAGAAACCCAAGTAAAGTATGGGAGAATACTTTTTACTTTTGCGAACCAGAGATTCAATAGGTCCGGGGACATGGTTACGCTAGATTAATCTAACACCCTTTCGGTATTTCATTTTAATTCAAAAATATTTTGCACGCAATATTGATTAATTTTAACCTAAGCTACTAACATGCAAATGGTGGTCATGCGGGTGCACAATCAATGAAACCGAAGTGATAGGTTGTAAGAAATTATAAACTACAGCCTTATTATGCTCTATTCTCTTTTAAAAAAAAAAAACTTACAAAAATGCTAATAAAAATGTATGCCCTAAACATGATTTTTCTAAATGACATGACACCTAATTTTTCTTTTTAATTTTATGCAATCTTAATCTAAACTTAATATGCATGAATTTTACTTTAATGACATGTTAGATGCAATTCATATGGCATAACTTAAACCATCACCATATATGTACAATCTAATTTACATAGTCCTAAATATGCATGTGCTACATGATATGGGATGTATGTTCTTTTTATGATTTTTTCTTTATATGATTTTTTTTTAAATACATATATGCAACCTACACTTAAACAATGATGACACGAAATGGGATTAATTATGACTAACCAAGTAAATGACCTTTGTGTTTCCTTTTTTTTTTTAATGACTTAATAATTTTTATTGAAAAGAAAGTAACATAATGATGCAATGCTAATCTTTTGGCATTTTTTTTTATTAAAAATACGACACGATGGGAATACTAAAACATTAAACTATGACTCACTAACTAAAGTGCAACATGTGGTGTGCATATTATGAAATCTATATGACCTAAATAACATTTTTTGTTACTTTTTTGTTTTGGTTTTATTAAAGGAAAATTATCCTAATTCTATATGAATCTTAAAAATCAAGATGCGCTGCTTTAAACATGAAATGTGTATTGACCTAAGTACCTAAGTTCTAGATATGACATATAATGCATGATATGTGATGAGCAAATAACGATGACGCATCAAAATATATGTCCTATTGAAAATCCATCGATGTAAATCAATGATATATTATCTTAACGCGAATCAATTACGCAAAGCAATCCGTAAATTTGCCATGAAAAGTTGAAATAATCAAAAATCTAACCCGCCGTCTCACGACTCAATATTTTTTTATTATTATGGCTTAATATGACAAATTTTTGATCGGATAACAATTATATATGACAAAACCAATCAAGTCAAGATCAAAAGCTTAGAATCCAAATACTTGAACTGAATTTAACCTGAAAAATTACCTAGTCCAGCGCACGGCCGACTTGAGGAATGGCTCGACAGCAATGAACAGGGTGACGGTGCAAATGCGGCAACAAAGCTTGGGCGTCAGTGCTAAACAGGGGCGGCGTTGGGCACGAGTCACCGGCAACACGCAAATCAGCATGCGGCGGCAGCGAGCAACAGGGAGGTGAGGCTTCAGCAGGCATCGAGAGCAGAGGCGGTTTCGCGGGCCTCGCATATGGCGACCCGCGGGGAGGAACTTCGGTCGACTAGCAACGACTAGGAGGCACGGCTTCGGTGACCAGTGAGCAGTAGTTGGGTCGCAGGTCACTGCGGCGGTGGTGAGCAGTGGCGTCAGGCTCCAGCGAAAGGGGAAAACGGCATTGCAGCAGGTTCTAA
The DNA here is from genome assembly GCA_014182375.1 of Eucalyptus virginea. NCBI lineage: Eukaryota > Viridiplantae > Streptophyta > Magnoliopsida > Myrtales > Myrtaceae > Eucalyptus > Eucalyptus virginea. The sequence goes on from CM024514.1 coordinate 7,868,108, forward strand.
TTCTAGCTCCATGCGGAGGCGAACAATGGCCGGATCAATGGGTTGCAAGGAGCGTCAGCAAGCGAGATCAATGCGGCAAAGGCTGACGCTAAGGCATTGGAGTAGAGACAGTGGCATCAATTGGGCTGAGGGGACGTCGGTCGAGGGGGTCGCGGTGCTGCACCGGTGGTGTCGGGTCACGGCAAGCGACGACGGTGAGGTGGCGCGGAGGTGGCGCGATGGTGCGGCGCAAAACAGCAGGGCGGCCGAAGACGGTGGTCGCAGCAACGAGAGGCACAATGAGCAACAGCGGAGTAGGCGGGGACCTCTCGGAGAAGAAGCACAGTGACTATTTTTTTTTACTTTCTCTCCTCAAGTCTCCCTCACGTCCCCTCACCTTTCTCTTTCCCTACGAACGCTCTACCCCTTCTCTATCTCCTGTCTTCTGCTTTTCAGTGGAAGGAAAAAAGCTTTATTGACTTTTCTCTCACAAAACTCTATTCCCTTTCGGTGAATGTTTCCAAAACTCAGTCCAAAAGCCCCACCATTTCGAAGCCTTGCACTCTCTATTTATAGAGCAAAAACCAGTTTGTTCTGCCGACGAAGATTTGCATATATTGACCCAATCGCTGAAGATCATCCTTCGAAAAGTGGAGATGCGCTCAACAAGAAAATGATTCCAAAATATAAAATCCTTCGTGAAGATTTTCCTAGATAGTTCACTCAACCGTCAAAGATCATCTTTTGAAAATGCTCTATTATCTAAAATCTAAAATCTTTCAAATTCTCCCTCCACAACCAAATGTTTTATTTTATATGTTATTTATTATCCTTTATTTTTTATTTTCTAAAAGATAAGTTTGATCCTAAATGTTATTATTATCTAAATGCAATGCTATAAAATGCTTAATGTAATTTGTATAAGATGAACAAGTAAGTAGCATGGTCAAAATTAGGTGTCAACACTTCCTATGTGTTCTTCATGTTAGGGAAATCCCTTATAATGTTTTAAAGATGACAAAATAAATCAAAGGTTACTAACGTGTTTAATGGTTAAGTGATCGAACGTGAATGAAGAATCAGAAGACAGACTCTATGCTGAAGCTGAACCAGAAGACAGGCTCTATACTGAAACTAAACTTATTCAGACTGTGTTCAAACCTTAAAGCTAAATTTGTTCAGAAGCAGAATATGTTCATACCCAGATTTTAAAGTCTATTACACTCAGACTCAGATTGTACAGTTTATTGCACTCAAACTTTACATCCAAATTCGACAGAACGTAATACAAGTCCCAATCACATAACGGCTAGTGATCTGGTTTAGATTCTACATCAAGATTGATTTGATTGACTCAATCTAATTGATTAACAATTGGATCTTGACGACAAGAACTTTCTATACGAAGAAGCTCTACTTATGGAAACCAAGATTCTGTTTGTATGGGCGATTGGAATCAATTTGGGATTTTACTTTTGTCACTCAACGGCTACCAAATCTTCTAGATACAGATCTGTCCAACGAGTAGATTGGAAGACGATCCTCGAGATACTATCCAACGGCTAGTTTGGAAATGGAGGAGTATTTAAGGAGATGAAGGACCGATGAGCAAGTAAGAGACGAAGCGTAGAATTTATAATTCCAAAGTCTAAGCGACCTTCAATCATACACTTGTCTTTGGTGAGCTTAAACGTTTATGATTGTAAGAGAAATACCAAAAGAGTGACTTAGTGAGATAGTGTGATCTACTAAGTGTTTGCACTCAAAGTTGTAATCTCTTATTGATTGCATAGTGGAATCCAGCTAAAAAAGCTGTTAGCATGGGAGAGTGGACGTAGGCTTGAATTAAGCCGAACCACTATAAACCTTGTGTTCTTATTATCTTCCCTAAATCTTTTTATTTTGTTCGTAATTCTATTTAACTGCTAAAGTCTAATCTCGCTCAAAATCTATTGCTCTACAGACTTAGTTTCAAAAGTCCGTTGTTATTCATTTTCAGGTTAAAAGTAAAGGTTTTCACTGTATTTTGCAGAATCTGTTTTTACACCTATTCACCCCCTCTAGGTGTTCATACTAGCACTTTCACTTCACAAGTGCCATAGCTCTCGGCTTGATACTACACCTCCATTCGCTCCAAGACAAGCACCACATGGACCTGACCGAGCTTGAGGGCTCAAACGCTGAGCTGGACTTCCCATGCTTCAAGAACCTACTGCCTACCGCCAAATTCTTGCCTTCCGAAGTATTCGTAAATGAAGTTGGCCGGCTACTTTTGAGCCACGCCCTACGGATAAGGGAAACAAGAGGTATCTTGGTAAATACATTCACCGAACATGCGGTGGAGGCCCTGGTGGACCTAAAAGCACCCGCGGTGTACCCCGTGGGCCCATAGTGAACATCAAGGTTGAGAGTAAAAGGGGCACAAAAGGTAATAACAGTTCATAGGGTTTCGAGATCCTAGAGTGGCTCAACCAGCAGCCAGAAACATCTGTGTTGTTCCTGTGCTTTGGAAGCTTTGGGAGCTTTGACGAGGACCAGGCAAAGGAGATTGCTCACGTGTTGGAGCAGAGCAGGCGCCGCTTCATGTGGTCCCTCAAAGGGCAAGCTGGAAGCCCCCCATGACTATGCGAACCGACAAAGGTCTTGCCCGAGAGGTTCCTAAACAGGATAGCCAGGGTTGGCAGAGTGATCGGTTGGGCTCCTCAAGTCACAATCCTGAGCAACCCGGCCATTGGAGGGTTTGTGTCACATTGCGAGTGGAACTCTACCCTAGATTGCATATGGTTTAGGGTGTCAGTTATCACAACCTAATCTCATCGCCTATCGATCCCTCTCCATCAGGAAAGGAAGGGAAAATGTCGGGTTTAAGGGTACTTGATCTCACAACTCGCATTCCAAAAGACATCATCACCTTGCCTTTTGGATCAAGTCTCTCGTAAGTTCCCTCCATGAGATCATGAGCTCTCCTAAGCTCGTACCCCGTGTGACAGCAGAGTATCGCGACCCATACCCACACGAGCAACACACCTCAGGAGAAGAGGTCTAGTGTGGATATTGGATCTAAGGGTACCTTTACCATGGTATCCCTCTCAATAGTACACTTCACCCATAAAGATGGCATCACTTTATCCTTTGGGATACTCCCACATCGAGTATGCTAAACCATGGTGATTTTCATCGAAACCTGTACCCCTTGCGACAATTTATTTAAACAATCTAGTTGTTTAAAAACAACCTAGAATTAGAACAGGAGTCACCACTAGCCTCATTTCAAAAGTCAGCTAGAAAATCCATTCGAGGGTCGGGAGTGTTCCCTCAATTCCTATGCAACCATATATCTAGGTTCAGGGACTTGGGCTACACTAATATTTCTATTAGCACCCTTTTGTTACCTAAACAATATGTTGTATTTACCTAATGTGTCAATACATTTCTTCTTACATTTTCGAGACCGTTAGTCCTAAACTAAGCGATCGTGCGTGGTTGATCATTTTCATACTATTCTATTTCTAGAAAATAAGAAAAGAAACAATCAATTGAATTGAGATTACGAGATAGTAAGTAAACAATCGAGAAAAGTAGTAAATCTACTATACAATCTTAAAAAATTTAAAAGAGAAATACAATTGAAAAAGATGAGAGGAAGAGAGGAAACTCGCAACTTGTTGAGCTTTATACAACAAATAGAACCAAAGACATATGTCTGGGGAATGAATAGTACATGGTAATGGTCAGAATAGATATCGACCTCTACCGTCTTCATGCTTTCTCCACCTTTAGAGTCCTAGTGTAAACCTAATCTAGAAACCTATAACTAGGTACATACAATGGAAAGAAACAAGCATACCCATTAAAATAATCAAAAACACGACATCATGTCAAGATCAATTATTTAAAGAAAGTTCAATGCAAAAGTCAAATTTTGGCGCCTCGGGATCCGCCTTTGTCTTTCATGCGAAGATCCCACTAAGACACCTACCCAATCCATTTTTGTAACTTATAGCAATTATTGACCAATTGTGTTCTTGCATGGCCAATAATGCTTATAAGTCTCCTAACTAAGTGATCTATATGATCATAAGATTTTCCCTCAATAGCATGCATCGGCCCTATCATACATTTAAAAGTCACATGCATTGTGGAAATTTAAACATATGTGCAGGTCTTTTGAATCTTGTTTCTCGATGAATCAAACAGATGAGTGAGTCAGTGGATCACTTATTACCATAGTCATGCTCCAATCACAAACACATACGTTTCTAATGGATAATGTAACTATATGTATGAGGAGTACATGTGATATTTCAAAAAACACATTTCGAAAATCATCCATGAGACAAAGTGATATCTTAGCTGTGAAAGACATTCAATTGCCAAGGCTAATCCAGGGCTCGCATAAATGTACTCACAAGCGTCGCAGGCATTTTGAATACAATTCAAATCGTTACTTTCACAATGTCAAATCAGGATTTTAAAAAGATTTGAAAATATTTAGTATTAAAGAATATCTAGATTATGGAATACATTCAATTGTCAAGACTAGCTTGGACTCGCATAAATATACTCACAAGCATCATAAGCATTTTGAATATGGTCTAAATCACGATTTTTCCTTAAGCCAAATCGAGTTTTGGAGAAGAACTTAATAGAAATTGTTTTTGAGAAACATCACATACACCAAAGTATTTTTTTGAAAGATGCAATTTGAAAAGACCAATTATTTAACAACAAAGATTAAAGTATTTAGAACAACTTCCATGAAAATGGCATAAAATGTATAACTAAACAATCACAATCATGTTTATATTATGAAATTTCAAAACAAGCATATAACGACAACAAAATTGAGTAATACCCATTGACAATCTAACTATGGAAAAAAAAATACGTATGACATGATAATGAACAAATTTCATGAAGGAAGCTTTCCTAAACAAGCTACACATGATTTTACAAAAAATCAGACAACAAGCAACAGCATATCAGAAATTTGTCAAATCAACAAAACACTCAGCTAATATCTCAAGGATTTGTCCTATCAAAACAAGTCTAAAAATCACCACATTTTCACACAACACAGCCAATATGTTGACAAGCAAGTTTCATTAAGAGGCCAAGTGCAAATCTTAATAGATAAAATGGAACAAAAATATCTAAGGTCTGTCTACACAGGGGTTAGAATACGAGTCCGAATTTGATCTCATATTTAAATTCTAATCTAGTTTTGATAAAAAGGAAAGTGGTCTAAACGATGAGCAATTTGCATAAAATCAGTGGCATTGGAACTTTTAAGTGTGCTTTTCGACTTCCCGAAAGGGCTTGAGTCCAAATTAGGTCAATTAGGTGCTCTAAGATCAAGATTTCAAAAGGTGTGCCTGTTAGTAACTAAAAATCAGAACACAAACATTTATTAATAAATCTCAAAAGCATTCAAATAATGCACAAACAGCATGAAAAGATCACATGTGACTTTAATATTAGATGCAAAAAAAAAAAAAATTAGGTAATTATCTAGCCCTAAGTTGAAAAGAGAAGATGTCATACATTTAGATAACAAAATAAGATGACTCAATATTCAAGATGAAATGCTTGAGAGTTTCTTGATGAACATATGCTCTTGTGGCACAACTTTAACAATCAAAATGACACTCAAATGCAATGATACGAACATATATTCAAATCTTGTAACATGTAATTTAAGTGTCAAGAATATATTATCTCAAAATTTAGTTTATAAATGTCTCAAACAAGCATGGTAAGATGCATAAATGGCAAGATTTCATTTCAGCATTGATTTCACAAAACGTGTACAATTTCAGCCATCTTAAGACATGCAAAAATCTTATAAAAAATCACCACCGCCCGCAGCGGCGTAGCTGGCTCGGGCTCTCTCCCCTTCACGAAGGGGAGAAGTTCGAATCACAGAGGCATCGTTAGGGATTCTTACCTAGAGTACTGTGGTGATGGGTCCTGCAGTCGCTCCCCCAGGGTTTGCTCGCCGGCTGTCGGCTTACGAGATTCCCTAGGTTACCAAAAAAAAAAAAAAATCTTACAAAAAATCCTACATACAAAACATGCAATTGATGAACGTCTCTTGTTAAGGATTCAAAACCTAAATTTGATTGCACGAATCATAGCAAAAATGAAAAAACAGTGATGTACACTCTCATGAAATATTTGAGACCAAGTAGGTGCATTTGTGGACTCAATTTAATCAAAACAGAATTCGAATCAATGCAGGATAGACTGGCCTATGTTCAAATTTAAGCAATTTTGACCTAGTTAAACATATCTAAAATTTTCAAAAAAAAAAAAATACATAACATGTACAACACTAATATGAGCAACTTTTATGAAGAAAAGTTATTCTAGAACTCAACACAAAAATCAGTACAAAAATGAAAAAAATCAGAAATCAATACGGAACACATTGACCTAAGCTTGAATCTGAGTAGATTTGACCTAGTTAAGCACATCAAAAAATCATGGAAAAATTACAGGATGTACACAAAAGGATTTGGAACAAAACTCATGAAGGCAAGACTGTCCAAAAATCATCACAAAAGGTTACACATTAGTAAAGTCTCATTTTGGAGTAAAAAAAGAACCGAAAATCTAACTGAACTATAGCAAAATCACTCATCTTCAAATATATTTTTTGAGCGTCAAACAATGCTCGATTGGTGGGTACAACCTACCGTTTCGAAGCTTGAGATGTCTATTATCTATTCCTAAGAGGACTCGAGTTGAAACGAGATCGTTTCAGATCTCGTTTTGGTCAAAACAATAGGTCAATCCTAAGGCTACGAAATTGCAAATTTAAGACTAATCAAGCACAATCATTCAAATTCAAACTTCAACAACTCATCAATGATCAACATATATCCCTAATATTGAACCCTAGTCCTGATCGGCTAATCCGACCTCGCTTCACGGGCTTCAAGACCGAGAAATTACATTTTAATGCGGTTTTTCTCGATTTCGGTCACGATGGAGTAGAACTTTCACCGAAACTTTGATTGAATCTTCACAAACCTCCTAGGACCAGATCTTGTTCGGGAGGATGATCTGCAATCGGCGCGGATCTGATTGAACCAGCCAATCGGGGAATAAACCGGCTTGATTATTGATCTTCGGTGCCACAATCGAGAAGCCGCCAAATGGAGCTATGGCCGCCTCTCCGGTAACCTATGCTAGTGATCGAGGACAGGAGGAGCTAAGGGACCTTTCAGCTTATGGCTCCGATCAAGTGGCCGCCAATGAGGGGCGAAACTGGTGGCAATTTTGAGAGAGAGAGAGAGAGGGGGGGCTGATGAGAGAGAGATTTTCATGCATAATGAAACCCCTTCAAATAGAAGGAAAATTTCACTTATATACTCCCCAAATTAAGCGATTTCGACCATCGATTCGATTCAACAGTCAAAATTTCGATCCAAAATAGTCAAAAATCAACTTTGAAGGCTTAATCATGATCTTAAGGTGTTGGGTAATTGATCTAGTGGATTTGATTTGTAAAAACTCGATTCAAAATTGAGAATTGTGTCAAAATGTCTAATTAAGGGTTAATTTGCAATTTGATAAAATTCGAGAGTTAATTTGTAAAATTTCGAGAAATTGAAGGTGCAAAAGTGAAATTGACATTGAGAGGGTTCCAGAACCAGTCGCCAGAGGTCAAGAACCAGCCGGAAAGGGCCTGAACTAGCTAGTCTTGCCTGCTACCGATCAGACCGATCAGACCGGTTCGGTTCGGTTTGACCGAATTTTGACCTGTCCTTGACCAGTTTAGTCTAGTTCCAACTACTTTGTCCACTTGGGACTCCTGTGGATCTAAAATTTATGCAATTTGGTCCCTAAATGACCAAATTGAAAAGGAATTTTATTCTTTTTAAAAAGAAATTGGCCAATTAAGATACAATCAAGCTAATCAAATCTTATAAACGTGATCTAGGGGTCTTTTATTGACCTTATTGAATGATTATCATGAAAAAAAATGAGTCGAAATCATGAGTGCTTTGAATTGGACCTAAAGGGCTAAAATGGTAAAATTTACAATTCAATGGCCAAAATTGCAAATTAACTAAAATTGAACTCAATTAGTGTCACAATTACCCTATCTAATGAGCTACCCATATGTAAAATCAGTTATCTTATTCAAATTGACCTTGAATTGAAGTATTCAAGCTTAGGTCAAAAATGGATCTAAGCCTAATATTAAAATTAGAACTAGATTCATGAAATTAAACCATAGCCATGAATGGGTCAATTCGAATTTTATCGATTGAAGCTTAATTGTTTGATTTCCTAATGTCTGTGAGGATAAAATTCTTCAAATTGATAAGTCCTTGTGTGAATTTTACAAAATCAATTTCGAATTTGGACTTATCTTAACGAAATGAGTGAGAAATAATCATTCATTCGCAAGTTATGAAGGATCAATTTTAATCCCCTAATTAGGGCTCATAACGACAATTCGTATTTTGACTTGATAAATCGAGAAATTGAATGCGTACATAGATTTCAGATAATCCCTAAACCAAATATCAAAAATGAACTACACCTAATTATGACTAGAATAAAAGTAATTTTTTTTTTTTTTGGTCAATTTAGAACCTAAAACTGAAAATTTCAAAAATCAAAATTCTTAATCAAATTTTGTGACCACATGGCCCTAGTATGCAGAGCAACAGCTCAACGCATTCAAGCTGGTGGTGGAGCTCGGCCTTGCGGCGCAAATCAAGATGGATTATCGGAAAGATCTTGCCAAAGGGAGCAACTTAGTGACGGCAAACGAGATAGAGGGAGGGATAAGGAAGTTAATGGAGAGCCATGAGGCCGAGGAGAGGAGCAAGAAGGTGAAGGAGGCGAACGAGATGAGTGGGAAGGCTTTGGTGGAGGATGGCTCGTCTTACTTGTCTTTGGCTTGCTTCATCGAGGATGTCCGGAAACAATGAGCCTTCGTTTGGCTAGGAGATTGGTTTGACTACTTTTTTTTACTTGCTTTTATAAGTTAGTATTTTAAATCATAAGGAGAGAACAGGTCGCCTGGGTCCGGCCATGAGCTGCCGTTCATTATGGTGATGTCTATTATTTACAAAAATCATAATAGATATAGAAAGTGTTCAAAAATCTATTAATATCTATGAAGTTCTATACAGCTCGAAAGAGATTTCCGTGCACTCGCACCTCTCAGTGACCCGCCTCCGATCATGAAGGTGCCATGCGAGTCTCGGTCTTGCCATTCATGACCGGACGCGATGCCTCACCGACTCGATGGCCACGGCCACTTTCGTTTCGATCAATCTCCCCCAGTTCCGGCCCATTTCCGAGACCCACCCAAGCAAGGTCCGTAACCTCTACACCGAAGGCTGCAAGCCCAACGTACTCGCCTAGTCCTGCTCAAGTCCCGACTCACCTCAGAGCTCACCAGGCTGTTCTCGACATCTTCTGCGCGATGCCGAGCGATGTGGCAAGCGAGCTCCAGATCCCCATCTACGTGTTCTTCACGTTGAGTCCGGCTTTTCCTGGGCTGATGCTCCAACTCCAAATGCCGCAGGATGAGCGCAGAATAAAAAATCAGAGGAAAAAGATAGGGGAGTCTGTCAGACCGCCGTGTGACCACCCCAGCCGGATACTCCGACTGAGAACGATCCTCTACGACTCCGAGGGGTCGGAAGGGACCCGCCGGAGCTGTTAATCACGCTCTGGTCGCACGGCCATGGTTCATCCACCAGACTTTGGTTCCTGTCTCCTTAGGTCTCAAGGACACAGAGGTACGAGCCTATAGAACAGATCCTGTTCAAGTAAGGTCGTGACCTCTTACCCTCACTCTCTTCTTTATATACCCACTTTCCTTTCAACGAGTTTCCAATGTGGGACTTTTTGAAGGTCGCCCTTAGGAAGTGCGCTCCGTGAATGGAAAAGTGACATGGATGGAATACGATTAAATAATCTTTAAGGAAAAATGAAAATAGAATCAATATAAAATTTATTTAAAGAATATTACACCTCTCCCTCCACCGCTTCCTTCTCTTTTGTTTTTCTGTCTTTTAATTGTTTAGTAGCTTGGCAAGGGGGGATTCGTATTATTTTAATTGAAGTGATCGTGTATTGTCTTCTCTTCTTGTCCCCTTGCTGGAGAGAGAGAGAGTCCCAAAGCACGTTAAATGGGATGGACGGTGAGAGCCACCAAAAAGTAGTCTAATCTATTATTTTAAAATAGCCGTCCCCAAAAAGCTCTAAACATAGTTCATTTGTTTTGCAAAAATTGACTGATTTGAATATTTTCTGAAAAATTTTTGCTTATATCATTAAGAAAAATTAGTCAAACAGAAAATATTTTCATCATTGACAACAATATATGCCTAATTACTTCTGTGAACGATGAAAAAAAAATTCATTCATTAACTCTCCATTCAAAAATCTTCATCAATTATTTGACGTGACATTTTCACATTGGTAAAAAATTCACATGAGCAAAGTGGCATGGAAAATTATCTACAAAAAAAAAGTGGCATGGAAAATTATCTACAAAAAGAAACCATTCTTCAATGTTAAAATTAGGAAAATTAGGGACAACTAATGGCAATTTTTGGACAAAGAACTAACAAGAATAGATTTGGAACTAGAGTTGAAGGTTGAGGCAAATTGGCAATTGAAACTAAAATTGGGATTTTGTTTAGATAAAATAATTTAAGTTTGAATTGGAACTGAACCTAAAATTAAAGTTTTTTTATAAGATCAAGCCTCTTTAAATAGAAGAAGAGTACTAACGTGATCCAACATTAGTCTTATAAATTATTAACATGTGATTGATTTAACGAAATTGATTTACAATCCATACAAGGCTTAATACCGTAGAAACCCTCCAACTTTAATTTTTGTCCTAATTTTTATCTTTTGTTTCATAAAAAGCTTTCAACTTTAAATCCAGTCTCACTTCTCCTATAAACATTTTTTTGTCTCATAAAAAACCCTCAATTTTAGGTTATGTCACAATTCTATTTTAAACTTTTTTTGTCCTATGAAAAACCTCCAACTTTTGATCTTATCCCAATTTTACCCTAAAATTTTTACGATGTCATAAAAAACCATAAACCTTTACTTGAGTCACAAATCTATCCCCACAACCTTGCATCCAAAATTTATCATTAACAACTGAGAGACAGAAAACGTCCAAACACGAGTTGTTCAAGCGTCTCAAGCACAAGCTCTCTGACCCCAACAAGCGCAAAATCACTATGGGCAATTAAGATGAAGGGTTAATAGAGAGTAGATTTGGGACTCAATAGAAGCTAGTAATTATGAGATAAAAAAAAGGAGAGTAAAATTGAAACTATACCTAAAGCTGAGATTTCATCATGAGACAAGAAAAAAAGTTTATGGTAGAATTGGTATGGAACCTAAAGTTGAGGTTTTCTTATGAAACAAAAAGTCTAGGGTAAATATGGGACTAGATCTAAAATTGGGGGATTTTTATGGGACAAAAAAAAAATTATAGTAGAATTGAGATGAGACTAAAAGTTTAAATATTTTTATGAAATGATAGAATTGAGGCAAGAGGTAAAGTTTGAGGTTTTTTAGTATATTAGGCCTTTATTGGATGCTTGCTTTGAAAAACCTCCAACTTCTTCTTGGTAATCACCTGCTTCCAATTTTCCAAAACTGGCCTTCCATTTTGCCATTTGTTCTTTTCCTCATTGAGTGCATGGAGCGATTGCCAGTCTTTATTTCTGAGAACGACTGCAATAGAAAATAGAGGTGTATAGATTGTCCCTTAGGACCTTCCCCTCGCAAGAGGCTTCAAGTTCTGAAGCTGAGAGCTCGCTTTGCTCTGCTTTTCTTTCTAGGTTTTGATTTTTTATTTATTTCTCTCCCGATTTAATTTGGGAGTCTTTTTTTTCTTATTTGGCCTCTTCGTTTTGCTAATTCTTGTTGCTTTTTTTCTCTCGTAGTGAATAAATCTGCTTGACTGAAAATTTTGTGAGAAGTCATCACCAATCCATCCAGTAGGATGCTCAGGATGTGGTTTTTTCACTTCTCCAAGATTCGACAGAAACTCTCATCTCCCAATTTAAGTGTAGATTTAAATTTGGAGCTCTTCTCTTTTAATATAAATATAGATCTAGAAGTTTTTTAAGAAGTGTTTGATTTTCTCTTTCAATCTAAATCTAGATATGAGAGTTTTTTAAAGGCGTTTGATTTGTGGTAGTTCAACATGTGGTTGTTGTTGTTTTCTTCATATGGCGATAGTGTTGAGGACGCTGAATCTAGGTACACATTACAAGCCGCAATTTCCGGATGAGAAGATCCCAACATATGCCCATCACTAACGGTTCCGGTGATTAGTCTCTAATTGTTTTTAATGCTATGACAGATTTGGTTTTTAAGGATGAGAGCATGCTTATAATTATAAGCTATACCTTTTTGTTTTTTGGGTTTTGTTTTGTTTTGTTTTGTTTGCAGTTTCTTGAAATTTGTTGTTGTTGGAAGTTTTCTATATTCATCTCATGCTTGACTATTATAAATGAATGACATATAAAAAATAAAAATAAAAATCAATTTCTTGACCTTATACTAAGGGTTAATACCTTAAGAAACCCCAAACTAGTACACCTGACAAATTTACCCCAAACTATTTTTTTGACCACCAAAAACCTCAAACTGGTATATCTTTGACAAATTTACCCCAAACTGGTACACTTGTGACAAATTTACCATTTGTTAGTTTTTATTAAATGTTACTGTCAAATATTAAATTAAATGACATGTGATAGTTGACTAGTATACCAATTTGGGATTTTACAATCCGTTTGTCACAGTTTACAATTTTTTTGATTTTTTGTGGTATTAATCCAATTTAGCGGAGGGTATATATGTCACAAATTTACCAGTTTAGGGTTTTTTGCAGTTGAATAAATTAGTTTAGGGTAAATTTATCATAAATGTATCAGTTTATGATTTTTTACGATCAGCCGGGGTAAATTTGTCATGAGTGTACCAGTTTGGGGTTTTTCATGTAAAAAAAATAGTTTGGGATAAATTTGTCACATGTATACCAGTTTGGGGTTTTTCAGAGTATTAACCCTTATACTAGACATACAAGTTTACTTGATGTGATGGATCACAAGGTGTTTGCATCGTTATAAGGAAAATCAAATCGAGGATTGAAGAAATTTCTTGGTCCCAAGTCACGATCTGGCCATGCATGGTAAAACTAGTCCACCACTTTGATCGCAGCTATGCAATCATCCCGCCTTGATCTTAATGTAAAAATGATAGATAAAAATATTATTAATTCTGTCGCACCATTACATATATTTAATTTGTATATCGAAATTGATATTCCCTTTTGTAATTAAGACAATCGGGAAGTAACAATCATTGAGATCAGCGTTAGTTATATTAAGTTTGATTATATTCTATGAATTATTTGTGCACTCTCAAGCATCATGCCCTTAAACTCCAGCGTGTTAGATTTTGCCTTTATTTCTGTCTATTGGGTGTTCCATTAATCTTACAAGACGTTGGCCTGTATGGGATTCGCTCTATCAACCGTTCGATGCAGCCTTCCTCGTAAAACCGTCTCATCCGATGGGCAAGGAGGGACTGATTATGCGGGTCCCTTGCGCTTCACATGGAATCAAATCAAATTTACACTTTCGACTAAAGCTCAATTTCTCTAAATTTGCTGCTCCGAAATTCTATCTACTCTTCCCCTCTGGACGCAAGAAAGAAAAAGGACAACAAACCTTGGGAGAGGGGAAAGCGAGAGCAAAATGAAATTTATTCAAACTCGGCGATCGAGGAGGGGCAAGGATACGAAAATCTACCATACGGAGTTTTACAAATGATGTCTTCTCGAACACATTCTATATTGGTCGTTACCTTTGCAGATTACAGCTCGCGGGCCAAACCCAAATTGACTAGTTTTCCCATAAAACACGTCAAGGGCCGACGAAAATCAACATGGATTATAGCCACAGACGCACCAGAAAAATCAAACATGGTTTCTATAGCCACAAAAACCCTAAAACATGCCCTCCAAGTAATCATTGAATCAAAATACCAAGAGTGCTCAACCTACCACCCAACCCTGCCTCTAGCCAAATAAAGGCTCATCGACTACAGACATCCTCAATGAAGCGAGCCAGAGACAAGTAAGAAGCGCCGCCCTCCATCAAAGCCTCCCTACTCTTCTCACTCACCTCCTTCACCTTCTTCCTCCTCTCCCCAGCCTCCTCACCCTCCATTAACTTCCTTATCCCTCCCTCTATTTCGTCCGCAGTCACAGCGCCATCACTACCTTTGACGACATCTCTCCGATGATCCATCTTGATGTCTGCTGCAAAGCCGAGCTCCACCACCAATTGGAACGCGTTGAATTGTTGCTCTGCATGCTGGGGCCACACAGCGATCGGCACGCCGAACCATATGCTTTCTAAAATGGAGTTCCACCCACAGTGCGACACAAACCCTCCGATGGCCGGGTGGGCCAGGACCTTGACCTGCAGGGCCCACCCAATCACTTTCCCGACCCTGGTAGTCCTATCAAGGAACCCCTCGGGCAGGACCTCTGCGGGATCTGCATAGTCACGGGGGGCCTCCAGCTTGTCCTTCGCCGGTGGCTGTCGTAGGGACCACAGGAAGCGGTACCCGCTCCGCTCCAATGCGTGGGCAATCTCTTTTGCCTGGTGCTCGTCGAAGCTCCCCTTGCTCCCGAAGCACAGGAACACCACTGACGCATCTGGCTGCTGGTCGAGCCAGTCCAGGATCTCGAAACCCTTTTCGCTCTCTGCCTTGATGTTCAGTATGGGTCCCACACAGTACACCGCAGGTGCTCCTAGGCTGGCCAGAGCATCCACCGCGCGTGGTTCCAGCTCAGCGAATGTATTTACCAAAATTCCCCTGGTTTCCCTATACCTCAGGACGAGGTCCAAGAGTATCCGGCAGTCTTCTTCTATAAACACATCCGAGGGCAAGAACCTGGCGGCAGGCAGTGGATTAACGAAGCACGGGAAGTCCAGCACGGCGTCGGAGCCCTCTAGCTTGGTCGGGTCCATGTGTTGCTCGTCTCGGAGAGACTGGAGGTGCAGCACGACTCCGAGGAACGCCGCGCCCGAAGTGAAGAACATGTAGGAAGGGACGCCGAACTCGACGGCCACGTCGATCATCGCGGTGCAGAACATGTCAACGACGAGCCCGGTGAGCCGTGGCGAGCCGCGGGCAGAGATTTCAGCGACGGCTTCTCGGACGTCAGCTTTGTGGCTCTCCATGAAGTGATGGATGAAGGCCCGGCGAGACGTCCTCGGGGAGTAGCTTCGCCTGGGGACGAGGACAAAGCCGATCCGGGCAGCGACGGAGGCGGTGAGTGACTCGATGTGGGAATCAATCTCGGAGTCGAAGGGGAACTTCATGATGAGGACGGTGATGGAGAGCCGATCGTCGCGGCCGACGAGGAGCTTGGCCATCTCCACCATCGACACCAGGTGGCCGAGGCCCGGAGATGGGATGAACACGAGCTCGGATTCAGCACTCATGAAGACGATGATGCCTTTGAAAATTCTTCTTTTCCTAACTGAGTTCACTCGATTGCAAAGATGATAGCGAGTTGGAGGCTCTTGTTGACTCAGTTAAGGGGAAGGAAGAAAGCACGCAAAATGATGCGAATAGGAAAAGAAGAATATAATTAAAGGTGTTTTAACAGATAGTGAAAATAAAAAATATTCCCTATTTTTTTATTATTATTTCGTACCGTTAGTGCGATTCGGAATATTTTAAGTGGCAAGTTCTTTACCTTCAATAATGATGTGTTATTTTACCATTTACACCTCCCCTCTTAACTATTCTTAACTTCTCTACAGAAAATTCTATCTATTATTGGGTCCTCTATATTTCACATAAATATATCACACGAACAATTCAAGTAAAACCGAATATATAAACGGTTATGTGAGCAAGAAAATCCATTGGACCAAATTGAGAAATACCAAAAAAAGAAGAAAAAAAAAAGAATTGAACGCCATTTTTATTATAGACATTTTTGTAGAACAAAATAGTTTTGAGACTCATTCATGCCCATTTGGCCAAGAAGGCCATACAACCAGCACCGAACAGGAGGAAGCAATTGCACAGCAGCTGGAGCCTCCCATTCCCCTGCACCTTGGCGCTCATGAAGTCCGCCGCCAGCAGGTCGACGAGCGCCATGTAGACCAGGATGCCGGCGGACGCAGCGTTGAAGACACCCTCGATGATCAGTGCCCTCTGGCTGCTCTCGTCGTACGTGTCGGATATCCCGATGCCGATGGCGATCCCAGCCGGCGTGGTGAGGGAGAAGAAGAGGGCCATTATTATTGTTGTTCTTGCCTTGAACTTGGCCTTTGCAAAAGAAGCAGGGGAAAATCAAAAGACTGATTAATCAATGTGTAGATAATGATAATTATAATTCATTCTTTAAAAAAAATAATGATAATAATAATTCCTGTGCCAGGACCCAGCCGTACCTACTTTAAGTCAACGGAGGCAAAAGGTCAACGACATCCTCTCGACATGATGTAGGTAGCTTAATCTTTTCCATAGTTTATTTTCCTCAAGCAGGCAAATTAGTTGGAAGATTGAATTGAGATCGGAAGCCTCAGGAGGAATCCAAATCCACCAATTCGTAAGCCACCCTTTTAAATCGTATCATGAAATGTAGGTTGAGTATTCTTAAAAACACCTTTTAAGTGTGATGAAAAATCAAAGCGTGAAGTTACAATTGCATAGATTTTACAGGAAATTTCCTTTCACCTTCCCTTGATTTCGGGGTCAGTGGTACATTAAAATTTAGAGCTTTTGAAAGATGCATGTACCGTTCACATGCCTTTTGGGGAACCCTTCACATGCCTTTTGGGGAGACAAAAGTGCCATATTTTCTTCTTCAATTCTATATCAAACGCCTTTTTCCTCCTTAAGTCATAGAAACAACGCATCAAGCCCATAAAAAGGCAAAATTGCCTATACAAAATGTTATGTCGTGTTCGATGCCACAGACGAGGCATGCATGCATCACGAATTTAATCAAACCGTGTTCGAGTTATTACCACGCATTTACGCTATGACATCTCAATATTGTTCCCGCAAACAAGTGGCCTCTTAACGATGGCCGAGTTAAATTTGACCAGCTCAAAATTATTATAATCTTGAAATATTATCAAGGCATTTATAGAAAAAAAGAAAAGAGATTAAAAAAAAAAAGGTGGGAAAGCTCGTTAGGTCAAAATGAATGAAATGAAATGAGTTTTTACTTACCTGAGTGATGCATCCGCCGAGCCCCATGCCTTCAAAGAACTGATGGAAAGTCAAAGCGGCCATCAATGGCTTCACCGTCTTTGCGCTCCCGGAAGTCCCCAGTGAAATCCCTATTATCACCGAGTGCACCACGATCCCCAGCTCCAACACCTGTTTATATTATCATTTCGCCCCCCCGAAAAACGCCATATTTGCATTCAGATCCTCGGTGTGAAGTTTTGGAGAGAGAACCTGTAGAATTGAAAGAAGTTGGAAGATTTCCCGTCACCTGCGATACGACTCTATGGCGGAGAAGCTCCGACGTGCCCGGTCCTTGACCCTGATATGCGGAGCCATGGGCGTGCCCGTGAGTCGCGTGGGTGTGCACGTGCAGATGCCCGGCGTGATCGTCACCGGCGGTGGCAGCGGCGTCGCTCTCCTCGTCCCCCTCGCTCACCGCCGGGCGAGCCTTGCTGAAGTGGGACCTCGTGTAGTAGGAGGTCGCGTAGGTGTCCACCATCAGCGTCCCGATCGCGGCGACCATGGCCACGAACCCCGCGAAGGGGAACTTGCCCCAAGGGTTCTCGTCGAGGCACGGCGACGTCAGGCTGTCGAACGCGTCGGGGAGGACGTGGATGAGGCCCGTCGCGAGGATCACCCCGGCCGCGAACGCCTTGACCAGGAAGAACACGTCCTTCTCGGGGCGCAGGGCCGGGACGACCTTCCCAAGCAGCGGGATGCACACGCCGACCGCGCCTGCGAGGAGGATGGCGGCGATCGCGCCCACTTTGTACTTGAGCGCCTCCCTCTTGTTGCGCCCCCCGTCGGCAGCACCGTCGCACGTGCAGTCCCCGAGGACGAGCGAGGGGAGAAGGACGAGAACGCACAGCATCAGAAACCGACACGAGCCACGCCGACCCGGCTCGCCTGCCATCGCAATTCGATACCCGATATCAAGTAGACGAAGAACGCGACGCGAAAAGAGACTGCCGTGCTGGCTTGTCGAGAGCGAAAGGGAAAACGCCTCGTGAGGCTCGAGACACGTCCGCGAGATGTATAAGGATCGGTGTTGCATCAGCCGTCCACGAAAAGGACTCTGTTCTGCTACTGCTGCTGTCGCTGCCCAATGGAGCAAAGATGAGGACACCCTCTGGCCAGTTTTAAAATGACAGAACGGCTTGGAACTCTGTTTTGTATGCATCTGGGTGATGAAATAGTCGCCTGTTCAATGCAATTATTATTATTATAATATCCGCCACGGAGGCATTTATCTGTAGCAGGTACAGAACGTGGAAGTTGGCATTTATCTGTAGCAGTTCGAGTGTCGTAACAATGTCGACATAACTGATCTCGAGGGGGCAGCAGATTTCAAAACCCAACCACCGTCGTGGTCCAGTCTCGCGGCTTAGATCTGCTGAAAGTCAACGCTTTGCGTGTGCCCCGATCTAATAATCGATCGAATAATCGCTTGCCATTTTACAAAGAAATTAGAGAAGTAGAGAGTGTTTGCCAGAGTGTCGAGAGAGATTCGATGAGAGATGAATGGATCGATGTTACTCGAAAAACCACAGCTTCTCGTGTTCGATTCCTGCTCGGTCCAGCTACCCGGGGTTGGATTGTAAAGAAGTGAGATCGGAGCAGTGAGGCGGGTTTGATCCGGCAGGATGAAAAAAAAAAAAAAAAAATTTTTTTTTTCATTTATTTGCCTCGCCGGCTGCCGGCTGTACGGGGGTTCCCGGGTTACCAAAAAAAAAAAAATGGTGGGCTAGAATGGGTTCAAACACTAGCTGAAGGAGGGCGGAAGAGGGAGGCCGGGTGACGTTTGAGACAAATCAAACGTTTGATGCGCAATCAAAGCTGTGCAAAATGAGTAATTTAAGGAGGTACGTACGGAAGGATTTGATAATGCTGTCTTATGTCATGGGCTTTAGATCTTCATTCCAATGACGCAACTCCAGTCCCATGCACTTTCCTTTCGAAAATATTTTCATGGCTCCACTTATTTCATTGAAAATAGGTAATTATGAAAATGTTCTTAAAAAAATAATAATCATTTATATTATATGAAATAATCAAGGATAAAAAGTATTTTCATTACCAATAATAATTTATGTTTAAATATGTTTATGAATAATGAAGATATTTTTTATTTATTTATTTCAATAGACGATATAAGTGATCATTTTTAAGAAATGTTTCTCAAATCATTCATTTTTTTTGTAAAATAAGCACATTTTATGTGTCTATCTTTTGCGTCGATGCTATTTCAATTAATAAGTTGATGAGGTCTTGAAAAGAAAGGAAAAGCAAAGATACCCAAAAATCGTAGCGAGCATCTCCTCCCTTCATATTGTGAGTCCAAATTGAAGTGAGGCACGCTCTGTACAGTGACCAAAAAAAGTAGGATCTATAGAATGGGATAGAAAATTATTTTGTGGATTGGAATGTTGGTAGGCAGTACGAATTCTCAGATTTATCGAACACGGTTGTTTCTGTATGTCGATTCGGTAGATACATAATCAGTCGTGACTAGATTCAAGGAGATCGAGCAAGTCGATCCCTCTCTTCAAACAACAGAAAAAAAAAAAAAATCGGGTTGATTGCTTTTATTTATCAGTACATATAAAGTCAACCGGGACCAGAGTAGGAAAAGAAGAACAAGTTGATCCCTCCCTCGACAGAAAATATGTGTGTGGGTACGCGTGTCATGAGATCACTGGATCCTTCTTTTTCTCGACCCTCATTAATCAAAGAAATTGTTGAAGTGTGAGCTTTGACCAATATCTTGACATCATCGCAAAGGAGTTTGATAGTGAAAGCCTCCAAACTTGGTATGAACGGATACCGATTTACCAAACAAACCAAACTGATCCTTTTTGGGTCAATGACCGGCAATTATATCTTTGTTACAATAAAATATATATTTCATCCGGACCACCTAGAAATCATTGTGTACAATATGTTTGGTTGGACTTTTGAGGAAAACTTTTGGGAAAATGGAGTTAAAGGAATTTTTCAAAATGCAAATTATGTTTGTTAAATTGTAATGTGAAAGTCCATTGTGAAGTATCTTTAACCAAAATAATATTTAGAAAGATCATATTTACAAAAGACTTGTGATTTGAAAAAAATTCGTCAAAAAAAAAAAAAGTTAGCCAACGAGAGTAGGTGGCCCCGGCCGTCGGCAATTGAAATCTATTGCCAGCGGCTAACATATTAGGTTGGAAGACCTAAGCGGCCCCCAAAGACAATCGACGAGGGCCGCCTGAGGTCGTGTCCCCTGGTAAAGGCTCCAACAGGTGGTTGCGACCTCGCCACAACCCAAATTTGGGTTGCACCCAGCAAGGTCACGCTGGGTCGTCGAAGGTCACACGACCTCGTCATAACCCAAATATGGGTTGCCGAAGGTGGGTCGCATGACTGGCGACCCAACAACCCAAATTTGGGACGTGTCCAATGAGGTCGCGTGACCTCGCCGCGACCTCGATCTAGGTTGCCGGAGGTGGGTCGCACAATT
Organism: Eucalyptus virginea; assembly: GCA_014182375.1. Lineage (NCBI taxonomy): Eukaryota > Viridiplantae > Streptophyta > Magnoliopsida > Myrtales > Myrtaceae > Eucalyptus > Eucalyptus virginea. The sequence continues at coordinate 7,888,869 of CM024514.1, forward strand.
GATGACCCAACAACCCAAATCCGGGACACGCCCCACGAGGTCACGTTGGGCCGCCGAGGGTTGCTCGACCGCCTATCCTTCATCGACAACCACTCATAGTCATGCCAGTCTTGTTCAATAGAGAAGAAGAAGAAGATGAACAATAGCTCGAAAAAGAAGATAAACAATATCTTGGCTTGCCCACAAGGCAAAAGCTCAAGGCACCCCTCAACTGCCTTGAGCTTTTAGCCTTTGAAAGGCTTGCATTTGGGAAATGCGATTAAAAAAAATTTGTTAAACATACTCTATTTAGCATAAAGGATTTTGGATGCTCAAGGGACTTTGGAAAAGCCTTTCCTAAATGCACCCACAATGAGTTAAGGGGCACTGCGATTACTCTATTCAGATTTTTTATATAAAACCTTTCTTTTTTATAATTCAACAAAACTATATGTGAAATCTGATGATACAGCACATGTAGCCCTCATTCCTTACAAATAGTGCATGTCGATTTGAGAAAAAAAAATTATTTCCAAACTACTAAAAATAATTTCTAAGTCATTTTCGTAGTTGAAACAAACACTAGACGATATTGCCAGTTTGTTGTCCAAAAATACTCAGATAGCCAGTCATTCGCATGTAAATAAAATTAATATAATTTCTCCCCAACATATCAGCTTTATCTTTTCTTTTTTAATTTTTTAATAGTAGTTTAGATCCCTTCTCTTGGTCTTGGGCGTTCTTTTCACTAATTGTGGGCCATTTGAACTATAATCTATGCATAGAATTGTGGCTGAAATACAACGATTAAAATATTTTGAGTCCAAAACTAAAACCCATTACATGGGAAACATAAATTTAACAAAACGGATTTCGAAGTTCGATGAGGACACTTTCCCCGAGTTAACAACGCGTGGCGCCGTTGTTGCCTAAGGACAAGGTGGATCGTGTGCTTTCCGTTCATATTAAGAACATAATTTAATTTGACGCGTCAAAGTTGACCATTTAATTATAGTAATGAAAATCGAAGTATTGGTTTTCTAGTTGGAGAGACTGTAGGGAAAAATGCTTTGGATTGGGAAGAAATAGAATCAGATTTTCAAGCGTGATAACTATCTTTAATGAATTATTTTTCCCAAAACATTGTTAATGGTTACTGAAAAAAAAAGAAAAAAAAAGATCCTACAAAATACAACAAAATTCCATATAACAATTCTGATATATCTCTAGGAACTCTCAAAGGAAAACAATTTAAAATAAAATTGTATTTTAAAAAGAAAATTAAGCTTTGTTATAAGGAATGAGCCCCACAATAATTTATAATTATTTATTATTTAATTTTTATGATCCAAAATAAACTATTATTTTCACAGTAAATTAAAAATGGTCACATAATCATTTTTCAAGAAAATTCAACAAGACTTGATTAACATTAAGTCCAAAAAAAAAAAAAATGACGTATTTATGTCTATCTTTTGAGCACAAGCGACTCTTTTAAAAAGGTTGCAAAATGAATGGATACATTAGAAAGACAAATTGAAAAGTGTGCAATTTGTCATGCACCCGCACGCAAGTACGGTGGAGTCTAGTCCATGGCCTATTGTATTTATATGAATTAGTTAAAAAAAAACATCCACCGTGATATAGTGGCCTATGTACTCTTAATTTTCTTATGTGGAACAAGAAAAAACACCATTTTATTTGTTCTACAAATAAAGCGTTAGCAATATTATGATATTAAAATATTTTTTTATAGATATTTAGGATTTTTCTCTGATTTTTAATATCTATTTTGATTATACATATATGATTTGATTTCCTTTGATTTCCTCTACCTAAGCCTATAAATAGGCTCTCCATGTACTCTTTTGAATATATCGAATTATACAACAAATTTCTCAATTCTCTATTCTATTTTATATTTAACTTGGTATTAAAGTTGAGGCAATCCTAGTACACCTGATGCACTTAAGAAATTTCCTAGTTTTTTTCTGCTTTGCACCCATGCATTCAAGCGAATAAATCCATCCCCACCGCTTGACAATGTTTGGGCAAGTGCATCATTCCCGTCTAAGTAAGCGCGATAGTAATTGTGTTACAACGTCTCTGACGCATCATTAAGTCGAGTTTTTCTTTCTACAAAGGTATTTTTCGACATAGCAAGGACATGTCCTCACACAGTAACTTTTTCCTCAACAAAGCTTGGCTTATTCCGCTTGTTGCACCCACGCCAACCGTATCAACCGTGTTTAAATTACTGTCTCGATAGCAAAGTCAACCACAAAAGGTGTATGCCACTCGACTCCAATACCTTCAATTCTCGGCTTTTCACTTCTCGTTTTGAGAAGCTGGCTCTACCACTAGATTCGTTGATGTCAGACAATCAACATATTGAAATCTTCTTGTCAACAGAAGCTAGAGTAATCACATGCACCACCACGCGCCTACCTCACCTTGGATCTGTTGAGCTCATTTTAATTGAAGATTTTGTGACATTGTTCGAAATATTTTTCAAACTCAAGTTATTGTGTTTTAATTCAAATTGCGTTTGAGGGGTGGATGTTAGCAATATTAGAAAATTAAAATATTTTTTAGAGATATTTAGGATAATTTCTTTGATTTTCAATATCTATTTTGATTAGGCATATCTGATTTTATTTCCTTTAATTTCTTCTATGTAAGCTTATAAATAGGCTCTCCATGTACTCTTCTCAATATATCAAATTATATATAAAATTTCTCTATTATATTTTATACTTTTCATTTAACTCAAACAACCAAGAAGAACTGCACCTCTAGTCTCTCCAAGACAAGCAACAAATGGACCATGCTCAAAGGCTCTAACACCAAGCTAGACTTTCCATGCTCCGCGAACCCATCGTCCATGGCCAAATTCTTGCCCTATGAAGTTTACGTGAAAGAAGACTCTTGGATAGACTTTGTTAGCTGTATGCCCTAAAGCAACCATGTAATAGTTACATGTTAAGGATTATTTAATGCCAAATAAGGTTTTTCATTCATCGTCCAATTTATATCAATGAAGTCCATATGATCAGTTACGACTAAACCTATTTTAAGGTGTTAAGAATATATGTGATAAGTTTACATTTATGTTAAATCTTTAAATAGTTCCTGGTCGATGGATCATTGAGAGGATATTGATGATCTTGTTGAGACCGATGTGTTCTCAAGCTTCATTATTCAGTATTAGATACTTAAGGGGATGATGAGTCACAAGTCATTGGGTATTGTGATATCCGAGCTAGAATACAGGTGCTTGTCTTGGACAAGTTCACTGAACATGACATACATAGAACAATTGGTGACATGGAAGCTTTTAGCAAAGTCAATGTCTGATCGTTCATGCTTTGGTTCGGTATAAGATCGTTAGACTTGAGGCACGATATCGACTTGTATGTTAGATGGCTGTGGCTCACAAGTGCGCATATTGACATTTCGTCAAACCGTCTCTGTACTTGATAGTTATAGTTTGTTCACATACAAAAGCTCATGCATGCGCAATATGAAATATGTTTTCTTGTTATATATGGATATACAATATTGATATTATATGCGATCCAATCGTGGCATTGAATTGAAATTTTTGGCCGGGGTTGTAATTGATAATGAATGGTTCGTTTCTTGAAGAAATACATGTAAATTAGATTTATGCATACGATCGAATTGGTGGCTTGACCAATAATATGCAATCTAGTCGTGCTCCAGTTTCGCGGCTTAGATCTGCTGAAAGTCAACACTTTGCATGTGCCCCAATCTTATAATTGATCTAATAATCGCTTGCCATTTTACAAAGAAATCAGAGAAGTAGAGAGTGTTTGCCCGAGTATCAAGAGATTCGATGAGCGATGAACGGATCGATGTTACTCGGAAAAGCACGGCGTCTCGTGTTCAATTCCTGCTCGGTCCAGCTACCAGGGGTTGGATTGTAAAGAAGTGAGATCGGAGCAGTGAGGCCGGTTTGATCCAGCGGGCGAAAAAAAGAAAAGAAAAAAAAAAGGGAATTTTTTTCATTTATTTGATTTAAAAAATGGTGGGCTAGAATGGGTTCAAACACTAGCTGGAGGAGGGAGGAAGAGTGAGGCCGGGTGATGTTTAAGACAAATCAGACGTTCGATGCGCAATCAAAGCTGTGCAAAATGAGTAATTTAAGGAGGTACGTACGGAAGGATTTGATAATGCTGTGTCTTATGTCATGGGCTTTAGATCTTCATTCCAATGACGCAACTCCGGTTCCATGCACCTTCTTTTTGAAAATCTTTTCATGGCTCCACTTGTTTCATTGAAAATAAATAATTAAGAGAAAAATTAAAAAAAATCATTAATATTATATGAAATAATTAGATGATAAAAAATATTTTCATTATCGATAATAATTTATATTTAGATATTTTTGTGAACAATGAAGATATTTTTTTATTCATTTATTTTTATAGACGATATAAGTGATCATTTAAAAAAATGTTCCTCTAATTATTCATTTTTTATAAAATAAGCACACTTTATGTGTCTATCCTTTGTCACTATGCTATTTCAATTAATAAGTTGATGACGTCTTGAAAAGAAAGGAAAAGCGGAGATACCCAAAAATCATAGCGAGCATCTCCTCCCTTCATATTGTGAGTCAAATTGAAATGAGGCATGCTCTATACAGTGACCAAAAAAAGTAGGATCTATAGAACGGGATAGAAAATTATTTTGTGGATTGGAATGCTGGTAGGCAGTACGAATTCTCAGATTTCTCGAACACGGTTGTTTCTGCTGTCAATTCGGTAGATATAAAGTCAGTCGTCACTAGATCGAGCAAGTCGATCCCTCTCTTCAAACAACAGAAAAAAAAAAAATCGGGTTGATTGCTTTTATTTATCAGTACATATAAAGTCAACCTTGACCAGAGTAGGAAAAGAAGAACAAGTTGATCCCTCCCTCGACAGAAAATATATATATGTGTGTGGGTACGCGTGTGTCCTGAGATCACTGGATCCTTCTTTTTCTCGACCATCATTAATCAAAGAAATTGTTAAAGTGTGAGCTTTGACCGATATCACGACATCATTGCAGAAGAGTTTGATAGTGAAAGCCTCCAAACTTGGTGTGAACGGATACCGATTTACCAAATAAACCAAACTGATCTTTTTTGGGTCAATGACTAGCAATTATATCTTTGTTACAATAAAATACATATCTCATCCGAACCACCCTAGAGATCATTATATACATAGGGTGCGTTTAGTAGGACTTTTAAAAAAAACAAAGGACTTTAAATTAAATGAGTTTTTCAAAATATAAATTGTGTTTGTTAAATTGTAATATGAAAGTCTATTGTGAAGTCCCTTTGAGGAAAACAATGTTTGAAAAGATTATATTTACAAAAGACTTTTGTAATTAAAAAAAAAATCATCAAAAGAAAAATAAAAAAATTTGGCCAGTGAGGACTGGCGGCTGCCAGCGATCGAAATCTATTGCCAACGGCCGACAAATGAGGTTGCCAGACCTCAGCAGCCCCTGGAGACAACCGACGAGGGCCAATTCGAGTTGGGCGACCCCCGGAAACCACTGGTGAAGGCCGCTTGGGGTCGAGCAACCCCTGGCAAGGGTGCCAACAAGTGGTCACGACCTCCACGCGACCTTGCCATGACCCAGATTTGGGTTACGCTCGATGAGGTCGCACAACCTCCAGCGTTCCAAATCTGGGTTGCAACGAGGTTACGCTAGGTCATGAAAGGTTGCGCGACCTCCTCACAACCTAGATTTGGGTCGCTAAAGAGGGGTCGCATGACCAACAACCCAGCAACCCAAATTTGGGACATGCCCGGCGAGGTCACGCAACCTTTGACGATCCAGATCTAGGTCACCGAAGGTGGGTCGTTCGATCAGCGACCCAATGACCTAGATTTGGGACGCACTTGGTGAGGTCACACTAGGTCACTGAGGGTCGCCTAATCGCCTGCCCTTCGTCGTCGACCACTTGCAGCCATGCCAATCATGTTCAATAGAGAAGAAGAAGAAGAAGAAGAAGATATATGATAGCTCGAAGAAAAAGATGAACAGTAGCTCATCATGCTCACAAGGCAAAAGCTCAAGGCATCCCCCCACCTATCTTGGACTTTTAGCCTTTGGAAGACTTGCATTTGGGAAATGCGATTAAAAAAAAAATTGCCAAACACACTCTATTTAGCCTAAAGGACTTTGAACGTCCAAGGGGCTTTGGGAAACCCTTTCCCAAATGCACCCACAATGACATACGGGGCATTATGTTTACTCTATTCAGACTTTTTCAATAAAACCTTTCTTTTATATAATTCATCAAAACTATAGGTGAAATTTGATGATATAGCACATGTTGCCCTCATTCCCTACAAATAGTGCATGTCGATTTGTGAAAAAAAAAATTAAAAAAAAAATCTTTCTAAACGACTAAAAATAATTTCTAGGTCATTTTCGTAGTTGAAATAAATACTAGACGATATTACCAACTTGTTGTCCAAATACTCAAATAGCCAGTCATTCGAATGTAAATAAAATTAATATAATTTCTCCTCATCATATCAGCTTTATCTTTTCTTTTTTAATTTTTTAATAGTATTTTAGATCCCTTCTCCTAGTCTCGGGCCTTCTTTTCACTAATTGTGGGCCATTTGAACTATAATCTATGCATAGAATTGTGGCTGAAATACAAGGATTAAAACATCTTGGGTCCAAAACCAGAACCCATTAACTATATTAGTTCTTTACATGGGAAACATAAATTTAACAAAACAGATTTCGAAGTTCGATGAGGGCACTTGCCCCGAGTTAACGACGCGTGGCGCCGTTGTTGCGTAGGGAAAGGTGGATCGTGTGCTTTTCGTTCATGTTAAGAACATAATTTAATCTGGCGCATCAAAGTTGACCGTGTAATTATAGCAATGAAAATCAAAGTATTTGTTTTCTAGCTGGAGAGAGGATTGGGAAGAAATAGAATCATATTTAAGGCGTGATAACCCTATCTTTAATGAATTATTTATTCCGCAACATTACTAATAATTATTGGAAAAAAAATCCTACAAGATATAACAAAATTCCAGATAACGATTTTGATATATCTCTAGGAACTCAAGAACTCCCAAAGGAAAACAATTGAAAAGAAAATTAAGCTTTGCTATAAGGAGTGGCCCCACAATAATTTATAATTATTTATTATTTAATTTTTTGTGGTCTAAAATAAATCGCTATTCTCAAGTAGATTAAAAACTATCACATAATTATTTCTTAAAAAAATTCAACAAGACTTGATTAACATTGAGTCCAAAAAAAAAAAAATTGATGTATTTATGTCTACTTTTTTAGCATAAGCAACTCTACGGAAAATGTTGCAAAATGAATAGATACATTAGAAAGACAAATTGAAAAGTGCGCAATTTGTCATGCACCTCCACGCAAGTATGGTGCAGTCTAGTTCACAGCCTATTGTCTTCTTTTGAACTAATTAAAAAACATCCACACTAATATAGTGACCTATGTACTCTTAATTTTCTTATGCGAGACAAGAAAAAGCATCATTTTATTTGCTTTACAAACAAACTGTTAGCAATATTAGGATATCAAAATATTTTTTTATAGATATTTAGGATATTTCCTCTAATTTTCAATATCTATTTTGATTATATATATATATGACTTGATTTCTTTTTATTTCCTCTATCTAAGCCTATAAATAGGCTCTCCATGTACTCTTTCGAATATATCGAATTATACAATAAATTTCTCAGTTCTCTATTCTACTTTATATTTAACTTGGTATTAGAGTTGAGGCAATCCTAATGCACCCGGTGCATTTAAGAAATTTCCCAAATTTTTTCTCCTTCACACCCATGCATTCAAGTGAATAAATCCATCCCCGCCGCTTGACAATGTTCAAGCAAGTGCATCATTCCCGTCTAAGTAAGCACGATGGTGATTGTGTTACAACGTTTCTAACGCGTCACTAAGTGGAGTTTTTCTTTCTACGGAGGTATTTTTCAACGCGGCAAGGACATGTCCTCACACGGTAACTTTTTCCTCAACAAAGCCCGGCTTATTCAGCTTGCTGCAACCACGCCAGCCGTATCAGCCGCATTTAAGTTACCATCTTGATAGGCAAAGTTGACCGCAAAGGGCATATGATGCTCGACTCTAATACCTTCAACTCTCGGCTTTTCACTTCTTGTTTTGAGAAGCCTACTCTACCACAAGATTGAAATCTTCTTGTCAACGGAAGCTAGAGCAATCACATGTGCCACCACGCGCTACCTCACCTTGGATCCGTTGAGCTCATTTTAATTGAAGATTCTATGACATTGTTCAAAATATTTTTCAAACTCAAGTCAATGTGTTTTAATTCAAATTGCGTTTGAGGGGTGGATGTTAGCAATATTAGAAAATTAAAATATTTGTTAGAGATATTTAGGATAATTTCTTTGATTTTCAATATCTATTTTGATTAGGCATATCTGGTTTTATTTCCTTTAATTTCTTCTATGTAAGCTTATAAATAGGCTCTCCATGTACTCTTCTCAATATATCAAATTATACAGAAAATTTCTCTATTCTATTTTATACTATTCATTTAACTCAAACAACCAAAAAGGACTGCACCTCCAGTCTCTCCAAGACGAGCAACAAATGGACCAGGCTCAAGGGCTCTAACACCAAGCTAGACTTTCCATACTCCGCGAACCCATCGTCCATGGCCAAATTCTTTCCCTGTGAAGTTTACGTGAAAGAAGACTCCTGGGTAGACGTGACCGACGCCTTGAGGTTTGGGGAAACCAAGGGCATTTTCGCTGAGTCAGAGTTGCACAGGACGGGGGCCTTGGCAGGCCTTAGAGCGCCCACGATGTACCCCATGGGCTCCATACTGAACATCAAGGGGCCAGAAGGTAATAATAGTCCGCGCCATTCAGAGATCCCGGAGTGGCTCAACCAACAACCGAACGTGGTAGTGGTGTTTCTATGCTTTGGGAGCTTCGACGAGGACCAGGTGAAGCGCACTGGAGCGAAGCAGGTCTCGCTTCCTGTGGTCCTTATGGCAGCTGCCTGTGAAGGGCAAACTAGAAGCCCCTTGGGATTACGCGGATCCCGCAGAGGTCTTGCCCAGGGGGTGCCTAGACAATATGGCTAAGGTCAGTAGAGTGATCGGGTGGGCTCCTCAGGTAGCGATCTTGGCCCACCCGGCCATTGGAGGATTCCTGTCGCACTGCAAGTGGAACTCTACCCTAGAGAGCATATGGTTCAATGTGCCGATCATCACATGGCCCCAGATTCGGGAGGAACAATTCAATGCGTATGAGCTGATGATGAAGCTCGGCCTCGCAACAGAGCCATCAAAATAGAGGAATGGGATAAGGAAGTTAATGGAAGGCGAGGAGACCAGGGAGAGAAGGAAGAAGGTGAAGGAGGCGAGCGAGAAGAGCAGGAAGGCTCTGATGGTGGGTGAACCTTCTTCCTTGTCCTTGGCTAGTTACATTGAGGACGTCTGCAGACGATGAGCCTCCATTTGGCTAGGGGACAGGTTGACTGGTGCTTCGCGTACTTTTATTTATTTGTTATTATTATCGTTGTTTTTTGATACATTGTTATTTCGAATCTTGATTTCTTGGAGTGTGTCTTCTGATGCTCTTGGTGACTGTTATCCATGTTGATTTTTGGTGACTGCAATCCATCTTCGATCTCCAATAAATGAATTCCATTTTGGATTATCAAAGTAAGAAAAATTGCAGATTGACAAGGACTCGTACGTGTCGGATGTCTATTAAAGAAGAAAGATGAAAGACAACAAGCAACCATGCCGCTCTTGAAATGTTCATCCACCACCTGGGCGATCATCTCCTCGCTTGTAAGAACCCCGAAACCCATAAGAATCATCATCATGGTCAAAGCAAAGCTTGCGTTCATTCCATCACCGGGCTCCTTGTCAGACGCGACCACCCCCCGCCTATCGATCACCCTCCTGATCATGAAAGCCGCCACACCAATCTCAAGCCGACATCGACGACTGGAGGCGATCGCTCACCCAAGTCTGATGGCTGGGGCCGCTTCTGTTTCTTTCATCTCCCTCGGGTCAGTCCCGTTTGCTAGACTAACCCCCGCAAGGTCCGTAATCTCTACACCCAAGGTTACAAGGCCCACGTACTCCCCGTGCTTGCGCGATGATGATCGAAGTGGCAAGCAAGCTCCCGGTCCCAGCCCTCTCCAGAGGAAAAAACGAAGAAAAGGATGAATGGGAGGAGTCTGTCAGGCCACCGCGCGACCACCCCAGCCGGAGACTCCGACTGAGAATAATCCTCTACGACTCCGAGGGGTCCAAAGGAACCCGACCAGAGCTGTAAATCACACTTTGGTCGCACAGCCATGGTTCATCCGCCAGACCTTGGTTCCTGTCAATGACATTGGGAAGGGTATGGCATGTCAAGTGCACTCTACCGTGCAATTGTAATATGAACGGAATATAATAAAGATAAGGAAAAATTAACGGATACATTCCCTATTTCTTTTTTTATTATTGTTTCATGCCGGTGGGGCCATTCAGAATATTCTAATTGGCAAATTCTTTACATTCAACAATGATGTGTCGTTTTGTTTGGTTTTGGCTTGGGTTCGCATTGTTTGGCCAGTTGGTTGCATTCTTTTGTTTGGTCTGTCTTTTGGATGTGGCCATAGTCGTGCGGCTTATTCGCATTTTATGCCTTGTTAGCTTCCCTTTTCTTCTTCTTTCGGCACCCTTCCACTCATTATGCCTCTGTTCATTATGAGTGTATGTTTTAGTGCCATTTTTGTTGTAAATATTGGTTTTAGCTTAATATGATTACCTTTCACCCAAAAAAAAAAAAAAAACAATGACGTGGCGTTTTACTATTTACATCCTTCCCTCTTAACTATTCCTATTAGGCATATCATTGGAAGAGTTTTATTATATTAGCTCGATATCTCAATAATGTAATTGATTATACAAAATTTCTCTTTGTCATATGGCCACAACAATTAAGAATTTTCTACCCACTATCGAGTCCTATATATTTTATGTAAATATATCATACGAACACAAAGTTCCACCTTCATTTTATCCAAAAAGCAAACGATTCACATTTCATCATCGGATACATAAACAATTATGGGAGCAAGAAAATCCAATGCACCAAATTGAGAAACACAAAAAGGAAACACTAAACGCCATTTTTATTGTGCACAATTTTGTAGAACAAAATAGTTTGAGACTCATTCATGCCCATTTGGCCAAGAAGGACATACAACCAGCACCGAACAGGAGGAAGACATTGCACAGCAGGAGGAGCCTCCCATTCCCCTGCACCCTGGTGCTCATGAAGTCCGCCGCGAGCAGGTCGACGAGCGCCATGTAGACCAGGATGCCGGCAGACGCGGCCTGGAAGATGCCCTCGATGATCAGGGCCTTTGGGCTGTTGTCGTTGTACGTGCTGGATATCCCAATGCCGATGGCGATCCCGAGTGGCGTGGTGAGGGAGAAGAAGATGGCCATTATCACTGTGGATGTTGCCTTGAACTTGGCCTTTCAAAGTAGGGGATAACAAAAGGGAGCGATTAATTAATGTATAAACAATCGTAATTACGATTCATTCGTGGAAAATAATGATAATAATAGTTTCTGTGCCGGGACCAGATGCACTTGCCTTTAAGTCAACGGCATCGGGCAGCAACCATTTAAAACAACGCAGTAATCTTCACTTCATGTAATCGCGGTGCTTTGGAATCTATGATGATGCGGTTAGCTCATTCTTTTTCATTATTAATGTTCCTTAAGCGGACGAATTAGTCGGAAGGTACAATTGAAAATGGAAAGCCAGGGACACATCGAAATGCGCGAATTCGTAAACCTCCCCTTCGAAAAAAAAGGGCAGGACGCAGATTAAGACTCCGTCCGCATCGCCGCGAGCCATGACAAGCCTTTGAATATTGATCTCACAAAACGACATTTAAGCACAGTGAAAAACCGATGCATGTGGCCATGAATGCGTTAGGTTTTTATGGAAATATCCTTTTACAGTCCTGTGATTTTAGGGTCGGTCCACATTAAAATTCATAACTTTTGAAAGATGCATGTCCCATTTACGTGCCTTTTTAGAGAGATAAAGTGTGATCTTTTCTTCTTCCATTCGACATCAAATGCCCCCTTTTGTTCTCAAGTCATAGCAATAACGTGTAAAGCCTATAAATAAGATCATCTCAGGTTAAATGTTATGTCGTGTTCGATTCCCTGAGCAATATCGATCGATGCAGCCTATGCGCATCACGAATTTAATCGAATCATGTACGATTACCATGCACTTACTCCAACATCTTGCCAACGCTCGTGGAAACAAGTGGTCTCTTAACGGTGGATTAAAACGAAATTAAATTCCGCAACTCGAAATAATTACTATCTAGAAAAATTATTAAGGTAATTATATAAAAAAATATAAAAAAAAAATGGGAAAAGCTCATTAGGTTATAAATGAATGAAATTGAGATGAAACGACTTATTATTTACCTGAACGATGCACCCGCTGAGTCCCATGCCTTCAAAGAACTGATGGAAAGTCAGAGCAGCCATCAATGTCTTCACCGTCTGTAAACTCCCGGAAGTCCCCACCGTAATCCCTATTATCACCGAGTGCACCACGATCCCCAGCTCCAAGACCTGTTCATTTTATCATTTAGCCCCCCGGAAAACACCATATTTGCATTCAGATCCTCGGTGTGAAGATTTGAAGAGAGAACCCATTTGAAGGAACTTGGAAGATTGATCGATGATGTAACCTGCGATATGACTCTATGGCGGAGAAGCTCCGACGCGCCCAGTTCTTGATCCCGATATGCTGAGCCGTGGGCGTGCCCGTGAGTCGCGTGGGTGTGCATGTGCAAATGCCCGGCGTGACCTTCGCTGCCGGCGGCGGCCTTGGTCTCCTCGTCCCCCTCACTCGCCGCCGGCCGAGCCTTGCTGAAGTGGGACCTCGTGTAGAAGGAGGTCGCGTAGGCGTCCACCATCAGCGTCGCGATCCCGGCGACCATGGCCACGAACCCCGCGAAGGGGAAGTTGCCCCAGGGGTTCTGGGGGAGGCACGGCGACGTCAGGCTGTCGAACGCGTCGGGGAGGACGTGGATGAAGCCCGTCGCGAGGATCACCCCGGCCGCGAACGCCTTGACCACGAAGAACGCGTCCCTATCGGGGCCGATGGCCGGGACGACCCTCGCGAGCAGAGGGATGCACACGCCGACCGCGCTCGCGAAGAGGATGACGAATATCGCGGCCACTTTGTACTTGCGCAACACATTCTTGTCGTCCCCCCCGCCGGTGCTGTCGCACGAGCAGTCCCCGAGGACGAGCGAGGGGAGAAGAACGAGAACGCACAGCATCAGGAGCCGATGCGAACGGCGCCGGCCCGGCTCGCCCGCCATCGCGACTGGACACCCGATATCAAGAACGCGACGCGAAGAGGGATGGCGCCTGCTTGTCTAGAGCGAAAGGCGAAAGGACTCGCGGGGCTCGTCTTGTCGGGTGCCTGCAAGCTAAATAAGGAAGAGTGTATCATCTGAACTCGATGGGAGGAATCCGTGCTGCCGCTGCCTATTGGATAAACAATGAGGACATTTTCGGCCGGTTTTGACAGCGACGGACTGGCTCGAACTCTTTGTTCGCAGTTGGGGGGTTGGTCATGAATCTTTGCCCGCTCAACGCAATTATAATATCCGCAACGGAGGCAATTATCTGGTGGAGGGACAGAACGGGGAAGTTGGCAAGAAAGGAGTTTGAAATTCGTGGGGGACGGTCCAACTTATGGGCGAGAGAGAGAGAGAGACGGAGAGAGTGAGGACAGTTCAGGTGTCGACACAATGTCGACATAACTGATCTCGAGGGGGAGCGGTTTTTCCAAGACCCCCGTCGCATCCCAGTTTTCCGTGGCTTGAACCTGCCCAAAAGTCAGCGCTCCGCGTGTGGACACATCTGAACTGGGTCGTACCGCCGGTTGCCGATTAGCCCAATGATGATTGCGTACCTTCCTACAATGAAGTAGAGTATTTGACCAAATGAACCTCAGAGACTCGATGAGTGATGAAATGATCGGTAATAGGAGGGAGCATAATTTGAGGGCGGAACCTTAGATTCAGATCAGTACCGTATAGTCAAGTTATAGGTTATGCAAGATATATTTTAAGTTTCGAAAATCGGGAAATCTATTCTAACGGATAAATTTCAAATTCCAATTGAGATAAAGTTTAGAATTCGAAACTTAAAAGAAGTTTTTGTATTTTTCTTATTTTATATCTTCACATAATATTATAATATTCTATGACATTCAATAATGAGTGTGTAATTTTGAAGCACTATTCTGAGCTTCAATTTTCAACATATCTATGATTCGAAACTTTTACTTTATTAATATTTCATATTCTACATATGTCTATATATGAATTGTGGTTAGTTGATTGTCGTAACAAATAGTATTCACTAGATGTGATAATTCACTATAATTGTTTTCTTATAAATATAGGTAGAACTTAAGTTGACTCTGGCACATGTAACAAGGTATGTTCCAAATTTCACAGATTACAAGGTAGGCTCTAGGTTTTAAAAATTTTAGAACCAATTCCGACAAGTTTCAACTTAGGGGTGAAAATTGGGTCTACCTTAAAACTACTCACCCCTAATCGGTAATAACTAGAGAAGCGCAATTTCTCATGTTCGAATCCAGCTCCATCCAGCCACTTGCAATTTGATTATAAATAAGCGATTTCATTACTACTATTCTCGCCCGCATTCAACTTGCCTAATCTTTGGTCAAAACAATGTGGCGGGTCTCTTAGGATTAGGTGCATTAACACAACGAAATTAAAAGTAAGGTGAGAAAGAAAAATCGAGACACAAGGTTTATGGCAATTCACCCTTAAACAAGAGGTACATCCCACATAGCGGATTTTACTATAGTTAACACACCACACCTCTCAATCACACAAAAAATAAATAAATAAATAAAATATATAGAGCCAGTATAAGTCAATAGTTATTCGTGAACCCAAGTCCAAATTATTAAAAAATATATAGGCCTAAAATATAGAAGCCCTCTAGCAGCTGGAGAGCACTATCTTATGTTACCATTGCCAAGGTAACCTCGGATTCCCACCTATTAATAGAAAGTATGAATTGCACCTTAACAAAATTTGGTCTGACTAGCCAAATAAAGAAGAATTTTTTTTCATTTGTTTGGTATAAAAAATGGTGGGCTGGATTGGGTTCAAACACTAGCTGGAGGAGGAGGAAGAGTGAGGCCGAACATGTTAAGACAAATCAAGCGTTTGATGCATAATCCAAGCTATGCAAACTTAGTTTGCGGAGACACGTACGGAAGCCTTGCGTCATGGGCTCACACCTTCATTCCACCGATGCAACTCCCATGTCTGCGCCTTCCTTTTGAAAACTTCACCTCCAGTTATTTCACATAAAATAAATAACTAAAAAATATTTCTTAAAAAATAATCATTTATATCAATTGAAATAATTAATTAATACAAAATATTTTCATTATTTTCGTTCATTTATTTCTATAGACGATATAAGTTATCATTTTTAGGTCTTTTTCAACTTATTTATTTTTCACGAAATAAACACATCCCTAAATTCCTGTCCTTTGCATCGATATTGTTTCAATTGATAAGTCGACAACATCGTGGAAAGAAAAGGAAAAGGAGAGATACCATAAAATCGTAGGGAGCATCTCCTATTGAGCATCTCCTCCCTTCATATTGTAAGTCGAAATTGAAGTGAGGGGCATGCTCTATATGGTGACCCAAAAAAAGTGGGATCTATGGAATGGGATGGAACAATATTTTGTGGATTGGAATGTTGATAAGGCAATACGAATTCTCAAATTTCCTGAACAAATTCGTTTTCGTGCGCCGGTCCAATACACGTAAAGTCAACCGCAATGAGATTCGGGAAGATGGAACTAGGCCGATCCCTCTCTTCACAAAGGGAATTGTATTTGATTACTCCTATTCATTGGCGCATGTAAAGTCTTCCGTGATGAGAGTAGGGGAAGTAGGACAAGTTGATCCCGCCTATGACAGAAAATATATTTATATGTGCGGGCGTGTGTCATGAGATCACAGGGTCCCTCTTTTTATCGACCATCATTAGTCAAAGGAATTGCTGAAGTACAAGCTTTGTCAAATCTCATGGCATCATTGCATGAGATTTTGATAGTGAAAGTAGCGGGTACCGATTTTCCAAATGAACCTAACTGATCTTTTTCTTGGTCGATGACTAGCAATTGTATCTTTGTTACCATAAAATATATATATCTCACCCTGGAGCCTGTGGAAGACCTAAATTATGACATGCAGGGGCATTGCATCTGCTCTGTCCAAATTTTTTTAATGGAATCTTTTTTCTTTTTATAATTCCATCAACCTTTATTTAAAATTTGATGATATGACATGTGTAGCCCTTATTATACCTTACACATGGTGCATTTCGGTTTGGAAGAAAAAATGAAAAAAGTTTATTATTTTCCATACAACAGAATAAAATTTCTAACCCTTTTCATGGTTCAACCAAACACCAAAAGATATTACCATTTTTTTACGTAAACACTCAGATTGCTAGCCATTTGAATACATTTAAAATTACTATAATTTATCCCCCACAATCTTAATTTAATCTCTTTTTTATTTTTTTAGTAGCATTTTGGATCCCTTTTCTTAGTCCCGGGCCTTCCTTTCACAGATTGTGGGCCATTTAAACTATAATCTACACATAGAATAGCGGCTGAAATACGAGGAATACAACATTTTCGGTTCAAAACCAATAACCCATTAACTAATATCAGTTCTTTGCATCAGTGACATAAATTTAAATGGAGAAATTTAGAAGTTCGAAGAGGGCACTTGCCCCGAGTAAGCGACACATGGCGCCGCTAGGTGGATGCCCTGCTTTCAAGCGCCCCAAGAATACAGTAATCTAATGCGCAGAAAGTTTGGCCATCTGATTATCGTAATAAAAATCGAAGACATTTTGATTTTTGGGAGGCAAGAAACATGCCTTATGTCGAAAAGCTTGACTTACATATCATGGCCTCACGGTGAAGACTTGTTGAGAGTGTTCCGGTGGTGGGGTCAGTTCACCCAATCGGTATAAATGGTCAAGTCGGCATGGCTTATTGGCCTCGATGTGACAGATACGTTGACAATCAGGTCTGGAATTTATGCGAAAAGGAAGGATATGGGCAGGATCATCATAGGGATTGCTTCTCGGGTCACGCTGACCCAAAAAAAAAAAAAAATAGAGGAGGATCCGTCCCTCATTCCTCTTTTATTTTCTTGAATGTGTTAGAATTTGGGAAAATGATATTAAAAGTTAGGGGTGAGCATAATTCTAAAGTAAAACTTGAAACCTGAGAACCGGACCGGTAAGTGTAGGTTTCAATTCCAAAGTATGCAGGGTAGATTTCAGATTCCAAAAAATGAGGAACCCGTTTCAATGGGTAAATTCTAGATTCTAAACAAACAAGTTTTAATATTTTTTCTTGATCCATATCTTCGTGCGATCTTCCGATATTCTATGTTGTACGATGATGAGTGTATAATTTGAAAGCACTAGTTCGAATTTTCATTTTATGATTAAGATTTTTACTTTATTAATATTCATATTTTTCGCGTATTTAAATATGAGTTATGATTAGTAAATTGTAATCATTCATATTATGTAGACCTTGAAACCTATGATAAAATAGGTTCCAAGTACTAGGGTATGCAAAATAGGTTTTAAGTTCTAAAAAAATGAGAAAGTTGTTCCAACAGATAGGTTCCAAGTTTCAGGTAGAACTTGTACGGAACTTAGATTCGATCATCCCTACTTCTATTTAGTTGAATTGCTTGCCAAGAATTCATTTTCTTCTATTGATAGTTTTGTTTATTTTGTATTTTTACTTAGAAGTAACAAAAATTGTGCATGACACTCACTTTAATACTAAAAATTTATTTTTTGATCATTTAAATGTCAAATCTTGTGAAAAATGATCTTTTCAATATCAAATTCCAATCTATTTATGACCTATTTTTCATTAATATTTTAAGCCGACTTAACTTGCTAGAGGAATCTAGTTAGTATCTAAAGCATAAACGACACGTTGAATGCCTTTTCCCCAAGAAAATAGGCAGGGCAAGAGGTTGTTCCTTCCCCAATTGCCAACTATAACAGTACCTATGAAGATTGGTGACATCTTCTCGTTTCTCGCCATTTTTTAACAGGTTCAACCTTGTCTCGATCCTCTCTTCCTCTTGTTTTTAATTTTCCATCGAGCAGGTGCATTGGAAGTAGTGTTTGCCTGTCTCGCAAGCACGTCCAATTGGTCGTTTTGTTTTGTAGATTCCTCCCTTCGATAGCCAATCGAGATGAATTCATGTCGTTTTGATGGATGTGTTGTGATTTGGCCATTGGTCTTGCAATGCTAAGCAAAAAGAGACATCTGTCAGTTCGATGAGTTAATTGCAGAGGAAGAGAGATTTTGTAAGAGGAGCTCGAGACAGAGAGAGTCGCCTCAGTCCGACAGGGGCGTGATGGCAGGTGGTGACTACGGAGACTGACGAAGTTCGACGGCGAAAGTTAGCGAGGTGCGACGGAAGCTGCGCGAGAGGATTCAAGAGAGCGAGCGACGAGGGTTAAACACGAAGGGATGGCGTCGTCTTTTGTTGAGCCATTCTGGGACTATTGGTGCGACGTCATTTATTGTAGACCCATGAAACGGCGTTGTTTTGAAACTATGGTGCCACATTGGATGAAGCCGCGTCGTTTTGCAAGTCCACGTGAATGGGATTTTTTAAATATCTTGCCAACTCATATAAAAAAAATTAATTAAAAAGGCCACATGTAAATTTGGATCGGAATTTCTTGTCGTTGACACTTAAGTGATCTTTTTTTTTCAAATTTGGTACCTAAGTGATCTAGCGAAAACTTATGTCACATCCGGACCTGTCTTTAGGTCGCAATTAGCGAGGGTTATTGTTGCAATATCCCAAGCACGTCACAATCCCATTTCTTTGGTCTTTTTATTATGAGCATGCGGAAATGTCTATACGACAAACACCCAAACACAACAACAAGCAACTAGGAAAACACTTTACAAACACACTACTACTATTATACAACGTTAATGCTTTGTACAAGCCCTTTTAATACAAGCCCCTTTTCTTTTTACATATTTATCCGCAAAAGTCAGGGTAGTCTTAGGGTGCGTTTAATAACAATTATGTTCCTGAGAATAATTTCTGATCAGAAATGATTCTTTTTTATTCTGTTCCCGGGAACAATTTTTAAGTATTTTAAGCCGTTTTGTAACTCGTCCAAAAATTTTATTCTGGAATAGAATTGCATTTGGTACCGTGCTCAAAATTTCTACTCCAAATCATTTTCTTTTAATTTTTAAATAATTTTATTACTTTTTTCCTTTTTTCTTCTTTTTTTTCCTTTCTCTCTCCTATTCTTCTTCTTGAAGTGGCCAGTTGCCAGTCTGGCGATTGGCCAAATGAGGGCTGGTACCCTCACCGGAGCGACGCCAGACCTTGGCGAGGCCGGCCCTCGTCGGCCGAGTCTCGCCGATGGCCAAGCAAGCCTCACCAGGGCTAGGCGAGGCCCGTGTGGCCACCAACGAGGCTCGGCCTCGCCAGATCACAAGGCTTGCCTAGCCCCGCCAGATCTGGCAAGGCCCGCCTGGCCACCGGTGGGGCTAGGCGAGGCAGCCGAGCCTCACCGGTGGCTGGGCTTGCCTTCGGCAAGCTTGCTGGACCGATGCCGGCAACTGGCGGTGGTGGGCAGCAAACGGCAATCGCGGCGATGGCGGTAGATGAGGAAGAAGAAGAGAAAAGGGAAGAAGAAGAGGAAAAGGGCTTGATTCTTAGATTTGTTCCCGAGAACAAGAATCGACTTTTTTTTTTTATTCTTGATTCTGTTCCAAATCTATTTTCGAGAATAAAAAAATAAAAATTTGTTCCTAGAAACAAAAATTTTACCAAACACGATTCTATTCCAAAACTACTCCCGGGAACAAAAAGTCAGAATCTGGCACTGTTGGGATGGTTACTAAACAGGCCCTTAACTTCTCTAGCAAGGTTTGCACTTCCAAAATTGGTTCCCCCTTGTTAGGCTGCCTCCCTAGGTACTGGATGCGATCCCACCAAACGCAGATGTGTCGCTTGGCCCTGATGGCCCATCAAACCAATGTTGGGGTCTGACAAGGTTGCCGTCAAACCAAACGTACCAGGCTTCGTAGCGGTGGGAGACCAAATCGTCAAGCCCCTCCTTGATTCATAAGTAGTAAAGCATCTATGGTAGGTGGTCTTGTACTCTACATTGACAATATCGGTAATAGACATTTCCATATCAACAAGCAAGCAATGATGAACGAGAGGGGAGTCCATATCTACAAGTGTAAAAAACAAGGATTGAGCCATGGACTTAGTAACACCGATTAGGAGGATACCTCACTATTGAACAAAGCATGTAACTATCACCGCATCAAATGTTGATAGTAGATTAATAGCATACCATTTCAATAATCTTGACTATATGCATGAGCACAGTTCGACTTACCTTTGATGCATGAAGTACTCAATATCGTCAAAATGAAACACAGAGACATTCATAAAGAACTTCATTTATTAACTTAATCGAAATCCATCAGCTCATCCGGAATGCACCGGGCATCTGAAATCCAATTGGGCAATGTTACCAGAATTCGTGATAGCTATAGTTTTTGACATCATGTGGCCATCAAGAAACATCATGCAATCTAGCTTCTTATCTTTCTTTCTTAGCCAATGCAACATGGCTCGAAGGCATAAATATGCAAGTGTGTGTCATGACCTACAATAACAATAATATACAATATGCCGGCTGTGGCACAAGGTTCATGGCTCAAACGATATGCCTAAGCACCAACCTAACACCAAACAAGGCTCAGATTGACACCCCTCAATGTCGATCCAAGGCCAAGTGAGGTTTGATCCATCACGCCTCAATGTCTATCCAAGACCAAGCGAGACCTTTTCGTGGCCCAGAGCATGCTTCATCTTATGTATACTAGCAATGAGCAAACAATCGTCGACATACACATACAGGCACAAGTAAGAACATATCCAAGTTTGAACTACATAATGCAATGCCCTAGCCAAGGACTAGGGAAGTCGCATACTACTTGATCGAGTGGTGGCCAACAGCTAAATGGCGGCTAAACGGCGAGAGGCAAGTGGTGAGGGGGAAGTGGCCAAGAGAGAGGGAGAGTAACCGAGAGAGTGAGGGGGCATGCAAGAGAGAGGAGAAGTGGGAGACATGAGCCAAGGTTGAGAAATGAAGGGTTAGTGCTTCTAGTTATAGGCCAAACCTCAATGATGGCCTTTCCAAATGGTCCAATAACTTGTTTTGAGTGGCAAGGCTAATTTAGGAGAGGTGTCACCCTATCTTGGTTATATGGCGCCTAGGATCCTTTGTGTGTTCTTCTCATTGGTCCACCTAGTTAATTAGTCATCACTTTAATGAAGAACTTATCCTAAAGAGGTGGCACCCCCTACTTTGATGAAATGGCGTCCTAAGGCCCTAGAAGACACTTGTCATTCTTCTCATTGGACCACTTGTGTAATGAGCCATCTTGCAATAATAACTTTGCTAAACTTGTTCTCCAAGGCTCATCTTAGTGTAACGATGACCATACTTCTATAGGAAGAACTAAGCTTATTAGTCATCCCCTTCATTAATTGCTTAGATTTGGAGTCATCATGAAATTTGGATTTTTTTCACATGTTAGACTACTTGTTCTCCAAGGTAAGCCCCTAACTTATCACTTAGGCGTGTGACTCATCCACCCTCCTTAATTTACTAACTTCCAAGCAACATAATTGCAAGCATGAGTTAAACCCCTTTTTTGCCACTTGGGCATGTAAGTCATCCCCCTCAAATTACTAACTTCTGAAGTACATAATTGGAAGCATGAGAAGGAAGCAAATGTAAGCACCGCCATTATTGGGAGAGAGTTTCTCATACTCATCTACAATCAGCTACCCTATTCAGACTAAGGTTCGTGACTAATTTGCGATCGGATGAGGCTGGACATAACCAAGCTTGACCGATTGGGCTAAGTCAGTTGCCTATCCTAGCCAGCACATGGCTAGGATTAGCTGGGCTCGAAGCCAAGCTAATCAAGCTTGAGACTAGCCGATCTGGCTCAAGGCTGGTTGACCAAGCTCGGAGCTTGTTGACTAGGCTCAGAGCTCGACTAACCAAGCTCGGAGCTTGTTGACTAGGCTCGGAGCTCAACTAACCAAGCTCAGAGCCAGCTCATGTCCTAACTGATCAACTCAAGATTGGATCTATGACTAATCCATATTTAAGTATAGCCAATCTGTGGTCGATCCCTAGTTGTCATGCAGTCACATGGGATCAGGCAATTCGAGGCTAACACACAGTCACACGAAATCGGTCCATGGTCGTTCGTGGCCAATGCATGACTATGCGGAATCACTCGCGACTGGTGCATAACTACGCAGAATCGATCCATGACTGTCCATTAATCGATCTGTGATGGTGCATACTCATCACACAATTGATCCTCATGGTCGAGCAACCAATCCATAGTCGAATAACTCTAATTGACTAGAATAATCAGTGGATCAATTCACTACCAATCCCTTGGCCGTCCCATGGCCAATCCTTCGATCAAACCATGGCTGATCTATAGTCGCCTTTCTTGATCAGGCCGATCAATCCATAACCAATCCTTGGATCAGTCCATGGTCAATGTCAGTTATTGGCGTACCCTTCCCATGGCCACCTCTCATGATTGAGATAGGGACTCAAATCGTGGATGTTACATTTTGGCATTAAAGTAGCACTGTAAATAACTTTTAGCATTTCTAGTATCGTTCTCCTATTAGAATTTATTCAAAATCGCGGTGACATCAATCGCACATGTGTGATCATCTTATTCGTAGATCATGATTGACTTGTGCTTGTCGATGTTCGTTTGAACTTGTGGTTAGTAATTTCTTTTATGGACCGTAGTTTGACTTTGGAGCCCGTAACGTTGAAATGTTAATATTCAATAATTAAGCAATAACGTAGTAATATACTTCAAATTATTGTAAGTGATCCTCAACACTGTAATATTCCGAGAAATCCTTATAAGTAATGGATTATGAAGCATCCTTTATATATATATATATATATAATTTAGCTCAAGCATCCATAACTTTGGATACCATGATATTAATAAGTTTCTACACAAAAAAATAATAATAATAATAATAAAATCTTAAACAACCTGAATTTATTTAAACCATTTTTTTCCTAATATTAGTAACTTATCTCAATGATTGCAACATTATTTTTCGTAGATATAATAGCCTACTAACGAATGATTATCCTTACACATCTCAATTCTCCATGATCAGCAATAACATTGACAAGTTTATAATTGGAAATTTTCCTTAAAAGTTGTAATTGCTATCTCTTCAAAAGAACAATGCTAAGATAACAGTCACTGTTACTATTGAAAATAACGGTGGCATGGGAGCCCCAGTTGTAGGGCTAGCATAACACCAATTGTGAAGGAGGGAAGGAAATTATTTTATCATGATGTTAGTATAACATCAGTTGCCTTTTTTATTAGTTGCATCTTGTGGCCTACATACCGCGGAAACTTGCAATGATAATGGTGACCGTTACTTAAGCATTTTCCTTATCAAAATCAATCGACGGTAGAAGCTTATTCTCCCTTAATCTAAAAGCTCGTGCTGAATAGGACCGATCTCGTATTTCTCCACACGGGACTACAAAATTTCCAAGTTCCACTTCTGATGTTGCCTTCATATTCAGTAATGATTACAATCGGGAGATTCCCAATATTGCGGTTGTTAGTTTGATGACTTCGTGGAAATTTTGTTTTGGGGGTGAATAGCAACTAAACGTCCTTTTTGGGATCTACCTGGTCGAACTATGTTTTGAATAAATTCGCATCTTAGTTGGCATTTGAAATTGTTACAATTTACAAAAGTAAATTGATGTGTTGTTTGTTTCATAAAAAATTAGTGATTTAGAAAATATTTTCCAAAAAATAATTGTTTGTATCATTTACGAAAATGAATAAACAAAAATAAACATAAGTTATTGTCAATATTAAAAACATTTTTCATTGACTCACTAGCTCAAGTGGTTATTTTTGAGAAAATGTTTATCTATTTTCAACAAAACAACCGGAGCCTGAATTCTTGAATCTACAAAGACTACTACATTATAACAGAAAAAATTATCCTACTAAAGATATCGAAATGGTTATTTTCTCTATGAATTATTTGCAAACTTTGAAATTTAGAACCAAAGCTTGTGAATGACAATCACACTCTTCAGGGATAAGTACAACATGAGTGTCATAATCTTTGTATGACGCTCACTTAAATGCCATATTTTTTTTCATTTACTTAAGTGCTACATCGAAGTAAAATCAATCATCTGGGTGTCATTATAAATTGTCCTACCTGGAGATTTTCCAATTAAAAAATGACTTTTTTATGAGTTTTTTGAATTTTTGAATTTTTCTTGTTTATTTTTTCCTTTTTTTGTGCGCCAGCCGCAAAGGCCTCGCCTTCATCTCGTCACGAAGGCCCTTGCCAAATATGCTTGAGATCAATGGCGAATTTTCCAACCAAACAAATTGTCGATGGCTCCTAAGTTTTCCCTTTTTTTTTTTTTTGTCTGTCATACTCTAAGGTTCCATTCATTTCGCAAAAAATGTGACGGTTTTGGAAAATATTTTCTAAAGAGCCATTTTCTAGGAAAATATAATCATTTTTCGGTGTTCAGGTAAAACCTCAAAATGAAGTGCAAAATATTTTCTATTGTTCAGTAAAGAAAATATTTTCCTCCATACATTCTTTTTTATTTTTATTTTTAAATAGGTTTTTCATTATTTTTTTAAAATTGATTATTAAATTTTCTTTTCTTTTTCTTGGTCACCAGCCGTCACCATGGCCAACTAAAGAGGGAAAACAAAGAAAAGGAAAAGGAAAAAGAAAATTAAAATATAATTTCAATTAAAAAAAGAAAAAAAAAAAGAAGAAGAAGAAGAAGAAAGGGGAGGAGGAAGTGGGGGTTTATAGGGATCTTAGATAAGAGAGACAAAGTGAGAAAAATATTTTTCATTTTCAAAAGAGGAAAACATTTTCTTCTAGTTTAGAAGACTTTTTTTTCCTTCATGAAAAATGTTTGCCCCAAGAAATTTATTTTTCAATAAATGAACGCTGAAAAATCTGAAAAAACGTTTTCTTGGAAATTGTTTTCCGCAAACAAACAGAATATAATTCTCAACTCACTCTTAAACTTTTGTCTCACCTTCTTACAAAGCATGGAAGTCAAACCCCACGCCTAAAACTTAATGTCCCCACCCCCACCCTCTTAAGAAGGTGGGGAATCGAATTTCTCACCCCTTTTCCCTCATTCTATGTCAATAATTAATTTTTCAAATTTGTGACACTTAAATAAGCGAAAAAATTACGAATCGTCCACATCCACATAGGACGACCAATGTCCTCAAGTGAACCATCATACGAAAGTTATAGCTGAGATAGCTAATATAAGCACCTAGAGGGGGGTGAATAGGTGTAAAAACAGTTTCTCGTGATGAGTAAGCAATATTGGACAATAGAAATGAAGTTCGCCTTTTGTTACCACAACGAATTATGATCAAAGTAAAAGAGAGTAGGGAAGAGAAAGTAAACACATAAATTATAGTGGTTCGGCTTATCCCAAGCCTACGTCCACTCTTCCGCACTGACAGTCCACCGGCTGGATTTCACTATGAATAAAAGAGTTGTTACAACAAAACTCTCACTTGATTTCACAGTGTAGATACTCTACCACACTTCCTCAAGGTTTCTCAAGAATATAGACTCTCTTTTGCGTACAAGATTTCGCTCAGAAAATGAATTGACTAAGAACAAGGAGCTTCAGACTTTGGAATTCTTCTATCGCGCACACACTCGAACAACTGGAACGTCTTCCTTATATACTCCTTTATGCCATCATACCCGTTGGCACTTACCAAAGGAATTCTTTCAATCTTCCCGTTGGACAGAATCAATTAGAAAGATCATTCAAGCTATTTAAGGAACATGACGATAGCCCATCAATCCTGCTCGCCATACAATCAGGATCTCGGTTTCCATAAGTAGAACCTTCCAAGTATACTTCGCTCATCATCGGATCCTTAATCAATCTTGATTCGAATAAAGGATTCCGTTATGTCATATCCAGCCAAGAGATCTTCTCCAGTCGATAAGGTCAAATCCTTGACGAAACATCTAGTCCTTGATAGGCCTTCTTCGACGGATTAGAAACTGTCAATGAGAATAGACTTTGAGTCTTGAGTCTACAGTCCGGAGGTCTTCAGACTTTAAATAAAAGAGTCTGCAAATCTTCAGACTAGACTGATGGAAACGTTTTGTCAGCTTCAAAACACTCCACGAAGATCTCTCCAACAATCTCCCCCTTTTTGATGGTGACAAAACTTTCCTTCAGATTTGGATAACTTTGACCTGCAAAACATTACTCAAGCAAATATGGATATCTTATAAAGATAAATGGCTTTAGGATAACACTAGAATCTGCAACCATAGAAAATAGGTTAGTCTTGTAGATGAGTAAAGCCATAAGATATCAATAGTACTTAAGATAAACAAATCAATCCAAATCAATCCCAAATCCAGTCCACGACCCGAGATACAAAAGTCAAGTCAAACATCAAAACAAATCAAGAGTTCAAAAAGTTCAAAGTTCAAATCTGCATCACATCTCTCCCCCTTTTTGTCATCATTAAAAAGGTAGAGATGGAAAAAGAATAGAATTAAGATTGCTTGGGAACACGAACAAGCTGGAAATCTCCCATTGACTGGACAATGCCTTCCAGCTTTTTCAATTCCTCCTTCAATTGAGCCACATCTTCACCCTTAGCATTTGCTTGAATCTGAAGAGCAAGGGCTTGGATCTGATCATTCAAAGAAACTGAAGAAGCTTGGCCTGCATTCTGCAAATTCTATACTTCGCATCCCAGAGCATATATCTGACCCCGCATCTCTAAGAGAACATCAAGAATTCTGTGAAAATCTGCTGAATTATCAGTCTGCGTATTGGCTTCTGCACGATCAGATGGAGTAAAGGCAGACGATGGCAAATCAGCATAGGCACGCAGATTGGGCGATGAAACATCATGTCCCTCCTCAGGAAATTGAGAGGCATAGATGTCCTCTGAATCTGCTGGAGAGCGACTTACTCCTTCACTGGTAGTAGGATATGAGGACATTCCTCTTTTCTCATGATCTCCCCATGTTTCCATGCCTTCAGGTGGAGAAGAGTGTTCCTCATGCTCTGCTCCCTCTTGATCTCCTCTCTCCTCTTCTTCTTCTTCAATTCTTTCCTCCTCTGCATCTCTTTCTTCTGCTTCTCTCTCCTCTGTTTCTTTCTCCTCTGCTTCCAAATTTTCTCTTTCTGCAGTCCTCTGTTCTATCTCATCTGTGTCTTTCTCTTGTCGTGACGTTGATTCTGGAACAGAACGACTCAGGTTCTTCAATGCCATTGCAAAAATGGTGATGTCATCCTCATCTTCTTCATCCTCAATGATGAGAGCTCTTATTTTCTTGGATGGAGCAACCATGGGCTCCTTCCCTTTTCTTTTTGCTACCGAAGAGATTTGATGAGTCTTAGCAGGGGTTTTCTCCTTGAATTTCTCCAACGCCTTGTTGAGTTCCTTCAGACGCATTTTAGACACCATTTTCAGTCCCACTACCATTTGATCACACGTTCTAACACAGAGAATCCGAGGAGGCTGAACATTCAAATGTCTGAATAACTTGGTCACAAGAGCTGGATAAGGAAGTTGACCATTGTCCTTCACCATTGCTCTATACATGTGGAATATAATAGTGTGAGGAAGAGAAAACTTTTTCCCAGCATTAATGGCATACATCAGCTTTGCCTCTGAGTTTGAAACATCAGTCTTTGAAGTAGATTTTGGACTGAGGGAGTTAATCACAATCTTGTGAAGCAGAATGTTGAACGCACTCATCCTCAAGTAGGAAATCTTTCCCTTTGTCCTTCTATCCTTAACGAGTTCCAACGTAGCACGAGCAATAGACACATTGATAGGTTGATATCTCCCTCTTTCAACCCCAATCACATCAGCCAACATATCTACATCCACCACATAGTCCCGATCTCGGACACTAAAGAGAATCTATTCGCATCCAAAAACCGAGATTCGAATAGAAATATGCGATGAGTTCGGATAGGCTTCTGTAGATTCAGAACAAAACTGTTCAAGTTGAAGAAGACTGAATTTTTCCCTCAAATTGACATTCACAGAGTCAAGGAAATCAAAATCCACACTTCTAGAGTTTATCACCCCACGCTTCAACAACTTAGAGTATAGATGCTTGTGTTCCTCCGATCAAAACAAGTCTGTCCTTTTACTCCGAATTTTTGCCGCAACACCCATTCTCGGTTGAAACTGACTGTACAACTAGTCATAATCATTCCCATCTGACTGATTCAGCCCTCCAACACGTGGATCACTTGGGATATTAGCAAGGGCTTCTTCCGCCGACCCCGCAGGGGCAATTCCCAAACGTTCCATATTTCATAAGAAGAAGTACTCATTACTATACCCTTTGTCTTTAAGAAACTCATCGATGTAGTTCAATGGAGTACCGCTCCTCTTTAAAGCACGGTAAAGCTTATAAGTAAAAAAGGGCTTATGAATTCTTACGGGTTCTGCGCCTTCGATGATTTCTTCCTCTTCTCGATGAGCAACATTCTGTGGTCTAGATGGAGGAGATGGACGCTGCTAAGAATGTTGTGGGCTCTGCTGCTGACTAGTAGACTCTTCTTCCTCGGTGAGATCAAAGTGTGTAGGCCCCTCACGCATTTGCTGCGGTCCCCTGTTTGCAATCCTCGAAGACTTCTTTTGAGACGACATCTTTCGCAGTTTTTGAAAGATTCCAAACTTGTTTTTCCCAAGAAAGATGACAAATTTTCGAAGATTAAACAAGAGAAGAAGACAGAAGTGGAAGATCGATGCTTTTTAGGATTTTTTTTTTTGGAGTAAAACGAAGAGGAACCGACTGTATATAGGTCAGTCGAAGAGAGGCATACAGAACGTCGTAAAGGAAAGTAAAAGATGCCTTTTTTTTAAAAAATAACTGCCTTTTTCAAAAATTAGATAACTGCCATTTAAAATTAACTCCATTTTCGAAAAAGAAAGATTGCAATAATCACGGAAATTGAAAATAGCAAAAATCAATTATGGACAGATGATCGTACATTTTCGAGATTTAATCTGAGAGAGGATAAAATAACTTACAGTCAAAAATCTTGATTGTCTGAGTCTGAGAGTCTCTAGACTTTTACTTCTTCAAACTTCAAGATGTTGAGTCTGGAACGAATAATTTCAAATTGATTTTTCTCCAAAGGCTTTGTAAATATATCCGCCAGTTGATTCTTC
Source organism: Eucalyptus virginea (assembly GCA_014182375.1). Taxonomy (NCBI): domain Eukaryota; kingdom Viridiplantae; phylum Streptophyta; class Magnoliopsida; order Myrtales; family Myrtaceae; genus Eucalyptus; species Eucalyptus virginea. The sequence continues at coordinate 7,918,433 of CM024514.1, forward strand.
GAGTCAACAAACTGAATCGAAACTTCTCCATTTTGAACATGATCTCTAATGAAGTGATGTCGAATCTCTATATGCTTTGCTCTTGAGTGAAGAATTGGATTCTTGGTAAGATTGATTGCGCTGGTGTTGTCACACTTAATCTCCGTGCATAAATCTTCAATTCCAAAGTCTCTTAGCTGTTATTTTATCCACAGAATTTGTGAACAACAACTTCCAAGAGCTACATACTCTGCTTCTGCTGTAGAAAGAGCTACTGTATTTTGCTTCCTTGAAAACCAAGACACCGTCTTGCTTCCAAGTAGTTGACAAGTACCCGAGGTGCTCTTTCTATCAACTCTGCATCCGGCTAGGTCTGCGTCTGAGTATCCAAGAAGAGTAAAGTCTCCCTTTTTAGGATACCAAAGACCAAAGTTTGAAGTAGATGCAATGTATTTGACAATACACTTTGCAGCACTTAGATAAGATTTTTTAGGGTCTGCTTGAAATCTAGCACAAATGCAAACACTAAACAAAATGTCAGGTCTAGAAGCAGTAAGATAAAGAAGTGAACCAATAATACTCCCGTATAGCTTCCGGTCAACTTTCTTTCCTCCTTCATCTTTGTCTATCTTCAAGGAACTTGACATTGGTATGTCAGTCTTTTTGCAATTTTCCAGTCCAAACTTTTTGACAAGATCATTAGCATATTTTTCTTGATTAACAAAAGTTCCTTCCTACAATTGTTTCACTTGAAGCCCGAGAAAGAAGGTTAGTTCACCCATCATGCTCATTTCAAATTCATCCTGCATAGATTTAGAAAATTTCTTGCATAGACTTTCATTAGAGGATCCAAAAATAATATCATCTACATATATTTGAACAAGCAGAAAACTTTTGCTTTCTCTTTTGATAAACAGAGTAGTGTCTACTTTACCTTTAACAAACCGTTTTGAATTAAAAACTTACTCAGCCTGTCGTACCAAGCTCGAGGTGCTTGTTTTAAACCATATAAAGCCTTTTTCAGTCTGAATACTGAGTCTGGTTTCCTTGGGTCTTCAAACCCAAGTGGTTGTTCCACATAGACTTCCTCATGGATAAATCCATTCAGGAAAGCACTTTTGACGTCCATTTGGAATAACCTGAAATTTTTATAACAAGCAAAAGCAAGTAATAATCTAATTGTTTCTAACCTCGCTACTGGTGCGTAAGTCTCATCATAGTCTATCCCTTCTTCTTGCGTATATCCCTTGGCCATGAGTCTTACTTTGTTTCTTACAACCTTTCAATTCTCATCCATCTTGTTCCTGAAAACCCATTTAGCTCCAATAATAGATTTACCTTTTGGTTTAGGAGTCAATTCCCAGACATCATTAATACTGAATTGCCTGAGTTCTTCTTGCATAGCTTCAATCCAGCTTTCATCAAATAAAGCTTCTTCCATGCTTTTGGGTTCTATTTCAGAAATAAGAGCCACAGCACTAGACTCTTCGCACATTTTGGATCTTGTGCGAATTCCTTCATTAATGTCGCCAATAATGAGATCTTTGGGATGACTGGACTTATGCTTCCAGTTGTTGGTTGATTTGTCAGATTGTTGATCTTTTTCTTCATTTGAATCTTCGACAATCATTTATTGCTTTGGTCTTTTGAAGTCTAAGCGCTTCTTGAGATTTAGACTTTGTAGAGTCTCGGAGCAGTTCGAGATTCTTCAAGATGAGTCTGAATAGATTCATTTTGCATAGAATCTTGGAATTTGACATTCATTGATTCCTCCACAGATTGAGTCTTCTTGTTGTAGACTCTGTAGGCTTTGCTTGTGGTTGAATATCCAAGGAAGATGCCTTCGTCTGATTTTTCTTCAAACTTGCCAACTCGATCATTTGCATTTTTCAATATAAAGCATTTGCATCCAAGTACATGAAAATATGAAACAATGGGCTTCTTTTCTTTGAATAACTCATAGGGGTTTTTTTTCCAGAATAGGCCTTAGAAAAACTCTATTAATGATATAACATGCTGTAGAAACTGCTTCAGCCCAAAAACGTGAAGAGATATTACTTTCAATTAAAAGAGTTCTAGCCATTTCTTGAAGCGACCTGTTCTTTCTTTCCACAACTCCGTTTTGCTCTGGAGTATATAGAGAGGAGAACACATGCTGAAACCCAGATTCATCACAGAATTTTGTAAAATCTTGATTTTCAAATTCACCTCCATGGTCTGTTCGTATACTTGAAATAACATATCCTTTTTCATTTTGGACATTTTTAGCAAACTTTTCAAAGTAAGAAAAGATTTCAGACTTACTTACCAGGAAATATACCCAAGTAAATCGTGAGTAGTCATCCACAATTGCTAGGCAATATTTCTTACCTCCAATACTTTGAGTTCTGGTTGGTCCAAAGAGATCCATATGCAGAAGCTGCAATACACAATTAGTGGAAACTTAATTTATTGGTTTAAATGAGTTTCTTACCTGTTTTCCTAATACACATGGTGTACATAGATCAGTCTTTTGGTATGACAGATTGGGTAGACCACGAACAAGCTTCTTTGCTGAAATTTTGGCTATTTGCTTCATATTGATGTGCCCAAGTTTTCGTGCCATAAGTTTGCTTCGTCTTGAATTGAGATTAGACATTGCGATTCATCTGGTTTGACATCCAAGAGGTAGATATTTCCATGTCTTTGACCCATGAATGACTGAGTAGAATCTTTACTGGTTCCTGAACATATTTCTTCTTGAAAACTGATTTTGAAACCGGTATCGCACAGCTGACTGACACTGAGCAAATTGTAGTTGAGTCCTTCCACTAAGGAAACATTACTGATTGTGAGGTTTCCAATCTTTACAGTTTCGAATCCCACAATTCTTCCTTTGCTGTTTCCTCCAAATGAAACTTTTTCACCATTTACTTGAACGAGCTTTATGAAGCAATTTGAATCTCCTATCATATGTCTTGAGCATCCACTATCCAGATAACATTTTACCTTCTTTTTGATAGTGACCTGCATTTAAAAAAGAGACTCAAACTTTCTTTGGTACCCATATTTTCTTGGGTCCATTGGTGTTAGTATGATATGCGGTCTTTGCCCATACTTTCTTAACAGGTTTCCAAACCATAGGATATTCTTTCTCAAAATGATCTGAACTATTGCACTTAGAACATCTGAGAACATTGCGACCTACTGGTTTTACAAAAACCTTTTTGAAATGATTTTTGTAAGCATCTCTTGTGGGTCTTTGCTTAATTCTTTCCTTCACTTTAGGAAAATCAATTAAAGGAATGGTTTCCACAGTCATTCCCAAACCAGATTTATTGAAATAAGGTTTTTGTGCTGAAAGAATTTTCTCTAGTTTCTCAGATCCTATAGAAAATCTTTTGGAAATATTTGATATGTCATTTTTTAAGAATGCATTTTCTTTCGAAAGGTTGTCTTCACTTTCTTTAAGAGTAGAAACATTCATGTCTAAACATTTAACATTTTCTTTCAAAACATTTTCCTATAGTTTTAGTGCAGAATTTTCTTTTTTAAGTTCGGAAATCCTTTTAAGAGAAGTCTTGAGACTAAAACACAACTCATCAATATATTTAGAAACTTTAATAGGGATTTTAAAGTTACTCACCTCAAATTCACCGTGCAATCTGAGTCCTGTCTCTCGGAGTTTGAATCTGAATCCGATTGTACCATTAGACATATATTGGCATAATCATCATCACTTTCTTCACATTCTCGTATCACTCCGGGTTTTACGCTTTGAGAGCCTTTCGATACTTTTCAGCTTTTCCTTTCTTCTTCCTCAGAAGGAAACAGTTGGGTCTGATGTGTCCATTTTTCTTACATTCAAAGCAGACTACATCTCTATTGGATTCATCATCCTCAACAGACTTAGTCTGTTGCTTTTGAAAACTCTGTTTCTTTGGATTGAATCTTCTTCCTTTTCTGTTCAGCTTTCTGAATCTTCTTATCATGAGAGCAAGCTCCTCATCATCCATATCGTCTTCAGAATCTGTAACATCATAATCATCATTGGATTTTAATGCAATGGATTTCTTACCTTTAGGATCTTCGTCTTCATTGATTCGCTCCACTTCATAAGACTGAAGAGTCCCAACCAACTCATCGACAGATAGTGGCATAATTCTTTATGTCTCTCTTATTGAGGTCTTTATGCGATTCCAATCCTTGGAGAGTCCACGCAGTAGCTTGTTTACTTTCATGGGATCGAAATTGGTTGACCTTGATTTTCAAGACCATTCACGATTTACGTAAACGACTAAACATGTCAGTTATAGATTCTCCTGATTTCATTTTGAAGGCTTCGTATTGACCGAGGAGAATGTTGATTCTAGTTTCTTTCACTCGATCAATTCCTTCATAAGTGATGTCCAATCTATCCCAAACTTCTTTGGCTGTAACACAAGAAGATATTCTGTTATATTCAGTAGGTGACAAAGCGCAATATAAAGAATAAATTGCTTTTGCATCAAGAGCTTGTCTCTTGGTTATCTCTTCCTGAGTCATTTCACTAGACTCAACGGCTTCTTTTCCTCTTTCTGAGACAGGTGCAGCTTTAGGAATGATTCATTTGTCTACCACGTCCCATTCCAGAGGATCCTTTGATCTTAGGAACGTCTTCATCTTGTTTTTCCATATGTTGTATTCATTTCCATCAAAGTAAGGCGGTCTGGTATTGCTTTGCCCTTCTACCAGCCCTGGAGCCAACATACTAGCCATGGATCTTTAACGCTGAAGTAAAACACTTCAAACAAAGTGAGTACACAGGCTCTGATACCAATTGAGATAGCTAGTATAAGCACCTAGAGGGGGGTGAATAGGTGTAAAAACAGTTTCTTGTGATGAGTAAGAAATATTGGACAATAGAAATGAAGTTCACATTTTGTTACCACAACGAATTATGATCAAAGTAAAAGAGAGTAGGGAAGAGAAAATAAACATAGAAATTATAGTGGTTCGGCTTATCCCAAGCCTACGTCCACTCTTCCGCACTGACAGCCCACCGGCTGGATTTCACTATGAACAAAAGAGTTGTTACAACAAAACTCTCACTTGATTTCACAGTGTAGATACTCTACCACACTTCCTCAAGGTTTCTCAAGAATATAGACTCTCTTTTGCGTACAAGATTTCGCTCGAAAATGAATTGACTAAGAACAAGGAGCTTCAGACTTTGGAATTCTTCTATCGCGCACACACTCGAACAACTGGAACGTCTTCCTTATATACTCCTTTATGCCATCATACCCGTTGGCACTTACCAAAGGAATTCTTCCAATCTTCCCGTTAGACAGAATCAATTAGAAAGATCATTCGAGCTATTTAAGGAACATGACGATAGCCCATCAATCATGCTTGCCCATACAATCAGGATCTCGGTTTCCATAAGTAGAACCTTCCAAGTATACTTCGCCAATCATCGGATCCTTAATCAATCTTGATTCGAATAAAGGATTCCGTTATGTCATATCCAGCCAAGAGATCTTCTCTAGTCGATAAGGTCAAATCCTTGACGAAACATCCAGTCCTTGATAGGCCTTCTTCGACGGATTAGAAACTGTCAATGAGAATAGACTTTGAGTCTTGAGTCTGGCAGTCCGGAGGTCTTTAGACTTTAAATAGAAGAGTCTGCAAATCTTCAGACTAGACTGATGGAAACGTTTTGTCAGCTTCAAAACACTCCACGAAGATTTCTCCAACAATAGCATTACTTATATCCTCTCTTGGTGATGCAGCAAGGGTCTCTCTTGTTAAGATCCCAATCTAATGAGGATTTCACCACATAATTGGACCAACACCGGTCAGGGCCAAGAACCAATTCAATATTCAAAATTCAAGATTTGATATGCACAAAATTGAAGTCCCACGACCAAAACCGATCCGATCCGCAAAATTCAAAGACCGAATCGAAGAAAATTGAAATGCCTCGACATCAGCCAAGGAGTTCACCATCCAATCATAGAATCGTCCCAAAAGTCTTAACTCTTCTGTTTATATAACGGGGAGTATGTACATACAGATCTACACACCACCATTGATGCAAACATGCACGAACGCCAACTCCTAAAAGACGAAGACAACGTCAACTCATTTTATATCATGAACGGGGTTTACAAGACCCCTAGGCGTTGACTAAGTAATGGAGAGTAGGGGTGAGCGGTTCTCAGTTCCGATTCGATTCTGTCTGGAACTTAGAATCCACCCTCAAGTACAGGTTCCTCATTTTTTGGAACCTGGAACCTACCCGTCAGAACCAAAAACCTGGAACCTACCCTATCACAGGTTCCAGGATCAGTTCCAGGTTCCAACAAGTTCTTCTTTTTTTTTTTCATTTTCATATTTGAACTATAATAAAGAAGAAAAGAAACAAACCAAAGCTTCTATGTCCATAAATTGCCAAAAATAATTCCTTGGGAGCATAAGCATCAAAAAAAAAAAGCACCTATCTATCCCTTTGACTAATGCCGCTCCATCAGCAAACTAAATTTTCATAAATATAATTTTTTTCTTCACAGACTGCAAGGAGAAAATCTATCTCTTAGATGAAACAAATGTCGCTCCATCAGCAAACTGAATTTTCATAAATATAGCTTTTTTCTTCACAGACTGCAAGGAGAAAATCTATCTCTTAGATGAAACAACAGTTACAAGAAGAAAAAACAAGGGCAAAAAAAGGCAGCAGCACAATCAAAGTTCATATTAGCATGTCCATTTGCTATTGAGTGATGCAAATCTCAACTAAACCAAACAATCTTACCCTTCCTGTCCAATATAATGAAGAGCCTGGCTCCCTGCACTCAACCACAAGGTACTTAAACTCATGTAAAGATGCAGCTACTTGAGAAAACCTAGAACCCTGTAGAAAGGCATTCCACAATATCAGGTCTCAAGACAATAGACGAAAAACTAAACAGATGAATGGGTTTGACTTTCTGATTTTCTTAGACTCTACTTCGTTGATCAGGCCCTCAAACAAAAAAAATGAGATACAGAAGTTCCCTCTTGACTCAATTTATTAATGAAAAGATGTCCAATAAGAATTTCCAACAATGGTAGATGCTTGTACTTCATTGAAGAGAGATATCACCAAACTATTTGTCAGAAACTACTTTCAACGCGTCATATGGTAAAGCAATCCAAGAGAACTTTCAGTTGTGGCGTTGGCAAGAAAAAATAAAAGGAAATTCCAATGGCGGTAAATGTCTTAGTACATTAAAGAGAGGCATCATCAACCACTTTCTTATCATCCTATGTAACCAATCTTTAATGATTAGAAAAGAGAAGGGAACATTCAGTGGTGTCAAATGTCTCACTTCATACAAGAGAGCCATCACCAAACTATTTTGAGTGTCTTATATCACCAATAACTAAATTTCAATCGTATCATATGCAACAAGATCTCTTATGGCAAGCATAAGACTCACCTAATGTTCATGGTTTCATAGCCAACTTGTTCAAAGCAACATTTACTCTCTCTTCTGTGATCGATGTACGGTTCTTGTTAGAAGTAAGAAGGGTAATTAGAAGTAAGAAGGGTAAATGGGTCTTTACCACTTTTAAGGTTTATTTTGATGTATATATATTAAACTTTATTGAATAATACGATATACATTTTCCTCACATGGTATCAGAGCCTAGGGCTTAACCCTAGACGACGGAGCAGCCACTCGCTACCATCGACTCGCCGGAATAGTTGGTTGTCGCCACCACTCACTGTCGAACGCCCCCGCCACTCGAGCGCCCCTCTCCCTTCTCTCGCCTCTTCGTGCGGCTTGCTCGCACGGCTCGCGCTGCTTGCGCGACTCGCTCGCACTCAAACGACTCCCTCACATGACTTGATCGTGCTCGCGCGACTTGATGGGTCTCTGTTCTTTGGTTACTAACTCACTGGATTTGTAGAGGATCAACAAAATCGCCAGGGACCGAATCCTGCCCATGATTCTACTGAGGGAAGGGGGTGACAGCAGTAGTCGAGCAACACTGGGAAGCAAGCGACGCTATTTTTTATGGGAGAAGATGATTTTGTGGGTTAGAACTTTTATTTTTTTAAGTTGCTGAGAAAGAGATCTTACTATTTTGGCTGATTAATTTATTCGAGAATTGTGATGAAGCAAAATAGTTGCTACTTGGGTACATTGGTGATCTGAAAGTGGTGTGGTAATATTGAGTTATTAAATTATTGAGGCTGAGTTGTTTGACGGAAGTTAAGGTCAGAGTTTGCTTATTATTATTTGGAAAATGGGTGATCACTCGAAGAGGACAATTGAAGTAGATCCCGAGAAGAATAATACTGTGATGACTGAGGTGATTTCCTCTTCGTCTAATCGAATTACTGATAAGAAGCTCGCAGGTAGTGCTAACTTCCACCAATGGAAGAAAATTGTGAAGCTTATTTTGACAGGCAAGAATCAACATAGACACTTAACTGAGTTTAAGCCTAGAGATGATGTAACTTGGGATGGTGTTGATGCACGTATTCTTGGCCAAATGCTGAATTCTATGGAGAGTAATGTAGTTGACATGATAACTCCTATTGATACAGTCAGAGAATTATGGGAGTATTTGAATGTGTTGTATTCTGGCCAAGATAATTTGTCACGGATTTATGAGCTATCGTAGGAGTTTTATCAATTTGAAAGGAATGGACACTCTATTACCTAGTGCTTTGCAGACTTTAAGAGATTGTATAAGAAATTGAATGCTGTTCTCCCTATTTCAGCTGATGTTCAACAAATGCAACGTCAGGGGGAACAATTGGATGTAATGGGATTCTTAGGAAGTCTTGGTTCTAAATATGAAACTATTAGGTCTCAGATTCTTGGAGGAGAGAAGATAGCGTCACTCACAGATACGTTTACTCAAATTCTTCGAGTATCTCATGAGTCTTCTTAGGATACGACATCAATGGTGGAGAGTTCAGCTCGTGTCCCAGACTTGAACTGGTAGTGGTAATAGGAGTGATGGAGGAAACCGTGGCGAATATAGTGGGCGTGGTGTCCAAGGAGGAGGCCGAGGCATGGGAATAGGGAGAGGTCAAAGTCATCAACATCCTTATGGACAATTCCACATATCTACTTATAATTCGGGGACTACACGAGTTTGTCATTATTGTGGCAAACCTGGTCCTATTCAAAAATTCTGTTACAAGCTACATGGGAGACTAGGGCAGTAGCATCAATTCGCTAATACGGCGTCTAATATTGACTCTACTCCACATTCATCTAAAGACAAGGTAGTGGTTATGTCTGGTGAGGAATATGCTCGGTACAAACAATCTCAAATCTCACAGCCTATTTCTTCCACTGCTACTTTGGCATAGACAGGTAATGTTACTGCATGCCTTTCGGCTACTTCTCGTCCTTGGATCATTGATTAAGGGGCTTCTGATCACATGTCGGGTCTTTTAGGTATATTTTCCTCTCTTTCTCCGTCTTCATCCATAATTACTCTAGCCAATGGATCACCTACACATGTTAAGGAAATTGGCACTGTTAACCCAACTCCTTCATTGCCATTATCCTCAGTGCTTTATCTTCCACAATTTCCATTTAACCTCATGTCTGTTAGTAAGTTAAGCAAAAACTTTCAGTGTTCAGTCACCTTTTATCCCGATTCTTGTATTTTCCAGGATCTGGCTACAAAGAAGACAATTGGTAGAGGACGTGAGGAAGGGGGGCTGTATGTACTTGAAGATGCTTCTTCAATTGCTTGCTCAAGTGTTGCGTCCCCACATCAAATCCATTGTCGTCTTGGTCATCCTTCTCTACTTAGTCTTCAAAAATTGAATTCTAGTTTTCAATCTCTTTCTAGTCTAGAGTGCGAGTCATGCCAAATTGGCAAATGACATCGTGTTAGTTACACGCCTTGAGTCATTAAATGAGCAGCATCTCCTTTTTTATTAGTTCATTCAGATATTTGGGGTCCATGTCATGTGGTTTCTAATTCGAGTTTCAGATATTTTGTTACTTTTGTCTATGACTATTCCAGAGTTACTTGGTTATATTTAATGAAAGATCGTTAAGAATTATTTTCTATTTTTCGTGCATTTATATCTAAAATTTATACTCAATTTGGCATGCATGTTAAAGTTCTGCGTTCTAATAATGCTAAGGAGTACTTTTCCACATCTTTTTTCCGATTTTATGACTCAACATGGTATGATTCATGAATCTTCTTGTCCTGATACTCCACAACAGAATGGTGTTGCTGAAAGGAAGAATAGGCATTTATTGGAAGTTACTAGATCCATGTTATTTGAGATGAAGGTCCCCAAAACCTTTTGGTTTGATGATGTTCTAACTGCATGTTATCTCATTAATTGCATGCCTTCTTCTGTTCTGCAAGGTGGTGTTCCTTTTTCCACTTTGTTTCCTAATGAACCACCGTTTGTCCTACCACCCCGTATCTTTGGTTGTGTCTGTTTTGTTCGTGATCATCGACCTGGAGTATCAAAACTTGATCCCAAGGCAATCAAGTGTATGTTTATAGGTTATTCCCGCACTCAAAAGGGATATCGGTGTTATTCTCCATTACTAAGAAAATATTTTATAATAACCGATATTTCATTTTTTGAATCCACTCCTTATCATAATGTTCCAATTGATGTGTCTGAATTGGATGAAGACTTGTATGTGACCACCATTCGGTCTACTATTCCAATTGTATCACCAGTATCTATAGGGAAACCACCTCCTCTCTAGGTTTATACTTGACGTCCTCGTGTCACTATTGCTCCCCCCGCTCCTCCCGTCACTACTACGTCATCTTCTGCTCCAAATCCACCATTAGCTGACCTTCCTCTTGTATGTGATCTTGATCTTCCTATTGCTCATCGCAAAGGTAAACGTACTTGTACTCAACATTCTATTGCAAATTTTATTTCACACTCTTCCGTGTCTCCTACTTTTTGAGCTTTTTTAACTACTGTTGAACAATATCCTGTCCCCAAGTCTATCGCTAAGGCATTACAAAGTTCTGGCTGGATGACAGAAATGGAAGAAGAATTAAAGGCTCTCGAGATTAATCAAACTTGGGACTTAGTACCACTTCCTCTAGGCAAAACTACTATTAGTTGTCGATGGGTATATGCTGTAAAAGTCAACCCTGATGGTTCTCTTGCTTGTTTAAAAGTAAGACTTGTTGCCAAAGGGTATGCACAGGTGTATGGGGTTGACTATCTAGACACATTTTCTCATGTTACCAAACTTACCTTTGTTCGTATTTTGATCTCTCTTGCTGCATCATATAACTGGCCTTTATTTCAGCTTGATGTTAAGAATGCTTTCTTGCATGGCTCTTTTCATGAAGAAGTTTATATGGAGCAACCTCCAGGGTTTGTTGCTCAGGAGGAGTCTGGACTAGTTTGCAAATTAAAAAAGTCTTTATATGGTTTGAAACAATCTCCATGGGCATGGTTTGGAAGATTTTATGAGGTTGTACTGTATTTTGAGCTATCAAGATGTGGAAATGATCTTTCTTTCTTTTATAAACAATCGGGGGGAGGCAAACTATTCTTGATTGTGTATGTTGATGATATTATCATCACGGGAGATGACTTGGTTGGTATAGCTAAGCTAAAAACCTATTTTCAGCAACACTTTCAAACTATGGACTTAGAAAAATTGAAATATTTCCTAGGAATTGAAGTGGCGCAATCACAGAAAGGTATTGTTCTGTCACAACGAAAATATGTCTTGGATTTGCTCACTGAGACAGATATGCTGGAATCAAAGCCTCTTGATTCACCCATGAAACAAGGGGTTAAATTAGTTGCTAATGGAGAAGAAATTCTTAATAATCCCGAGAGATATAGAAGACTGGTAGGTAAGCTGAATTATCTTACAATTACTCGACCAGACATTGCTTTTCCTGTTAGTGTAGTAAGCTAGTTTTTGTCTTCCCCTCGTACATCTCACTGGGATGCAGTTATTCGAATATTGAGGTATTTGAAGAAAACTCCGGAGAAAGGAATTGTCTACCAAAACCATGGTCATATCAGGGTTAAAGGTTTTTCTGATGCTGATTGGGCTGGGTCTCCAGATGATAGAAGATCAACTACTGGGTATTGTACCGTAGTCGAAGGAAATCTGGTATCATGGAAAAGTAAGAAACAAAGTGTTGTTGCCCGCTCCAATGCTGAGTCAAAATATAGAGCCATGGCACAAGTGACATGTGAATTAGTGTGGATTCGACAGTTATTGACTGAGTTAGGCTTTAAAGATTTAGTACCCATGACTCTATGGTGCGATAATAAAGCTGCAGTGCATATAACTTCCAACCCCGTGTTTCATAAGAGAACAAAACACATTGAGGTTGATTGTCATTTTATCCGAGAGAAGTTGCAAAGTGGAGTAATTATTCCCAGTCATATTTGAACCAGCGAACAACTTGCAGACATCTTCACTAAATCCTTGGGTAATGGGAGGATAGAACATATTTGTAACAAGCTGGACATGATTAATATTTATCCTCCAGCTTGAAGGGGAGTGTTAGAAGTAAGAAGGGTAAATGGGTCTTTACTACTTTTAGGGTTTATTTTGATGTATATATATTAAACTTTATTGAATAATACGATGTACGTTTTCCTCACAGTTCTCATAGAAATCCAATATCTCCACTGCTATATTCTTCACCTGTTCATGAACACATCAGCTTGGTTTGTTAAAAAGTTAAAGAAACATTATCCAAGAAATGACAAGATGGCAAAAATGAGCCTTGTAATGTCAGAGTTATTCTCTGGGAAACAAAATATTCAAAGTATACCAATGGCATGGCTAGATATGCAATGAGCAATTGATGCAGGCATTAAAGGTTCTGAGCCTTTTGATCCACGCAACTTTAAGGGAGATTAGGAATACACCCATATAATTTATCAATTCACAGCAGCTTGTCAGAAATACAAGTAAATAGACAAAAAAAATCATGCCACTAAGATTTTAACATTGATGCATCAGAGGAATGCTTTTACACCATATTCCCCTTTTCACATCTTTCCCAGAAACAATTTCAACTTATGAGTATCATGTTAGTCTGGCTACTCGAGTGAAAGGGCTACAACAAAGCAAAACTCCACCTTGCATGACCAAGAGTTGAACTCATGCACACTAGAGTGCTGACTTTGAAACCGTTCACTGGTCACTCACTATTTATAATCTCTTAAAAAGGCAACTACTCTCGTATTCATAAAGACCTATAGCAAGAAAAAAGTAGCTAAGCAGAGATGGTAAAGTTTTATGTCCCTTGGAAGCTTTAACTGAATTAACACGTCACTGAATCAAGTTGCCAGATTCAATGACCAGTTATAAATTCTTGAAACCTGGATGATGAGGACTTATTGTCAATAAATACAATCAACGGGAAAGGGCATTTGTACCAACAACCAAATCCAAAACCTCAAGAAGAAGAAGCTATATATTTTCCTCTTAATTGCTAATAATAAAATTGGGATTGAGAAGTTCAATAACCTTGATTGACTAAGAGAAAATAAAGAAAGAAGAGGAACTACAAGAGAGTTGTGTAAAGACTAATTGAAGGTATATAAACATTCTTGATATCAGATTTGACAAGAATTGATGAAAGCCTAAGTAAAGCTTTCTTTATTTGTAAGCTGTTCTTTTAGATGAAAACATGCTCAAATTTTACCAGGCAATCTAAGGATTGAACAACTGAAAAATTTCCCCTTGGAAATTATTTGCATATCTTCTTAAAGAGCCATGAAATTAAAGTACAAGGAAAAACCAAGATAATCTTCTTTAGGCTTATGCAGTGAGTATAGATATGAAAAAGGAAGAAAACTTAAGAGATTCAAACTCACAACATTCATGTCAACGCGAAGCTCTTCAAACCATGAGGTAGTGTCCTTGTCTTTGTATATGCTTGCAATGTATATAAAAGCCAGTGCAATAAAGTGAGGAGGATGCACAAGAATGAGGTCCATCTTGTACGTATCATTCACAAGTCCCCTGCATTTAAATTTGCATACATAATCATTTTTCACTATGAAACAAACTGAAAGCAAAATCATGGCATCAAATGACCCACAGGACAAACAAAAGTTCATTTGCTCTATACTTTTTTTCATGCGAAAATTATAGTGCTATATTCGTGTCGCAAGTATAAGACCAAGCACCATATCAATGGGGCAACTTATTGAGAAGTCACTAAACTAATAAGCTTTTCTCTGAACATATGAAATCCTGAAAAGTCGCACTTGTTTGTCTTGACGACCAATTATATTTTCTTGAATGTCATGTGGACGTTTTATTTTTTGAGCACATTAGAAGATCTGCATTATATCTTAGCTATCTGGGTGCACAGAAAAGACAGCCACATGGTCAAGGGAACCCGGATGGGAGCAGTTAATGAAGATGCTGCACTAGATATGAATAAATTTGAGTCACAAATATCTAAAGCTAAAGGGTAATGGCTCTACTGCTATTTCACTTCAAGAAATCATGCACCAAAAGTAGAAGAAGCCTATGCATGATTATTCCATTACTATTTTGAGAACAGCTTACAGGCAGTGTCTGCAGAAATTTAAGAAAGGAAGTTTTACCAAGTAAATTGGGTCATTTCTTCCATGCCCGCGTCCTGAAGCAAGCTGCCAAAAAATGAATATGAGAGAGAGAGAGAGAGAGAGAGAGAGAGTTCAGATTGTGAGTCCTCAGAAATAATTAGATTGAGTAGCATCTTAAAAGTATTTAATTGTGTCTGATCATGCATGAAGGACATACATGAACTCTAGATCTTGGCATAAAAATGGCTGTGACCAGTAATCCTAAAACATTAGGAGACAAAAAATGGTTGGAGTCTTTCCTCTGATAAACTTCACAATACCCTTTCCCCAAGTCACGGATTGGAATAGCAATTCTCAAAAGTACCATCAACTTCAAAAGGCAATGCAGAGGATATACATGAACTCTAGTTCTTGGCATAAAAATGATTGTGACCAGTAATCCTAAAACATTAGGAAACGCAAAAAATGGTTGGAGGCTTTCCTCTGATAAACTTCACAATACCCTTTCCCCAAGTCATGGATTGGGGTAACATTTCTCAAAAGTACCATCAACTTCAAAAGGCAGTGCATAGGCAAAAGAACCATAGCAAAGATGATGAAACGAAGGACTTACTGTGTCA
Organism: Eucalyptus virginea; assembly: GCA_014182375.1. NCBI lineage: Eukaryota > Viridiplantae > Streptophyta > Magnoliopsida > Myrtales > Myrtaceae > Eucalyptus > Eucalyptus virginea. The sequence continues at coordinate 7,933,565 of CM024514.1, forward strand.
AGGAACGGTAAGGATGGAATACGACCAAATAATAGTTGAGAGCTTCCAATATCTTCATTTCCATTTCAAGAATATCCTTCACCTCGTATCGATACTTCTCATCAGAATCTGGATAGAATAAGTAAAGGACTCTTAGCAGTTCTCACATTTGAGCTATGGTTGCTTCGTCCATCTTGCTGGAATTTGATAACCACAAAACACGATTGATTACAACATCCTTACATATTTTCCTGATGTAGAATGCAAGTGCTTTGGCCTGCACAGTGCTTTCTTCTGCTTTTGCTGCCAAGTACAGGCAGGCTGGAGCCACTAGGCGTGGATCATACTCTGACATACTCTTTCTGGAATAGAAAAGCGAAATGGTGACCTAACGAAGTGATATGACATCGTGATCTCAAACTTCAGAAAGACCACAAGCAAAACTGGCGTCAAGCAGAGGTCAGCAAGCCAAAGGTCAGCAGCGGTGGCGTCCAACAGAGGCGGAGATCGGGCGAAGAAAGAACTATGAAACTGAAAGTGTCATAATGCGAATGTCAATTTCTGATTTGGGACTTTTTTGGAGCCCTAACCGGATTGGAACCGGGAACCTGAACCGGTCCCTTTAGAACCGGGAACTGAACTAGAACCTCGGGTTCAGTTCTCCGGTTTCCGGTTTTACCTGGGAACCGCGCTCACCCCTAATGGAGAGGGAAAAGCCTAACCTAAAGGCGAGGGAGTCTTTGGAAATCAAGAATGAAAAGATGGGAAAGTATGCGCTCACAGTATTCTATTTAAGATAAGGAAAAGAATAATAAATAGTAAAAGCTTCAATTCATAAAACTAAACAAAAAGAACAAGGTATTCCAAATACATCTAACTGCATATGAGCTTGCACTTGCCACATAGCATTCCATGGATAATAATAATACCACGCAAAAGCTTAAAAAACGAAAATTCGACGGCAACTCGCAGTCGAAACGCTTAGCTCTTTTTCTGCACTTCCTCCACTTTCTCTTCGTAATATTCGTTGTTATCATAATACTCTTCCTGTCCATAGTCATCAAAGTACTCGTCATCTTCATCGGTGTTGTCATCGTCATCCCTCCCGTTCAGCAACAGGCCATCAGAATCTCTCAATAGCTGACTCCTTATGCTTTCCTGGATCCTATCCTTGATGGCCGTGCCCTAGCAAAATACAGAAGTTGCGACTTGCAAGTGAAAAAAAAAAAATTGCATGTTAAATCATTAGAAGCTACAAAAAGTTGAGATTCCTTACCATCTTATGGCAACCTTCTTCAAACATTTCGAGAAATCCAGCAACCCAGCGATCAGCATTTTCAACCCACTCATTCCTATGCATGCCAGCAGTTTTCGCCACAGTTTGAATCTAACATATGAAGAACACACACAAACATCATCAACGTGTGGGGAAACAAAATGTAAGTAACTGCTGATGTTGGGCCTTTTTCTATTCAGAAAATAAATAAATAAATTATCCACCTATGTAGAAATTCAAAGAAAAAAAAATGTTTTGGAAAATGAAATTCAAAATATACAGCGAAATAGATCCGAAACTTAGGGCAAAAGAATGAAACAAACTGGAGCTTGATCTCCTACTTACCCTCTCTTGCTGTTCCCTCACTTTTTCATGAAGCTTCTTTAGTCTCATATTCACCCGCAGTCGCTTTTCCTGCTTACATCATTGCACGAATAACTATAGCCTCTGAATAACATGTATTATTCATTGCTATGTAAAATGTTAAAAACACATAACTGCCTAGCCATGGATAATAATTTGGAGCTACATCATGACATCAGAAAGAACATATTCACATGAAAGAAAAGAGTCATGCCTTCACATAGCTAACACCAAGATCTTTTCTTGAATAGCCCCTGTCCAAGTTCCGCATCACATATTGGTTGTAGTCTTTGACGATCCTCATTATGATGTCCGATGTAGAAATCCCTTCAGTGCGCTTGGTTTCTTTAAATTTCCCAATAGCTTTGACCTGTAAACTCTTGTTAAGATAATATTTGGAGAAAAAAACAGCAAATACAAGAAGCAGAAGATCTCTTACGTACAAATTCATATACGTCGTTTCCAGCTCCACTGGTGTCAGCATAACTATGCAATTTTCACGAAAGATTATATAAGGGCAACATGTCTTACACAAAGTTTAGCTGAGTAATTTACTATCATATTGAAGAAAAAATTAAATATGACCTTCCAATCTTAGAAGCAAACATATCTACCATTTCTAGTTGCTCGCTGCCCTGCGAGCAGATTTTGCAGGGTTGTCTAAATACGTCGCACAAGCCCATCCAGACTCCACCAACTATCGAGTATTAACTAGATATAGATGAACAAGGATTGCAGGCATGTGAAAATCACTGGTCGCCAACCCGAACCAGAGAAGGGATTGGAGTGAACTAACGTAACATGACTATGCCAGTCAGGACACCAAGGAATCCATAGCATGTCATCCGTTTGATCCAGATGCCGTAAGAGATATCTGTCCTTCCCATATTTGCAAATTGGATCAGATGATAGAGTTCAGCCTCCATGGAATAGCTAGCCAAAATAATGGTCATTTTTTCATAAAGTCAACCCGTATTTTTTTTAAAAAAAAGAAAAACCTCTTATTTTTCCATATTCACAAAGTCAACTTAAAACCTTTCAACTTTCTAGAGGTTCAGGCAATTCTACTACCATAGGTGCATGGGAACTTAAAAAAATAAATAAATAAATAGATTTTGGCCTTAAAAATTCGCAGCGCCCTTTATAAAACAGAAAACGCAACACGAAATGCATATATAGGCACTGCCTAGGGTCTCAACCTTAAGGACTGGATGTATTAGTAGGGCAGACCTAATATGCTCGTTTACCGCAGTCATGAGAAAACACTAAATTGTCTTTTCTTTTCATGCAAAACGCCTAGAGCAGTTTGTTTACATCTCCTTTGGCACTTGAATCAAGTAAAAAGTCAGCAATAATCCCTAATTCATACTAACGGCCATGGAAACGGTACAAGAGGTAGATAAAATACATCCTACTATCTGCAACCTTTTGTGCTATCTGACATGGGAGAGATTTCACCAGCACCATACCATCCTCTTCACATCCTCAATAGTGCAAAAACATTGCTTAAGGATTTGAGGCACAAACTATTCGGCAAGTGATTAAAATTCAGTAATATTACCAATTGTTCCTGGATGACAAATAATCAGCTACTTACAGGGGATCATAATAAGGTAGCAGAAGGCAAACAGCAATCCCACAATTTACTCTCACTTAGTTATTCATCGATTCTCATCCAACAACATTGCAGGTAATAGGTTACCGCCATCCAGGTTAGAATACGGGATGCTACTTTCTTCTCATGATTAAATCTCTCATTCCCCTTTACAATAAAAGCCCTCACAATTCCACCAGTAACATAGCCTTTTTCATCTCCGACCTCATCATCACCATCCAGCATACTCCCATTCATCACAAAATCAAGAATTCGGTTTTAGTAGTCTTACGGAAGTGCGTCATGGGCTACGAAATCGATGTTGTGCTTGTCGAGAAACTCTTTCGTGACCACCCAAGGAGCGTCCGGAATAACTTCATCTACCCATCTGACAAAACAAACAGATCGACAAGTAAATCGTTTGTGCTTTCCTTTCTTTCATACAAATATAAAACGAACAGCCGAGGTAGCAGGCTGCTCAGAAAAACCTTTCTCATCACCCCCATCTTCAGCTTTCATCATCTACCGAGCGGATCGACAGAAGCGAAACGAGCTTCGAGACAAAAAAAAAAAAAAAAAAATGATGAAGGGGATCGAGGAGCAAACGTACTTGCAATGGCGAAGCGATTCGTAGCGCTCATCTTCCGTCATGACGGTCTTGCCCTTGAACTTGTGGGTGATCTCATCGTTGCAGCAACCGACGAGCAAGTAAGTATTCGGAAACCTACGGCCCAAACCAAACACGGCAAAAAACACGAATCAGCGCTCACTTCCCCCCGCATCGAACACCGGATCAAGCGGAAAAAGCACAGGACGCAGCCGGAGCCAGCGCCAGCTACGTCAACGCATCAACCCCCCAAAACGAAATCGACATCGCTAATCGAACCGCGAAACGAGGGCCCAAATCGAGCGAAATAGATCGAGGATCCGAAGCAGAAAGGGGACGGACGATTTCTTGGCTTGCTCGAGGGCGCGGGCGTGGCCGAAGTGGAAGAGATCGTAGATGCCGTCGGCGTAGACGCGTACGGGCTTGCTCGAAGGCATGGGATCGGCGGCGCCGGTAGCGGTCTCCTCCTCCGGAGGCGGCGGCGGCGGCGACGGCAAGGCGGCGGCGGAGGCGGCGGAGGCGGAGGAAGTAGGGAGCGGTGGGGCCTGGTTCTCCATCGCCGCGGCGATCGAAGGAGCCTTCAAATAACCGTCGGAACCTCAGGAGATGCCTCCACCCAGGCTTGCAGCGTTGAACGGGTCTTCTCTCGTGCTCCTTTTCCTTCGGTCTCGAATATTCCCCCTTTTTTTATTATTTTTTTCCTTTTATTATCATTATTATTATTATTATTCTTTATGTTTTTTTTTTTTAAATGCGGCCGACATGTGGATGGCCGAAAGTCATGCGGCCCTTTTGTCCGGGAACGATTCGTTTGCCACGTGACCCCTCGCCGCGGGTTGGTGCGGTGAAGACGGCAGGGATTCAGACTGCTTTTTGGGAAAACCATGAGGTTTGACAAATTTTTTTATTTTTGGAGGGCAGGCCAACCACTAAAAGTGCAATTGGCAACACTTTTGTCAAAAGCCCTTTGAAACTCTAGAGCGTTTTGACTACCCTTTGTTTGGTAAATTGTTTTTTTTTTTTTTTAGAAGCCAGCGGTTCTAGATTCCACACAGATTTCACCTGAAACCTAAAATTTACCCATTGGAAGAAGTTCCTCGTTTTTTTGGGACATGTAACATATCCTATTTACTCAAAAACCTGAAACATAGCCCATCGCAAATCTATCACATTCCACTTATATAATTAACTAAATGATTACAGTAAATCCAAACATTTCATAACCACCACTTACTGTTATAATTCACTGACCATAACTTATATGAATAAATCTCAATTATAAAATGAAATCTTAAACTAATATTTTCAGATACATTGAATGGCATGGGGACCAAAAGAAAACATTAAAACTTATTATAAGTTCTAGGTTACATATTACATGTTCCTCTAACTAAGAACTTGAATCTTGCCCATCAAAACAGATTCATCGTTTTTTAGAACCTAAAATCCACTATGCATACCTTAAAACTTGGAACCTATAGATTCTTACCTGTCTAGTTCTCAGATTCCAGGTTGTTCCCTAAAACCATGCTCCCACTTACTAACCAAAATAATGTTTTGACAGATTTCGCATTTTATGAGGTGAGTTTGAAATTCAATTTACAAAACTCTAATAGAATCTTTAGACGATTTAAGATCTACCTAACAAGTAGCAAATTCATCAAAGAGCAGGAAGAACACACAGAAGAATCCAAATCCTCAAGGGGTGCAAATGAAAAATGCAAATTTAAGCTTTTACAAGCAGAAGGAATGATCCAGGGAAAAGAGAAATCAAATTTCGACTAAACGGGTACCTTATTTTTGGAAAAACTAGACTAATACATTGTTTGTGGAATCCAAGGTCAATCCAGACGGGCGTCCCTGATGAGCACACCCATCATGGCCTGAACTGATCCGGTGAAAAAGACTAACTTTTCGCAAAAAAACTTCCTATTCAAAAGAGCGTATGGATAAATAGCTAAATGCCTCAAGTGAGCAAAGGGATGAAAATAGTCGAACCCTTCAAAATCCAAGAAAACATACTGCCTGGAAGACGCAAAGAGTTCACAGTAAGTAGTTGGCGACTGTTCCGGCACTGACCAAACTCTTTTAGCATGCCTAAGGAAAATTTAGTTGGCCACTGCAAAATCCAAGAAAGTATACTGGAGATGCAAGGACTTTCATAGCAAGTACTTCTCCACAACTGTCCGGCCAAACTTTTCTTGAACGTCTTTTGGAGTTTCAATCTGTAGTGACATTAAATCAATATATGTATGATTATGTTGAGAAGACTAAATAAAAATACCATCCAGTAAATGCGGCAGGGTACACTTACAGCATTCAAAGCTTTGAAAAGAGCTTTAACGGTATTATGAGGATTCCTCGAGCCAATGACCTATAGAGATATATGTTTACATTAGAGCTTTCCCACTGGATAATCACTTTAACTGTCATTTGTAACGCGATCAGTTACCTTAGATTTCACATTCTTGAAACCAGCTAAATTCAAAATTGTTTGAACGGTCCTTCCAGCTTTCATACCTGTCCTGGTTGAAGCTGGCCAGAGATACACCTAACCAAGCAACCATCTTCAGATAGATTCAAAAAGAAAAAACACGGGAAGCACAGGATCTTTGACCACTTAAGCACAGTACTCAAAACCCAGCACAGTGTAAGGGTAAATTTAAAACCTTGGTTTTCTTGTAATTTGTCTGTACAGCATGTGCAATTGTATGCTCTTCATGTCTTTCCACATAATGAAGATTCTGGAAGCATTTCTCATATGCCTGATGGATTCAAACAAATTCGTAAGATAAATGAAAAGGACTTCTTATCCACCTTATATTTTGGAGATAATCAACATACAACACAATAAAACTAAAGTAGCTTCTCTCTTCATCACAGTAGTTTTAGAGCCTTCACGTGAACCTACATTCAAGCAAGCATACATAGAGTAACCAGGAAATAGCCCTATCACCAAAAAGAAAGGCACGCCATGTATTTCTAGATTATGCAGGACATTTCTATGTAGTGTCTGTTCAATCAGCAAATACTTTGTTAATGAATTCGATCCTTGAATTTCAAATTCCTCTTTAGCAAAATAAGGAGTAACACTTAGAATTCCACATTCATTAAGAACAAGAATGTTCAAAAAACAATGCTAGCTAACTAGATATAACATGTAAGAGTTCAAACAGCAATCAACCAATACTATACCTTTTGGAGAGCAATAGGAACAGCAGGGCCCTTTGCTTTTGCAAAACCAACAACACCATGGTAGTTTCCACAAGCCAACATAGCAGTGTACTTGATCACTTGCCCACCCTGAGAATAGGGCCACAAATTTCACTCAAGCCACTCAATATCAATAAAGAAATTGAAGCACTTACTCAGCTCTAAGGCAGATGATACCTTTGTAACTTTACAAGTCCGATTCACATCTATCAATTTCACATCAAACCCCTGCCATCAATAAGGAAATTTCATCATTATGTGTTATCGAGTCAAACGATTTCAAAGGGCAAAAAGCCTTTGAACCAGAATAACAGCCTGTACTCAAACTATTGATGTCTGAAGCAAAAGAATTCTACACACTGAAGAGATTAAGTTCCAAGAGGTTGCCTTTTCCATCTTATCTTTCTTTAATTAGCACAGAATGAAGTCATAGAATAAGATGCAAGCATATTTAGGACTTCAGAGTCTTTGAAAGTTGTTCCAATAGCAATGGCAACAGTAGTTGTCTACTTGTCACCACGTTGAAGAAAAAATCGAATGCCCTATGGCAGTCTTTGGTAGTCTGCTACCTGCGAGGAGTAAATTAAGAGAAAAAGGCACAGACCAGAAATCCTGGTTCCTCCAAGAAGACAACCATTACGCATGAAATAAGAAAGAAAATGCCACCACTACTTACTTTCCTGTAAAGAGGCCTTCTCTTCTTTTCAGTTAAAGCATTTCTTTCCTCTGCCAAGTCCCTGATCTCCTCCTCTAGCACCTTTCCTTTCTTTCCAAATGTATGATCCAACTGTGCCAGCTTCTCTTCAAGCTTCTTATCAATTTCATTAATTTTCTCAATCAACATGTCATCCTTCTCTTTCATGTCATCAAATTCTTCATCCTCATCATCATCAACCCCTTGTATAACTTGCCTCTCTTTCTCAAAGCCAGCCTGATCCAAAAGATCAACTGAGGGACCCACTTGTTCATGTTGAATGACTCCATAATTGGCAGGATTATTAGGATCATAAGCCTCCTTCCAATCTATCAATCTCATAGCCCTATTTAGTTTCTGCTGAAGAATAAACTTTTCCTTCCCTTCTGCTACTTTCAAACGGTTCATCAATTCTCCAATGACTCGATACTCTGGACGAAGCCTGAAATGTTTATCCTCAAACCTATCAATTCTGTTCATCCACTTATATGTATCATCAAGTGTATCTGTTACAAAGCAAACAGAAAGGGATAAGCAGTAATATAGAAATTGCATTCGTCGCAGGAAAATTGCTCAAGCCCAAAAGAAAAAGCTTCGAATTTTCAGCAATCTAAACTGCCATGGACAAAACTAACAAATATAACCATTTATCAGATCTAAGACAAATTCGACAGAAATCAATTCTTGCATCGGAATGGTAAGACCATCTTGTACCAACTCGGTATGATGATTAAAAACTCTACATACCTTCAACTAGCGTTAAAAATTACCAGGGAATTAAAACCATTGAAGAGATAGAGGAATAAAACAAAGCAAAATGCAAGTACCAGACTCAACAAAATTCTTGAGCAACTCCTCATGGCGCTTGAACTTCTTCTCAAATTGCTCAAACCTCTTCTTGAGATTGTTTGGACTGAATCGCTCATCGTCGTCGTCAGATTCTGAGTCAGTGGGCTCCTCAAAGAAATCAAGATCAGCAGAGGCATCGGCCTTCAGCTTCTCCTTCTCAAGCTTTTGGATAAGCGGGCCTACACCCATGTAGTCTTCTTCATCTTCTGCATCGATGTCTTTGGTATCAAGGCCAGCCCTCCTCCTAGCCTCTCTCTCCCTTTGCTTCTCCTTCTCCACCTCCGCCAATAGTTCATGAACAGCTCTCGATGCCGCCTCAGGGGAAGTGAAGAAATGGCATCTGGGAAGATGACGGAAAGGGAGTTTGCTGCTAGAGGAATAGCAGGTATCGGAGTACAGGAAGGGTATAGTGTGTATTGATCTCTTGGCGAGGCCCGGCTTAAAGATAAGACTGGACCAAGAGATTGCTACTTGCTGGGATAATCTACGGGCACTCATACTCTTCCTCAGCTCTTCTTGTCAGCTGCTTACTAAGACGATAAAGAGAGCTATCAAAGCTTCATAGCTTCATGCTAGCAGAACTGCAATTACAGATCCAAGTTCCAGATTTATGGTCAGTAACTTGTCTCAAACATAGCGTCACTGCAGTACACTGTTTAACTATAACTGTTGAATCATTTTGAGTATAAGCCAGTAGCATCAGAAGCAAAGAGCAGGATACAATGGAAATACCAATGCAGAAGCACCAGGTTCACATGACCCACATAGAGAAAATACGACAACTCTCCTCTTTTTGGCACAAAAGAAAATTATTTAATTCGGCACCAAGGGGGTACCCATACACTTGGATTGCAGGGGGAGAATAATGCAGAAAGAGATGCATATTACAGAAGATGTAGAATCCAACAACTACCAGTAGGAAATATACGTCCTCTCCTCTCAAAATTTCTCCTTTCCTTTCCTTTGTTCTTCCCCAAGTACCTCTGTCTCTCTCTCTCTCTCTCTCTCTCTCTCCCTCTCCCTCTCTCAACTCTTCTTTCCTTATTACAGTCTCATTGAGGTCAAGTCACTTGGTTCACATCATGACCCCTTCAACTCATCCTTAATCAACATTCCAAATCACAACGCCCAAACAACAAAGAAGTCATTAAGAACCTATCATAGCCACGACCCGCATCTATGAATTCTCTCTTTCTTCCTCCAATGTGTGCCATCACCACATTCGCTCGCCAAACAACCTCAACGAAGAGACATTCACCAGCTAAGCCGGTAAAATTAAATACCCATCTTCCCTCTCGCCTTTACATCGAAACCCAACGGCGAGAAACAGAAAACTCCTCTTCTTACACCAACAACAACAGCGAAAAGAAACGGGAACCTTCAGCCCCGACTCCGCCCTCAAGGGGCAGTAGCAGTGTTCACCGCTTCACGAACCGCGCATCGCCGGACTGAATCGAACGACAACCCACGGGATTGTTCGCCTACAAACTTCGAAGTATCTACCGCATTCATAGAAAACGCGAGAGAGAGAACGAACCCGGTACGGTGAAGGTGAGGCTCGACGGCGGCCAGCGAGAGCGACGGTCGTGAGCGGGGTGAGGGGAGTGGACGCTGCCGACGCTCCTGCGACGGCGGAGAGAGTTGCTGGGACGGCGACGGCGGCGGAAATGGCTGCTGTCTGCTCTTTTCTAAAGACCGACGTTGGAGAGAGGCGAGAGAGGCGAACCTCACCGCTTCGGTCACTCGGAGAAATTAACAGAAGAAAAATAAAATAAAGAAAATCAAAGAGGACTAGGGTTTTAGAATTATTTCATTTACTTTGGCAAACTTAGGAAAAATGTTACAAATAATCCCTGAACTTCTATCTAATGTTCAATTTCATCCCTAACCTTTCAATTTACTTAATTTGGTCTCTGAACTTTCATCCAATGTTCGATTTCATCGATGAACTTTCGATTTTCTCAATTTAATCCCTTAATTTTCATTTAATATTCCATCTAGTCCCTAACTATTGGAAAATTGACAAATTTCCCTTTTTTTAATACCAAACTGTTTTTTTAATAAATAAAAAATTACCAAAGTGGATTTTTTTGTCGAAAAATACCACATTTATACAAAATAATAAAGGTCAATATTTATTTTCTTTCTCCATATTAAAAAAAATGGAAAACGGGACGGTAATAATAAACAAAGGTGAATATTGCATTTTGATTTCTTTTTTGTATATGTAAACAAATGTCAATATTTAATCAATTTACATATACAAAAAGAAATCAAAATGCAATATTCACCTTTGTTTATTATTACCGTCCCGTTTTCCATTTTTTTTTTAATATGGAGAAAGGAAATAAATTTTTCGATTGATGGGCTTTTGTACATTATTCTAGTAATTTGCATATACAAAAAAGAAATCAAAATGCAATATTCACCTTTGTTTATTATTACTGTCCCTTTTCCATTTGTTTTTAATATGGAGAAAGGAAAGAAATATTAACCTTTATTACTTTGTATAAATGTGGTATTTTTTCAACCAAAAAAAAACCCCGGTTTAGTATTAAAAAAATGGGAAATTAGTCAATTTTCAAATAATTATGGACTAGATGGAACATTATATAAAAGTTCATGGACCAAATTAAGCAAATCGAAAGTTTAGGGATGAAATTGAACATTAGATAAAAGTTCATGGACCAAATTGAGTAAATCGAAAGCTCATGAATGAAATTGAACATTAGATGAAAGTTCATAGACCGTTTGTGACATTTTCCTGCAATCTTATGTAATAAGCGAGCAACCGAGCAAGTTCAACCGATGATCAAACCAAGTAGACTAGTTCCAGGCCCATTCGCACGAGGACCTGTTCCTAGATAAAGTGCGAAAAACTTGTCTTGACGGTTTGTCAAACCGAACAAACTTACTTCGAAACTGTTTACTTGAGAATTGATTCCTAGATAAAATGCGGGGAATCTGTCTTGGCCGTCGGTCGAATCAAACAAATTAGTTTCAAGCTTATTTACACAAGAATCAGTTTCTAGATAAAATGGAGAGAACTTGTCTTGACCATTCCATTAGAACCTTCATTCTACCCGAGAACCATTTTAAATCGATTTCTAGCTTCTTTTTTCTCCTCTTACTTTGTTTAAATAAGAGAGAGATATGATGGAGATGGGCTTCAAGTTTGAAACACCTAAAAAAATTCTTCAATACCTTAATGCTAAACAACAGACTATTCACTATTATTACTTGAAGTTTGCTTTCTCGAAAAATATGACCAATTCTTCAGTTGACTCTAGAACTAGCTCGTTAAATTCTCAATTTCAAAAATCAGGACGATAATATGATAAGTTCCGGCCACTTTAAAATTGGCCACTCTTTTATTCATGCGATCGGCTTTTTCTATGAATATAATTATGGTTTTTTTTTGGGGTAGAAAAGCCGATACATTAACACAACATATCTATAAGACAAGTTAGGTATTTGGGCTACATCAGCCTTTCTAACCAAAACACCAACACTGAGGTCAAAAGTAAAGACCTGGTATATACAGTCAGGAACGGATCTGAATCATCAGCAGCATCAACTTCCTGCTTCCCAGAACGAGCAAGTTCCATCTGCGCACACGCCAGCTTCCTCCAAGAACGTGTCGCAGGCTGCGCCACTCGAACCTCCCAGCTTGTGTCCTGCATTTGCGCAAATCATTCAGCATCAGAGGAGAAGAGCGATCTGCCCAACTCCATAAGTTCACCGGCATCGATGATTCAATTTCGACTTCCATGTCCTGATAAGGCAATCCGAGGAGCTTACCCAACATTCCCCTCGCCTCATGCTCGCTCTCAACCGCAGCAACTCCTTCATGCGGGCAACCCCCAGACAAGCAGAGACGGTTCCCGCTCTAATGGAAGTTGCAGAAGTCCAAGAAACCAAATATGGAATGGTCGCGGAAGTCCATGGTCTTGTCTCAAAATTCTAGAGCAGGCTATGAAAATTTTGTTTTTTTAATTTTTTCCAAAAGTCCAAGTAGGTGCTTCCACTTCAAATTTGGTGGAAATCTTACATGTCTTCTTTAGAAAAACATCTCCACTTCTATCTATCAAAATTCTTCCTCTTTTTCTTAAGTTTTTTGTCTGCTGTGCTGAGTGCAACATTATAGCTAGGGGTCCTAAAAGTAGACTTTAAAAAAGAGAAATATTACAATGCAATTTAAATTTTTCGGTAATGTGTTTTCCACAGAAAAAGAGGTGTCCAGCATTGGCAAAAATGTAGGCCACCCACAAGATAATAATATTAAGGATGCGTTTGGTAACCATTCTATTCTTAGGAATAATTTTTTATCAAACTTAATTTTTTTTTTTTTTTGTTCTATTCCTAAGAACAATTTATAAGCAAAAGAACGCTTTTGGTAATTACACAAAATTTTTATTCTTGAAATAGAAAAAGAATAGAAATCCGTTTGGTAACTATAGAAAATTTATATTCAAAAAAAAAATTTCAAGTGCTTTTTTTAGAGGAGTGTAAACTTGATATTTAATTATCATTTTCATGGAGCATTCACCAATTTAATTTTGTTCATGGTGAGTAAAGGAAACATGGTGAACGTGGTGATATGTATACTTTTGGAAGAAAATTTTGTAAAGCATAATATTATAAGTAAAATTTATACAACAAGAGCTAGTAAGAAGAAGAGTATCTTATAAATCTCTACATGGATCCTTCATACATGACCATCATAATAATAAAGTAATGTAGTCCATTGTTCAACTTCATCAGATTGACTTTGATAAGTTAGTACTTAAAAACAACATTACAAAATTCGGAAACACAAAGTTATGAAATTTCAGGCATATTATAATCTCTTGCCATTTTATTTGCAATATTTTTTCTAAGCATGTTTATCCCAATTGCCTGCTCTTGCAATGTGTCATCTACAACCTCCACCTCTCTAGGCCCAAATGGGTACTCTGGATCTCCATATAGGGAAACAATTTTGTCCATCATGTCTTGGTCATGGATATAATTATGGAGAGCACAACATGCAATTACAATAAGTGATTGCTTTCGAATTGTAAATGGAGGCATATATCTCAAAATGGTGAAGCGGTTCTTTAATGCCCCAAATGACCTCTCAATAACATTCCTTCAAGAGTGCTTATGGTTAAACAATTCTCTTACTGTTCTTGGTCGTCTTCCATTCCCTCTATAATCGTTCAGATGATACCGTTCATCTTTACAGAGAGTTAAAAATTCCAGAAATGCTGCATAACCAAAATCTACCATATAGTATTTCCCTATAACACGGTATATATAAATTTGTTATGATATGTAATCGTAATATAATTATAAAGAAAGTTTTTTTTATAGATAAAGTACATAATGATTGGTGCTCGAGGAAATTGAAGTCGAGGAGTCTCGAGTACTGCCAAAGCACTCGACAATCGTTGGCAGATCATTCCCACTCAGCATACACAAAAGTAAATTTCATGTCAAACAAACAAACACACAGCACATTCTAGGTGGTAATCCTTTTTTTGCCTCTAAATGGGATTTGCTAAGACACGGGGACGATAGCATTTATATAGGTGCCATCCATAGCACCTACACAATCCTGTGAATTTATTACCAATCTATTATTATACAAGATTATCAATCACATGTATTTGATGGTGCAAAATTAATAAGAAAATCATACCTTGAAGTAACGTTTATAATTAGGATCCATAAGAATTTCATGTGGGACGATATCAAAGGACGGTGATCTGATAATCTCTTTTGAGAGTTTGAGAATTGCTTTCAATACTATATTAAAACACTTGTTGATCGTTTCTCCTGAACGTTGGAATCTCTCACATAAATTTCTATTGAAGTTATTGTGACTAACCAAAGATAAGAAAATTCCAACTTGTTCATTTATCCTAACATATAGACTATCTTTCAACCAACCTCTTGCCCTCATTAAATTACATAAGTTCATTAAAACATGTCTCTCCATCCTGAATGCTTCATATATTTTATCTGAATGTCCATAAACAATCTCTCTTATCCATTCGGGTCCTAATAGTTTACTGTCTCTAATAGGTTCTTTCGTATGTATCGTAACAATGCACAACCATGTTATCAATATGTCAAGATCACCATAATCCAAGAATTGTTCAACTGGTTCTACCTGCTCATTAGATACACTATTTGATCCCCCTTCCATAGTACCTATACCATCACACAAATATAAGAATATCAATATAGATTTTGAAAAAATATCAAATAAAAATCAATAACATAAGTCGTATATTGAAAGCAAACCCAATATAAAGATTCCAAGCAATCCATCGTACACATGCCATTACATAAGTACAACAGTCTCAAAACCAATATCTTTAAAAACCAGAAATAAGTGCAATAGAAATCCTAAAACTTGTTACGAAAATGCAATTGAGTCCTAAAACTTGTAAAAAGTGCAATCAAGTCCTAAAACTTGTCAAATTATTTCAATCAAGTCCTAAAGTTAACACCGTCGGCCTTTTTAACAGAAAATAGTGATGTGGCGCGGATGTAACTTTAAAATGATTTTTTATTTTCATGTGGCTTTTTTTAAATTTTTATTTAAAATAGATTTAAAAATTAGAAAATGAAAGCTAAATTTTATTTCTTATTTTTTAAAAAAGGCCGGCTTCCTTCGCCGCCACCCATTGCCGGCCCCTCCGGTGATGGGCGGCGGCAACAACAGCGGCGGCGAGGGAGGAGCTGCTAATTTTATCTTCTTCTTTTTTTAACAATTTTTAAAAATAAATTTTAACTTTTCTTTTTAGTTTTTAAATCTAATTTTTAAAAAATTCAATAAAAAATAATTAAAAAAGCCATGTGGGAAATGAAAAATTATTTAAAATGCCACGTCCGCACCACATCAGCATTTTCTGTTAAAAAGGCTGACGGTGTTAATTTTAGGACTCGATTGAAACAATTTAACAAGTTTTAGGACTCAATTGCATTTTCGTGATAAGTTTTAGGACTTCTATTACACTTATTCCTAAAAACTAATTAAGATAACCCAAGCTTAAGGATAAATTTTAATACTCTAGCATCTCAATACATAGGAACAAGCTAGATTTTCACTTTAATTAAATAATTTGGAACGATCACTAACTGGACCACTAAATAGAGGCAAACATTAATGATCTCTATGATGATAACAATGAATATACCAACACAACTAACATTGGGACTAGAGCCTTTTCATTCACACCTTAGTTATCAGAACTTTTGCTCTCAAAGCATTTGCATTGCGTGGATTAAGCATGTAATCAGATGTTGTATCTCCGATAAAGGCCACCTCTGGAGACAAAATGGTGTCTGTAATCTAACATAAAAGAAAATGAAAAGGGAATTTAGATGAGTGAGAGGAAAAAGAAAAGTTAAAGCCTATTAATATGAATACTAGAAAACCAACTTTGTATATGTCTAGCAAAAGCAAAGGAACTTGAATTCAGAATGGGCTCAAAATAACCAATCAACTACCAAACTCCCATCAAATTCAGAATTTTGTACACTGAAAATGCAGTTAAATTGACTGGAAAACAATTCAGTTTGATGGGCAATCTTTAATCGATTGCACATTGATAACTTTGACAGTAGATACACCTTCAATATAAGGTTTCCTCAATCCTAAAGACCCCATTGTGGAACGTACAATTTCTCTAGCGAAATCCACAATCCATTTTTTTTTTCACAGAGGAAAAATCATCACGACAAAAACTTGTATAGAAATTGAAGTTAGCAAAGAAAGAGAGAAGCAAAATTAGTGAACAGAGAGGACAAAGCGAGGGGAAAGGAGAGATGGACAAACAATCATCCTCCCAAATGCTAAGATCTCTCGCCAAATCAGAACATGTCACTCTAGCCATAAGATATTCAATTAACCACATAAATTTCCACAAAAATCGTAACATGAATTGAAAAATCTAACCTGAACCGAAGCGAGCGTAAGCATGATAGGAGAGCTCGAGGGCAACAAGCGTGAAGGAGTGACGCGAGGAAGAGAACTCAAACCCCTGCCAACCATGAGGGAACGATGTTTCAAGCATGAAAAGGGGAGTCGTCAAGGTACGAGAAAGGCGATGGACTTCCATACATCCAAACAGAACCGATGAAATCTTACCTGGAGAGGTGAGTGAACGTGAGGATCGGACACACAACAATCGTGAGGTAGAGAGAGGCGTGAGAGCGTGAAAAGAGTAAAGCTGCGACTCTTGTGAGTAATCTCGTGCGGAATCTTCAGCGGCGACCGTGAAATCGAACGAACAAGCGATGGAATCGAAACTTCTAAGCTTACCCAACTGCCTTGCTACGAGCGCGACGCGAGTGCGAGAGCAGAATGGCGGGAGGTAATCTTCGAGGTTGGGATGGCTAATCTTGGATGGACACCGGAGAGCAACTCGCAAAGGAGACAGTGAGGGACGACGGAGAGAGGCGTGAGAGTGTACAGGAGGCGTGAGGCTACAAAAAGCATGAGGCTACAGTAAGGAAGAGGAGGCTTTAGGTTTTCTATTTAGAAAAGGGCAAAAATGGATTTTAGTTAATAAATGAGGACAAAATGGACAACTGACATATTTTCATTAAACAAGGAAGTTCCATTCTGAAAATGCTACTTCTCAAATGCATCTCTACCACTCCATTCCCCTAAAAGACCTTTGAAGCCCCTTGGAGATGCAATTGCATCTTCCCAAAGTCTTCAAAAAATTGAACCAAACACCATCTGCATTTGCCCAAACCCCTTTAGAGCCCCAAAGCCCCTTCCAAATGCTGAATCAAACGGGACCTTAGTTTGGCACTATCAAAATAGTTTAATTAAGTATGCATGCCTGCACTTTATCAATAACCTTACTTTCTTTAGAAATCTGTTTGCATTATATTTTAATGCACGTCACAACCATAGAGATACGCTTCGGGTCCTATTTTCCTAGGTACCACATTTGCATAGGTCATGTTTTTAAGACGTTTCTCTCCATAGTTTGAAGTTTGAGCCATGGCAGCCTTGCATTAGGAAATGAGTCAATAAGTTGCTGACGACTACTAGCTGCTGAAGAGTACAGTGAAGCACAAGTATCTTGTGACATGGTCGATTAGATGGTGCGCTCACTGTCGCTATCTATAATGAACATAATCTTGAGTAGTAGTTTCATCGTATATAATATCAAATCAACCTAACAAAATCTGGTGATATTCATGAACCAGGCGACTTTTCTCGATGATAACATAAGTATAGAGCATGCACAGCAACATGGCCACACTCACTTATTTGAGGTATGTTGATCCCCCCTCACTTCTCCATCACTTACCTCCAGAAGTTCCAAATTTGAAGGACCATGAACTGGGCTTATTCTGTTACATATGCAGATTATGGAACGCGCTCAATGGATTCGAAGTAAGGCGATATTGCTCACTCATCTTTCTTCCCGTTACAATATTGAGGTAATATTCTAAAGGACGTTCAAACGCGGATGTTTATATGTCCTCATTCTATTCTTAGAGTTTTCTTGTGCATATACCACAGATTTCCAGTCAGTGGATTCTTTTATATCTGAAAGAACACATTTACACTTTATGCTTTATAGCACCCTCATGCATCATCTTAATTTTTGCTAGCTGGATGGTTGCGTGTATATTTACTCCGGTGAGTGTAAGTGTACATTTTGTGTTGAACTTTTACCGTCAGAATATTTGTTGGTTAAAAACTTGAGAGTATCCAATCATCCAAGGTCAGTGAATGAGGGCATATCGGTCAGTTTGGAAAGCAGTTTCTAAGCTTGCTCGCTTGGTGACTGACTTCATGAGCTGATTAATTGAGTAATGTCCACAGGATATTAGACAAGCTGCATCCAAGTTGCAATCCAAGGTGTCAGCAAAAGTAGTTACCCTTACTGAAGGTTTCAAATCGGCATACTCTTAACTTCATTTACTTCTGTTTTGTAAAATGTAGCTTGATGAAAGGAAAGAATAGAAATGTAAATGTAATTCTCTTCAAAATTTAATTGCGTCTCACAACAGATGTCCTCTTGAGAGAACTGTACCATATTCCCCAGTAAAGGAAATGTCATGTGCAATTTCTCTAGATGGTTGTAAGTATTTCTAGTTTCGATGCACATGATAAATCTGGCTTGTTTTGATCCAATCATGGCTCACGATTTGCGCTCATACATCATACACGAAAGTTGGAACAATGAATGATTTTTTGCATGTCATGGACACTAGCTTGCGTTGGGTGGAAGAAGCAGGCCAATCATAAGGTTTAGACTTTTGACGTGAAGAAACTTGTTAGCGGGTACATCTATCACATCTTGGGCAAAAAATGGATGACTTTTGTGGTTCAATTCACTGATGTTAGCTGATGCTTCTTAGATCAATAAATGAGTCCTTGTACTTATGTGAAAATTACCAATTAAGAATATGTGAAAAGTTACTTCCTTTAGATTAGATGGGCGTAGGCACAATGCGTTAATTATATCGATTGATGGAGAATGGATGCAAAAGCATCGTTCCAACAAATAGATTTGAATACTAATTTCTTCTCATGAAGTCATGTTGCTTGCCTCCTTTTTTTGGATCAAAGAGTCTCTTGCGGATGCAATGTTCTTTAAATGGACGCTGGACCATTGTCGGATTTTCTTACATTTAATAAGATGACAGCTACTAGCTCACCAAGTCCCTCTAAGTATGAAAGAACATGGATACAATACAGCAATTCAAAAACCATACTGCTATTATTCCGTTGCTCTCCTAGAAACTATGAGAAGTTCCATTGATATTTCGACAAGGTCCTACACCTACGGGTCATCGAGAAGTGTTCAACCGTGAACATTCCTCATTTCGCTCAGAAATTGAACAAGCCTTTGTTGTATTAAAAATGAAGTAGAAGATTTTAACTACCATGCCAAGTTATCCTTATGAAAAGAACTGCAAATTGTCATAGCTACAATGACTTTGCACAATTTTATAAAAAAAAAATGTTGTAATTGATACGGATTTTGAAACAGCATAGTTGGATTTCGAGTATGGATATTCAGTCGACCATAATGTTGTAAATAAGGAGACAAGTGCTTCAAATGATAACGCATTCCCTAATATGACACGTTTACGTGATAATATAGCTATAAACTTGATATATAGTTAATGACGTTTGTAATACTTAACAATAATTTATTTCTTTCTTTCAGACATATGTTGTCATGTTTATTATAATGAAACTACTCTATTTTTAATTGAGTTTGATGTGAATTTTTTTATTTAAAATTTTATTAATATGTCTATTATACATTATTCTCAACTTGAAAAGAAAATGTATAAAAGTTGAGGTCATTGATTTTTGTTTTCAATTTTTAACAAATTAAAGTTGCAAAATTTTAAAATTGGCACATGAAAGGACTTTCCAAATGTATGTGTTTACCAAACAACATTTTCCCCAAGTTGCATCTCAAGGCATCTTTTCAATTTTAGTTTACCAACAGTATTTGTATTTCGCCATACCTCTTTAGACTAAAGGCCTTTGTATTTCCTCAAGGATAATCCCCTAAAGCCGAACCAAACGGGGCCTAAATATTAACTGATAATATAAGTCATACAATCATATAAAACCCCACGCAATCCACAATACATTTCCCAACATCTACTAAAGATATCGAAGAAGTCCATATCTCCTTTCAGGTGGGGATTTGATAAAAGCCACCCTCCATGTATCACTAATGCATGCTCGTTCCACTGCTTTGTTGTAAAGATCTTGCTCTAACTCATGCATACTATTTAGGACATCAATCAAAGCAGATACCGAGTAAGGGTCTACAGGTGGTGGCGTGACCTTTGAGGTCACAGAACCACTCGAACCACTCATAGATTGACTTGTCCTAACTTTTATCAAATCTTGTATGGCTTTGCAAGCGTCAGCCATACCGAATGAGTTACTCTTTCTTCTCCTCTTAGTATTTGGAGTCCTATCCAACTTGTGTTTGTCATAAACTGGAGTTGCAACATTGTTGGATGTAAAGACTCTCTTATCAATGTGATGTTCACTGAAGTCCTTTGCATTGCCACCACCATTGTCACCTTCCTCCAACACCATCAAATCTTCGGCATTTCCCATGACGTGATCTCCACTAGCATATGTATCACAAAATATAATGCATAACTCGGGATACTGAGGAAATCCATCATTCTTGAATTTTGCCCACTCAACATTGTCCTGCAATTTTCATAATAATGACATGTCAGCAACATATTCATACATTTCAAAACTTACATCTATAATGATATCAAAATAACCAAAAGTTAAAAAAATACCTTGATGTGAGATTCCCATATACTTGGATCATCAACAACAATTGTTTTTGTCACACTATCCCAACCAAATCCGGACTGTGAAAGGAGTTTCTTAAAACTCTCATATTGTTTTCTTAGTTTGTTCACCTTGTTCTTGAGCTGTAGTATGCTATATTGGAATCCTGTCTGTTTAATGAATTCAGCCCGTACGTTATTCCACCCTGCTTTGTTGTAAGTAGAAGAGGTGCGATTCCCCTTTTTGATCTCCTCTACCAACAAACTTACAAACAGGTTGGTTAAAGACTCGGTCCATTTTGCACTGAATGTTTGTTTCTCATATGCCATTTAACCTTGACCAGCTGAGCAATATATGAGTAATGAATTAAAGTAATAACATAATAATGTATGAATTACATGCAATACACACAACCATTCTCAAGAGATGCAAGCAGAGAAGACTCTAATGGCAAAGCATTGACAATTCTTGAACTAGCTTGTATAGAACATGACAAAGATTGCATTTTGAGCTACAAGGGCTACACAGTGCTATGACTATCAATGATCAATGAAATAATATACCCAAAATGAAACAAAGAACACTATGAGAAACCTATCAGATTTTGGAGATGAGCAATTTTGAAAGCACCAATGTCAATGGATCTACGCAATTAGCAAAATGAATAGGTCAAGTGAGCAAGTAGAAACTGCTCGAGTGAGAATGAAAAACAATCGCAATGACAAGAAGAAAGCAAAAACCAAATTGAGCTCAACTACACAAATAGGAAAAAATTGAGTTCGTGACAGCCATAGCCCTAAGCCCCCTAGCCCTTATACTTAAGCTTAGCTGGAGATTGAGAAGGGTTAGTCAAGTGGAGTGCAGTCTTGATAAACTCTCATTTTCAATAAGTTTTCACTGGTCCAAAGCCAATCTTGGACATGCACAAGCTCAACCCAACATGTCATACTACGATTTGGGCCTAGTCAACAAAACAAAACAGAAAACTAATGATCATGCTCTCACACCAGCAAACCAACAAAAGAGAAAACTAAGTGTGAACCTCATTGATGTTAACATGTCGACATTGCTCAGAGGAACGATTAGGTCTACTGATCTGGATAGCATAAAAACCAATTACCTAAGCTCAACTTTGTGCATTTGGCAATCAATCACCAATTAAGGACATGTGTATTTGTTAATGCAGGAAATTGAGCGTGAGGGCTCAAGCGAGCAGCACTGGCTCGGGCTCGAGCGCGGCCCTCACGGATCTACTTTGCATTGCCTACAAAGTTAATGTCCATTCCAAAATAGATCTAGACTAATCTTCAGACTACACTGCATAAATTTATTTAACAAACAAAACAGAGAGAGAAAAAGGGACTTTCTGATCTTTTGTTCCCCTGAACTATCATTTGCAATAAAACCAGAAGATTAGCCAAACTCCATTTCACCGACGCCTGATGGAGTGGCGCGAGTTTTCTTTAGTTTTTGGGTTGCTAGCCAAATTATCTAACTAAAAGCATTTAACCAAAGGCACTGGGGCAGAGACAAACTATCTCACGGAGTCAACTTGCTGTTTCAATGTTTCACCAACGGGTCGCTCGAGCGAGTGCAGCGAATGACGAGGGCCAAGCTCGCCGAAGCGAATCGTCGCCTCGCCACGCTCGCTCGAGCGAGCAGCGCTGGGTCGGGGCTCGAGCAGAACGCGAGGGCTCGAGCGAGCCGTCGCCCACATCAACAAAGGCTTCGACGAGTGTGGCCCTTGCAGACCTGGGCGACGACTCGCTCGAGCGCCGCGCTCGCTCGAGCGAGTACTCGCCTAGATCGGCGACGGCTGCACTCACTCGACCAAGCCCTCGCCAGAGGCATCCCTCCCATAGTGTGCAAGTCAGCAAGATGGGTATAACTTACCTCGAGCGACAAGCTTGAGTCGGTGAAGGAGCAGCACTTGTCGGCGCCGGAGGGAATGAGCAGTCGAGAGGCGCCGGATGACGGAGAGAATGGCAGAGACGATTGCAGTTGAGACTCTTGAGAGGCGCCGGAGAGGATGACCAGAGAGAGAGACAAGAAGTGAGACAGAGAGAGTGACTCACGACGGAGAGAGAACGCCTTGAATTCTTATTTTTATTCTCGAAAACAACTTCTTAATCCTGTTTCAAATACTCTCGAAAATAAAAATATTTTTATTTTCGAGAATAAAAAATTTACCAAATACATTTGTATTCTTCTTCTTTTTCTAAATAATAAAAAAATAGAATAAGACATTATCTGGAATAAAAACAAACAGGCCCTAAGTCTATTGCCACGGATTTCAACGGTGCATCACTTCTCGTTAGGCTAGCTCGCCGTTTTGCCCCACCACGACGCGAGTCGAAAATCCAAGACTAGTGATGCATCTAAGTCTTAACTTGTCCTTTTTAATTTTTTGAGATCGAAAATAAATTGGGAAATCGTACCCATAACCTCCACTAGCAAATCACGTTGTGGAATACTGGAGCATTCATTGCAATAAGTCGTCGATAGTGACTTACTTCTATTTGACTTGATTAAGATACTTAATTGCACGATCTTTTTCAAATTTTAGGATTTAATTATGTAATCCGAAAGTTTTAGAACCTATTTATTTTCACTTAGATACAAGAAAAAGAAAACCCTTTTACTTTCTTGCTAATATTTATAATTATTGTATGAATGCCGAAAGACTATGAAAAGTTACATTTGAATCTATTTATCCAACATTTATATATTCTAAAAGTTGTCAAATGTTTCAAGTTAAAAAATGAATAAATATGCATACGGTAAGATTTAAAGTAAGTAAAAAATAAATAAAAATCTATCTACATGAGACTTTTAGGGCGCGTTTGTTTGTGTTTTTGTTGAAAAATGTTAAGGACAGAAATAGAAAAAACTATTTCATTCCCAGGAACAATTTTTGACCCAGAAAAAATGTATTTGGTAAACTTGTTCTAATAAAAAATGAATAGAAACACGTTTGGTAAATTTATATTCTTTTTTTGTTTCTTTTAATTTTTTATTTTATTTTTCCTTTTTCCTTTCTTTTTTTTTTTTTTCTTCTTTTGGTCGGTCGCCGGAGGCCAGCGACCGGCCGACGGGGCGGCCTCGCCCGGCCACGGCGAGGCTCGGCGGCCCGGCAAGGCCGAGCCTCGCCATGGTTGGGCGAGGCTCAGCCTCGCCTTGGATGGGTGAGCTCGGGCTCGCCCAGATCCAGCGAGGTCGAGTGTCGCCGGCCCTTGGCAAGGCTCGGCCTCACCAGTGGCTGGGCGAGCTTGGCCTCGCCCAAATCCGGCGAGGTCGAGCGTTGTCGGCCCCTGGCGAGGCCGCCGACACTCGAAGGCGTCGTCGGCCCTCGACGGCCAGTCGCCGGCCGGTGGGCCAAAGAAAAAAGAAGAAGAAAAGAAGAAGAAAAGAGAAGAAAAGAAAGGAAAGAGAAAAAAATGTTCTTCAAAAGTGTTTCTGGAACAAAAAAACAATTTTGTTTTGTTTCTCATTTCCGTTCCAATTTTGTTCCAAGAACAAAAAAACAGATTTTGAACAAAAACGCAAACAAACGCGTTTCTGTTCTTTTTTTTGGTTCCCGGGAACAAAAAAACAAAAAATCTGTTTATTAACAAAAAAGAAATAAGCAACCATGCACGCCCTTAATTGCACTTTTAAATTAGTTTTAGGACTTATGGGTTATCCAATTCTTCGATCAAAGAGGAGTTTCTTTTAGGGAAACGCAAAATGGACCGGCCGAACCGAACTGAATTAGCCAGTTGAGTCCGGTTCCTTGGAGTGTTGATCCGGTTCCGATTCCTAAAAGTGAAACCAGTATCCAAGCGGTCTAATTCTTGGTTTCAAAGGTGAATTGGATTGGACCAAACCAACTGTATACACATTATTTCCTCAAAAAAAAAATTAGCAAAATGTTAAGTAGTTTTTTTTTGTAAAAGCAAAATGTTAAGTAGTTCGATTCCAAATAGTGGGAAAAAGAAGTGACCGTGTTGGAGATATAATTTGTGCAATTGATTTGATTGAAGATACTTAAATCAATCTAAGGTTTAGATTGATATCAATTAATGATTTAAAATGATTCCGTATGTTTATATTTTCCTTTTATTGTTTACACTTCGCAATATAAACATATATAAAGAACACATATCAAATCAAAGTGAATACAAAAAAAATTCTTAAGCTCCTTTTCTCTTTCACTTCTTGTCAGACTGATAGTTCAGTCTGGTGCTTGATTCCTAATTTTATCCCGGTTCCACCTTGAAATCGGACCAAACCAAAAAATCAATCACCCCTAATTTCTTCGTGTTCTTTATATATATTTTGGGTGTTCAATCTTTTGATAGTGGCAGGCCACCGACCCACCAGGTTAGGCAAAATGCAATTGTAGCACAAAAAACAAACGAGACAGATAAGTTGAATCTAATAATGAAAGTTTATCAAAACACGGCAAATTGCTCCACCGAAAATACGGCGAGCGTTTCCCTCTTTATCTTTGGTTTCTTTTATGGCCAGTGCTGGGCACTGGGCTGGTCACTTTTCGAAGCACTAAGCTGGCGTCAATGGCGACCGTCCCTCTCCTGCAGCACTCGCTCTCCGTCGCCGTCTTCAACGACGGCTTCAAAAGGAGCGATTTTGGGCTCATGGGTGTCTCCAGATCGCGTCGATCTTCTCGCTCCTACGCTGCTGGGCCGAGGGGGCCTTCTATCCGGTATTGTTTGAACGCTGCTTGAGCAGAACCGCCGGCTAACTTCCATTTCTTCTCGTTTGTTGTTTCGTCTAGTTCTGTGTGCTTGTTTTGGCTTTGGAGAAGCTCTTGTGTGGTGTGCGGCAATGGGTCTTGAAATTTTTGCCAGCTGAGTGGAGGGTGGGAAGTTCAAGTTTAAAGTTCTGGGCGAGTGCAAGAACTGTCAATTAGTTTCTGAGTGTCGCTTAGCCTTTTGAATCGTGGCTTAATGGTATTGAATATTGAAATTCTCATGCTGAAGTGAAACCTTCAGGAAACAAATCGTGTAGCTTCTAAAAAGTGACGAAGCTGTAGGTGATGAAGACCCAATTTTTTGTTTTTTTTTTTTAATCTCCTCCCTGCCTTTTTGCGAGAAAACTGAAAGAGAGAGAAAACTGTGTTTCCATCTGTTTGGCTATGGGCTAATGTACGGTCCAGGGAGTGTTCTGTTTGAAAGAGTTTGAATTCAGGGAATGGATAACTATCTCGAGAGATACAAAAAGAGTGCTTGGTTTTTTTGGGACTTAGGTTAATGCCAATTTGATTTATATCTTAAGAAAACACGCCCACAGATTTTTTTTGACTTGAGGCAGAGTCTTGGGTGAAAATGTTTAAATGGAAACTGTAGCGTAGTCCTATTGTTCTGTAATAGAGATGTCTGTGACTGTCCAGTCATTTTAGAGTATGGAGTCTCCTTTAAGTTTATACAAACTCATTGGAGTTGGAAAGTTCCACCATTTCCTCATGCTACTCATATTGACATAAACTAATTCTAAATTACCAAATAAAGAGAAAAGGTTCCATGTTTTTTGTACTGCCAGCATTGCATGACTGATTGAGCTTCACTTTGAATGTTTATTATCAATACTTTTAATGACAGATGTCAGTCAACAAGTACAGATGAACCGAAAACAAAAAGGAATCTTCTCGACAATGCTAGCAATCTTCTTACTAATCTATTGAGTGGGGGAAGTCTGGGATCGATGCCAATAGCTGAAGGTGCAGTGACGGATTTATTCGGCAAGCCTCTCTTCTTCTCACTGTATGATTGGTTCTTAGAGGTACTCGTTGAAATCATTGAAGTTCTATGCCGATTTTCTTCTTCCTTTTTTTTTTCTTTTTTTGCTTGCCAATTAGGCTGTTGGTTGAACATCCAATTAACTTATTTTCTTCTCAGGAGTTCACTATTACATGTTGCTGCTTGTCATTCTTTATAAATGTGTAGAAAGTTCATAATTCAATTGAACTACCAACTCAGTTGTTTTTTTCCCTGCAATTTCTTATAATGCCAATCATGTCAAAAAGAAAATTTCAAAAGGTACTTTATCTGCTATCTTGTACTGGTTGTGAAGGCACTCAGTCTCACTTCAATCATTGTGCAGCATGGAGCTGTCTATAAACTTGCTTTTGGACCAAAAGCATTTGTTGTTGTATCCGATCCTATAGTCGCAAGGCACATCCTTAGAGAGAATGCGTTTTCGTACGATAAGGTAATGAAGTTATATGCTTCTGTGAGCTGTCAAGGTTCATTTTGTACCATTTATGTGCTTGTGCTGGAAAAATAAAATAGAAAAATATTCCAATTTTGTAATTGAGATAATCTGGTTGTGTGAAAATGATTGAATAATTAGATCCAGAGACAATTTGGTAATTTGAGCATTTGCTAAATGCATAGGATTTCTGCCACAAGTTTGAGAAACAGAGAATGGAGTATACAAATTTTTGGATGATCAGTATAGGCTACTTACTTCAGTTTGAGAGTTTCATCATATCTTAGTATCCCTTCTAAAGGCTCACTGGCGAGTGTTTTGTGCTATAATAGGGAGTTCTAGCTGATATCCTTGAGCCAATAATGGGAAAAGGACTTATACCTGCGGACCTTGACACTTGGAAGCAGAGGAGAAGAGGTGAGCAAGTTAAGATTATGCCATTTTCAGGTTTGGGCATGGGTCTAGACCAATCTGGAGTATCTGCCAATCAGTTTTAGTTAAAACTCAAGTATATTGTGCTTCCTCCACATGAAGTAGTGCATATGCAATTCAAAATATTTTCTTAGAAAAAGTTATTGGCCTTCTTACGAGTAATACAGTGTATAAATTATCTTGAGAAGCAATAAACAACTGTTTTAGCAAAACAATCATACAATGATTAATTCCAATCATATCCTTGCTTGTTCATGGTTTGCCAATCATGACTGCATACTTTTCCTTCAAATGGGTATGTAGGAGATCAATGGAAGAAATATTATCATGGTTTAGCTTGTTTTGCATCAATATCATCGATTTCTCAAAGTGTCCTTAAGATTTAAATTAGAATTCCCTTTGTTTGATCAGAGTTGTTTCAGATGACAATGGTAAGTTGGATGCTGGTGCCTCAATTAATTCCTTTTAGCATCGCGCCTTTTGTTTAAAATAAGTTATTGTCAAATGCATACTGTTGATACTTCATCTAATTTTTCTGTTCTCTGTCATCCTATCATTAGCTATCTATTGTAAGTTATGGCTGGACCATTGCCAGCTCTTCAAAAAGCTTAAGCTATTAGAGTGTGATGTGAAAATATTAATCTTGAATTATCAAGTGTTATTGTAGTGAAGTGTTGTGCTCATTCTTTTTGGTTAATGTATTTGCAATAACTTATTCATTGCCTTGGTCATCAACAAACTATCAATGTTCTTGTTTATATTGCAAGGGTAATGCAAGTGTATGTGGTCTTCTCTAAAAGTTAGCATAACTTGTCTTGAAAACTACAGTTATTGCTCCTGGGTTTCATTCGTTATACTTGGAAGCTATGACCGAAGTGTTCACAAATTGTTCGGAGAAGACCATCCAGAAACTTGAGAAGCTATCTGAAGGCACAAATGAACATGGAGAGGGGAAAATTGAGCTGGATCTTGAAGCAGAGTTTTCAAATTTGGCTCTTGATATTATAGGCCTTGGCGTCTTCAATTATGACTTTGGTTCAGTCACAAAAGAGTCACCCGTCATCAAGGTTTGATGAGTTGTGACTAGTCTTTTTCCTTTGCCATTCGTTTTGTTTAATCTGTTAAAGATGCTTCCTTCTTGTGTAAACTGTTCTCAATACTATCACAGTTAAAAAAATCTATATAAACTTAAGGCTTCAAATATTTGTCAGTTAGAATTTTGGTTTCTTGTGTGGTTTTGATTTTATTGCCGTCATTTAAGGGAGAAAGGCTCCACATAGCACCACAATATCAGAATAATGACCCATTGAGTTTGCTTTCTGAATAAAGACTAAGATGTGGTGATATTTTAGTGGCTATGTTTTGCAGGTCTTATTTTAATGCAAGGTACTTTCACATTGATCAGGTCTCATCCAACATTGCTTGAAACATCTCATTTTACATTTTTCTCTCATATTAATTCGTGTCCTTACAATTGGCAGCTAGATCACTGGATCTTAAAGGCACGATTCAAAATTATCAGTTCATGGTGCCAATCTCTCTTTGACAGCTTGATGATACCTTTTGTCATTTTGGTGTAGGCGGTTTATGGTACTCTTTTTGAAGCAGAGCATAGATCTACCTTTTACATCCCTTATTGGAAGGTCCCTTTAGCTTCTTGGATTGTGCCTAGGCAGCGGAAATTCCAGAAAGATCTCAAGGTTATCAATGACTGTCTTGATGGACTCATAAAAAATGCAAAGGAGACCAGACAGGTTAGAAAATAACCGCTATATAGAGTGTGTGTGATATAGCTGTTGATATTTAAAAAAACATAGGGCTTGTTCTCTTGGCGATGAAAACCTTCACCTAAACAAATTTTGTATTCTTGGATGGTGTAATCTATGAAAGAAAATTTGCCCTCCATTTGAGAAATTTAGCAGCAAGAACACCATTTGCGGAGACATGGATTGCAAAATGCAAATGAATTACATCTATGTGAAGTGGGAGCAGCCTGTGTGAAAATTTGCTGTTTAATTCTCTTACTTTCAAGTTAAACCATTTGAAGATTTATCTTTGATGGAACTAAACTGCAGGAAACAGATGTTGAAAAACTGCAGCAGAGGGATTACTTAAGTCTCAAAGTGGGTAGACATTTTTTAATTTCTTGTGCCTTCCAATTTAAGAGTCGTTTGCATAAGTCAGTGAGCATATATATTATCAAATCCAGGCCATGTGTTTTTGAAGTTTGCAGGATGCCAGTCTTCTACGTTTTCTAGTTGATATGCGCGGTGTGGATGTAGATGATCGCCAGGTAAAGTATGATTTTGTAATCTTTCAAAGCTTCAGCTAGGTGAAGTTTCCCCAGTGGTTAACAGTAAATTGCTATTGGGTTTCTCGAACAATGTGATATCTCACTCTGTGCAGTGCCTCAAGTTGTTTGCTGTCCAAGGTTTGTTCTGAAATCATTGTCATGCCAAGCTTGTTTAGGAAAAGTTCACAGGGCTAAACTGGAGAAGTCAAACTTCTAAATCAAACAAATATTATTGTCTTGTTTTCGATTTGACCGTTAGTGCTATTTTTAAGGGTTCTTAATTCCAATTGGTCTGATTAGACTGTTGTGCCCAATTTTAAGTAATATTTTTCAGTAATCGCAGGTAATGAAATATCTGTGATTCCATGTAAAACATCCTTTCAAGCCGAAGATCTATAAGTGCTTGTATAAATTTAAAAGTATAAGTAAAATATATAGAGAAAAATTGTAAGGATGTCTTTGGTTTATCTGTTTTGGTTTACTTTTGAGATGGGTGATTCTGAAACCAGACCAAATCAATCAATTTCCTTTTTCTCAACCAAAGCAACCAGATCAACCAAAAAACCACAGCTCAGTTCATTTGCACTTTAGCAGTGTTGTATTTCTCTTTGCTTTCGCCACTCTTTATTTTCAAGAACTGTTTCTATTTGATCATCTTGGACGCACATATCTCTAAAGGGTGTTTAAACACTAAACTAATATCTCTTGCAAAGTCCGAAGCCCAGGATATTAGTGCTGTATCCATCCCTGGCTAGAGGTATGCTCACACGTAGTGAATGCAAGTTGCTCATGCCTACATTGGATCATATGCTTCTAAAAAATTCATCATAGTAGTGCACCTATGCTTCTGAAACTCCTTGCTTTAGTCACAGATTTAGTTCAGTTATGCACCTTTGGCTTTTTCTGAACCACTCATTTTAACAGCTGAGGGACGACCTTATGACTATGCTCATCGCCGGCCATGAAACAACAGCTGCTGTTCTTACCTGGGCTGTTTTCTTACTTGCTCAAGTATGTGTCTGATCACCAACTTCGTTGTCTTGCAATCTTGTATTGTTTCTAACGTGTCTGTGCTGCTTGAAATTTACTTGCCTAAGGTTGTCATTTAAATTATTGACTTTAATTTTCTGAATGCAGAACCCATCAAAAATGAGAAAAGCACAAGTAGAAATTGATTCAGTGCTTGGTCAAAAGAGGCCAACCTTTGAATCTCTAAAGAAGTTGGAGTAAGTCATGTATCTACTCGTACGATGTGAACGTTTGTTTTGGATGATCTTCCTTGTTTTTCGGTGCATATGTGAATACTGTAGTGATAAATGAGTGTGGAAGTTGATTCGTGCCCATCTTTGAGAGATTTTTCTCCCTTCAATGGCAATACTCCTTAGCTCAGAATCAGAGTGTTGTTTCATTAATCTCTTTCTTGAAGGCAAGGCTTATATAAATGGAAGTCATTGGTGCTACTTCTGCAGACAGTAATCTGTATATGTTAATCTTGTGTAAAGAGCATGTGTGGGAAAAACCAAAAAAGCTTCATATTAATTTCTCTGCTTTTGCTACTCAAAGCTAATTCAAATTGATTGCATTTTTAGAGAGAGAGGGATCGTTTGCAGAATTGTTCCCTCGATCTTTTCCGATGATGGCATTTGTTTGCTCTTTAGCTGCAACTTCTCATCTTAGTGTTTCTATTTACTTCCCCCAAAAGACCGTGTGGAAAAGAAAGATCTCCTGGAAGTGCTTTTGTTTTCTCTCATCAAAATCCATCTACGTTAGTAGCAAGCTCATGATTGTTTATGAACTGTATGCAATAATGGAAAGGTTTCTCTTCTCTAATCCTTGGTTTGGTGATTCCCTTGATTGGTTTTGTATCTTGACTATTTTTTTTTCTTGATTTTCAAAATTCATATGCCTTTTCCTCTCTTTCAGGTACATTAGACTGATAGTTGTAGAGACACTTCGTTTGTATCCTCAACCACCTTTGCTTATTAGGCGTGCCCTTAAATCAGATCGGTTGCCAGGTAATACTAGCTAGTAAATCGTAAATTTGATGGCTAACTTAATTTTACACTTGATAATTTGTACCAATGCTACCTTGGGATAAAAAGCCTGGTTGTCGCTTAATCTCCTCCTATAGTTCAGTGATCATTTCGGTGCAATAGCAGATAACAGGAAAGAAAATACTATCGGTGGTTGAGATGACTGCTGGTGAAAGGAGATATTAAGCCATTTGTGTATCAAATAGGAGAGAAATTGTATTTGAAACTCTCAACAAATTTATGTCTCGATAGATTAAGTATGAGTCAGTCATGTTGATCTGCGGGCATTACCATCTCAAGTTCATTTTGAAGGGACGACTTTTGGTGGTTTTCCAGGAGGTCATCCTT
The DNA here is from genome assembly GCA_014182375.1 of Eucalyptus virginea. Taxonomy (NCBI): domain Eukaryota; kingdom Viridiplantae; phylum Streptophyta; class Magnoliopsida; order Myrtales; family Myrtaceae; genus Eucalyptus; species Eucalyptus virginea. The sequence continues at coordinate 7,965,766 of CM024514.1, forward strand.
AAAATAAATGATAAACATGGTTTGCAATGAGTTTCTCGACTGCAAGTTTTCTGCGTGAGCTAAAGAGTTATACTGGGAAGTCCCTCATCTTATTATTTTTGTTCGAAAAATTTTACGTGATGATCAATAGGGAATATCCAATTGACCAAGTGAAATTCAAACGAGCTGCTAGTTGAGGTGGCATTATTCCATGGGACAAAAGTGTTTGTTCAATGCATCGCTGTAATAGGACCATGTCGACGGGGAATGAAGACATTGTTTTATTTTTGTAATCATTTTTCTATGCTAGTCCTCACCTTATTTATGAACTAGAATTCTAAATTTTTTAGTCAACTCTGCCTTTCAGGAGGTTATAGAGGTGACAAAAATGGTTATGCGATCCCTGCTGGCACAGATATCTTCATTTCTGTAAGTAGTTGCATTGCTCGTATATTAGTTCTTATCAGTTTGCACTGCCACTTTTGTTAAAAATCTATAGTCTGTCCCTTCTGCTTCTGCTCATTCTGGTGTGCATGACTTTTTGTCCTTTAAATTTAATTATTCAGGTGTATAACCTTCATCGATCTCCATATTTTTGGGATCGCCCCAGTGACTTTGAACCGGAGAGGTTCCTGACACAAAGAAAGAGTGAGGGGGTTGAAGGGTGGGCCGGCTTCGATCCATCTCGGAGTCCTGGAGCGCTATATCCGAATGAGGTGACCTTCCAAATTGGAATCTCCACGCTTCAAGCACTTTGACTCATTCTAATCGGCCAAAAAAATGCCTCACATCCTTTGTCAAATGTTAATCGTTTGTTGTGATGATCAGATTGTCTCGGATTTTGCCTTCTTGCCGTTTGGTGGGGGGCCTAGGAAGTGTGTCGGGGACCAATTTGCCCTAATGGAGTCGACGGTGGCATTGGCTATGCTGCTCCAGAAATTTGATGTGGAACTGAAAGGATCTGCCGACTCTGTGGAACTTGTTACGGGCGCAACAATCCACACGAAGAACGGATTGTGGTGTAATTTAAGGAAGAGATCTGATCAGCCGCAAATCTGATCGTCAGAATGCATTACAAGCTATTAATGGTTGGGCAAATCAGCTTTTTCTCGGGTTGTCTTTCTGTCTGTTATCTTGCTATTGATAAACAGATCTTAAATTTGCTTTTTGCAGACTCGAGTTCACCGGCATGGTACAGATTCAACCGGCAAAGCCCCTCTTCCCCAACCAAGAGTTGAGACCAGATGCAAGAATCTGGTGTTCTATACAATGACTTTCTCTTTGATTTCATGTCATATGAGACTTGAATAGCAAGTCATATGCGGAAAAACACGATGAGCACTCGTTGCGTGCGCCTACTTGGATGTCGTAGGTTGTATGAACAGAATTGGTTGCTACCAAAAAAAAAAAAAATGAATTGCTTCATTTGGGGAAAAAAAAATTCGGGTATTAAGGCAACGCATTGTAACATTTCTATTCCTCTGAATTTCTCTTCTTTTGTTCTCCGGAACAAAAAAATAACAGAAATCCATTTGATAATGTCAAATTATTTTTCTATTCCCCGGAATAGAAAATTAACCTGAAAATAGATTCAGAGCAAAAACGAGAAGTGAAAAAAAGTAGCTTCTTATTCCCGGAAACAATTTCTAGAAATAAGTCATTTTTTTTCTTTTATTCCTCTCTCTTGCTGCGGCCACCTTCAACTGCTTGGAGCCACCGCCGACCGCCGGCGGTCGTCACTCGCCATTGGTCGCTGGTCGGCAATCCGTGAGTAAGAATAAAAAATGAATAAATATAAAAAAGAAACCGTCTCATTACCAAATGCATTTCTATTCTTTTTTTATTTTAAGAGTAGAAGTTTTATGTAGTTACCAAACGAGTTTTTTTACTCAGAAATTGTTCCCCAGTAATAAAAATAGAAAAGAACTATTTCTGAAAAAAAAAAAAAAAAAAAAAAAAAAAAAAAAAAAAACTCTTTCCTAGCCAAGAAACATTGTCATGCAGAGCCTAAGTAACTATCTTTTTTCCAGCACAAGGCTGAGCGTTATCTTAGGCACTTTACCAGATATTGCCAATACGATTCACTGCAGCAAATGAAGTATCCAATTGACAATTCTTAGCTTGATTCGGCAACTACAACACAGAACTGAGAAATGATGACAGATTCTGATTTGCAACATGAACTAGATTGAATGCTTATGACAGGAAGAGAAAAAAGAGGTTGCCACGACAACTCCCGATGCGTGCGCGAGAGAGAGAGAGAGAGAGAGAGAGAGAACATCATTCGGATACGCTTCTTGCAATTTGTCGCCCATGCTCAGCTAATTAGAAGAAAAGGGAATATACATGACGCTGGGAGTTCCTCTTTCCCCCCTTATAGATGTTGGGAGCTAATTAAAAATGCTCTTGCCATTTTCAACTTCAATAAAGCCACGGGAAGGTCAATAGGTAAATTCAACGGTGCAATTTCTTATCCTGCCAGTTCTTCAATGCAATGCCCTGAAACTGCAAATGCATCGAACCAACAGGCTGTCCCTGCACAGCGCCAAGCTTAAGGTCCAATACAATCGGAAAGTCAAAAAGAAAAAGCACAACTTAGTTCTTAAGATGCGTACAGTGCTTTGGAAATCACTATGGACGGGGAAACACCCAGGAATCTCTTGTGCTCTAAAACCAACATGTCCCTGAAATCAACAAACTTGCTCCATCAATTAAATTGTTGAAAGAAAATCTCCTCACCGCGATATTGGTTATTTAGATTCTGTACCAGTTCCTGCAAACTTTGTGGGGTCCCACAGTGGAAAACTCGTGACGGCACTGAATGTAGACGTCCCTAATAAGATCGAGGTCAGGATCAAAGATCAGAAGAAATGGCCAAAAGGATCACAGAACTATGCATTAGAAGTTAAGGACAGAATGCAGGCACGTAATACACAAACCAGGCCACCCTGTAAATTGCCATTATAACCATTGCGAGTGGGACATGTTGAATCTAGTTGTTGCTGCATTTAGTAGAACAAAAGAGCTCAATACCACTATTCATGACAGGTAAAATCCATTTAGCAAAGATAATAAGTTTCCATACCACTCCTTGCATACTTTGATGAGCATCACCATGGCCATCTAGACTTGCTGTTCTGAAATTTAATTCCTGCACAGTTGAAAGACGACAATATGAGAGAGACAATAACCACAGCATAATCTTGAAATATTTTCCATGCTGGATACCATGTCTTGCATGCCCTGTTGGGAAATCCAACGGTTCTCCTGGCCTTCTGTTCTTGAACTTGCTTGTTCCTACAGTTTAAGACAAGTTACACCATTTCTCAATGTACAAGCTGACACTATCATAACAACGGAATGAACTAAAATGAATAAGCCTAACCATATCATGGAAGTTATCTTGAGTCCTGATAGCAGCACCTCCTTGCTCAAAATGCACCACCTGCAACATGAATAAGGTCGTGCTCAAGGGCTGGATCAAGTAACAGTAGCTGCAACACATTTGCTACTCAAAGTGTCAAATACCAAGCGTAAACTGACCTTTCTTTTCTTACATATTTTCTTTCTCTTAAGTGACTTGACTACGTTCCTGTTATTCTCTTCTGGGGCTTCAGCATTTTGGTGAACAGCAACTAAGCCAGGCTCCGAAACACTCCGCCTAGAATTAACCCTTGAATACTGTCTCGACAATTCCTCTAAGGCCTGACATGCAATATTGTAAGCTTCCTGAGATAAAGAGCCCTGTTCCCCCAGTTTAATTGCTCTCTTACAAAGATCGTTAAACCGCTGCATTCTGGAAGCAAGCAATTCTTTTGATTTTTCAGATTCAGTTTCCCTTATCTTTGCATTCTTTGTCCAGCGCTTTAAAATATATTGACATGGGATGCTAGAAATGCCAGATGTTTGAAGAACAAGCATCGCATGTCTACAAAGGAAACCTCTGTATTCAAATGATTTACATGAACATAAAATTTCTGAGTCAACTTCCTTCCAAGAGACGACAAAATTTTGACTTTTCCTATATTCTTCAACTCGAAAAATTGCAGCCAGTTCATTTCCATTTTCTCTTTGCAGATGACACAACTCAACTCCCAGAACCTCGTCCTGAAATTGCTTGAAAACTGCATTTGTATAAATTGTCGACAGTTGCTTCTCAAATGTTAAGGCAGACCTTAATACAGGTGGTTTGTACCGTGATTCGGCATCCAATGCAGCCTCCCTTTCATACCTTTCTTGCAAATACACTTTGTATTGCTTCAAAAAATCCTTAAAAGAAATTCCCCTATATAGGTAACTATCAAAAAAAGCAGTCATGCTTCTAGTTCGATCAGCTGAGGACATTCCAGCTAAAAATGCATCCTGCATGTAAGTTGGGACCCACTTTTTACGATCTTCATATAATGAGCAAACCCATTCATCCTCCCCTACTTCAAATTTATGAATCAGTTTCTGCCATCTCTTTTCAAACTGTTCCTCCGTCCAAGACAGATACACACATTTGTTAAACTTATCCATGAATTTATCATATTTATCTAAAACATGTGCCAAAGTTAGAGGAATTTTTCTGAAGATGTGCCACAAGCAAAAACAATGGCGTATATCTGGAAATACATCCGCCACAGCTTCTTTTAGTTGTTTGTCTTGATCGGTTATGATAACTTTAGGAGCTTGATGACCCATTGCATTGAGCCACGCCTGCATTACCCAACTATAAGACAATTTCCCTTCAGCCCCAATTAATGCACATCCAAGCAGTAAGTACTGAGCATGGTGGTTGACTCCAACAATAGGAAGAAAAGGAATACCATATTTTTCTTTAACATAGAAGATATCAAAGTAGACCACGTCACAGAAACTGCCATAATCATGCCTACCTTTAGCATCAACCCAGAAGACATTTCTCAAGCATTTGTCAGGGCCCAAATCTATTGCATAGAAGAAATTGGGATTCTCCTGCTGCATGCTCATGAAATGTTCAAGCATCACTTGTGTGTCTTCCTCATTTAGGAAAGCTTGTAGACCCTTCTTTTGATAGGCTAAAGCACCAATTTGCTTGGTCCTTCCCCAGAGGGAATTATAGAAGTCATCTGGGTCAATGTCATGGTTATGCTCCTTGACAACACTATATATAATCCATATGCCATCTTCCCTCCTCTTCATATTCATTCCAGCTTTGCAGTTCGTCTTCATACAGGGGCGCGGATGGACAGTTGAACTGGACTCGCGCTTGCTTCCAAATCTAGAACAAGCTATCTTCACATCAATAAACTTCCCAGATTTCTTTGAGCGACGGCTCGCTTTTATTGTGATGCCAAATCCAACAGAGCGAGCATACTCCCTGTAGAAAGAGTATGCTGCTTCCTTCGTTTGAAATTCTAAACCAATCCGCGGATCCGTACTCAACAATCTATGATGAACATCAACAATGGAGTTTGTCCCCACTTGATTCATAATACAAGCATCATTTTCCTCACTGTCATGCTGGGGGGCTACCATCATATCTTCACCCCCATTAAGAGAATTTACATTTTCCCCGCTGTTACAGTGGGGTGCTACCAGAATATTTTCACTCCCCTCGTGAGAATTTACATCCTCTTCCTCAGCAGGCATTATGCTGGAAGACTCTACAACATCCAAATCTACATTTTTGTTAGAGTCCGACCTTTTTTTTTATCTGAAGGAAGTTCAAACTACCTTATGAACTCTTAGATTCCTGAAAGAACATGGGAAAATTTTTTCACAAATTTCAGGCAAAACAAAGAAGTAAACTTTCTACAGATGACAAATCCAGAAACATATTTCATGAAAAATGATATGGCAATGACCAAATATTTTAGTTTCGGGGGGGTAAGAATTCACACTATGAAGGTGAAATACTTCAAGACAAACTGAGTATGCCTGTATAAATTCATTGCTGGCCGTTCAAAGATCTTTCAAGAAACTTAAGTTTTGTGGAATGATGAAAAAAATGGGTACTCCCCTCCACCACACTCCACAAGCCAGGTCAATCTGAGCCATTACATTCATTTTAATCAACTTAAATAACTAAGTAACTCAATCCAATCATTTGTGCGTGCGTGTGTGTGTTGATTTTTCCACTCACTCTGACGAAATTGAACAAAATTTTTTCACATGATTGACCTGACCCCATGCCATTGTAAGCCAATGACTGATTAAACAGTAACACCCGGACTCGAATACAAAAAAGAGAATTCACTACAAAACCAACCAACAAAGCCTTCAGTCCAAGAGCTCAAGTCAGGGACAGCGCCACCATATGATCAGTGGGTGCAAGTGCCCCCACTGAATTTTCCGCACTCTCCAAGTAGTGAAGTCCAAACCTCATACGACAATAGCACCTACAATAATGTAAAGTATTTCTCTAGTCATTGGAATTGGATGTATCAACTTTTATCCATATCCTTGTGCACTGTTACAAATCTTTATGTAAACAAATAACAGACTATGCGAAGAAACTAAATCCATTGTACTCATCTCACACAGAAGCATTTCAGTAGATGAATAATTGGCATAGAAAAAGAAATGATGGTCACAGTACGACACTTTCCATGCACCAAAACACGTCAATGACCGCAAGAAGCCGTCATCACGTAATTCCATTCGTTCGTAGTCAATAATTTGTACGCCCCACTAGTCACCAACACCGAGAAAAGACACGAAGTATTGGCTATGGATCTTCTACGCATGTGGAAGTCCGAAACTTAGTTATTTTTTCTTACTTGTATGAGGAATTCTCCTCATGTTTGATACCCTTTTTCGCCATGTAACAAGACAACCCCAGTGAACCCACGTTGGAGACACTCCTTTCACTTGTCCAAGGCTCAAATCTGTCACCTTTAGAACCATTTGTCTCGTGGGTGATTTAAGGGTACGACAAAATGAAGATAAAATTCGCATTTTTGCGTCATTACGCGATTGTCCACGCCGACAAATGACCCGCCCCGGCTCAAGTCATGATCGGGAGCACAACCGCGAGGCGGTCCGGTCCCGATGCGATGCTCGGATTACTCGAAGCGAAGGCGAAGATTGAGCTGAGGAAATGAAGAGAGGGAAGCGCCGGAAAGGAGATTTACCCGGAAGAGAGGAAGCCGCGGCCGATGAAACGACAGCGTTCCGGTTCAGGAGCTGGCGGCTAAGCAGATGAATTCGGGAGCTTCTGGTCTGATTTGATGATGATTGGAAGAAGAAGAAGAAGAAGAAGAAGAGGAGAAGCAGGCGACTGAGAAGAAAGGAAGGGGGGAGGGGAGTAATTAATAATAATATTGTAATTTTTCATACACCGATTATTTTAATGCTGTGCCTAACCACTATTTTGAGAGTTGGATTGTTACAAACTAAATGTGTTTAACAAGTGCCTCGAATCATTGACTGACATGGCTTTTATAATTGTATAGTCGATCATGATTAATCATTATGTACCAAAGATTGCAAAGTGGGATGTCATCCATACACATTCAATTAATCTAGTTAACTTGTTGCGTTAAGGATAATGATATTATCAGCATCTTTGATATATCAGTTAGTTTGATTGAATTCTTGAAAATTTATATGATATGCGATGTTATTTTTGAAATTTCAATTAATTCGATTGGATCCTTGAATTAGTCCTAAAGCGTTTTTATATTATTTGGTAACCATAGCAACGTGAGAACCCAAGAGAAAAAAAAAATGTTGTACCTAATAGGTGTTTTCTACGATCACTCGAGGAATCAATTCACCGTCCTAAATGCGTTTTATACTAATGCGTTTTGACATACCTTTCGGCACAAAATTGTTGTACCTCGCAAACACATCAAAAGTGTTCGGTAAACGATCAAAATTTGTTCTTTTGTCATCGGGGATCTGTAATAGTACCCTTCGGCAAAATGTTTTTGAGTCTAACGTTTGGATCCGAGGAAAAAACTAAACCCGCATCCTCTGTCTACCTCGAGGATTCAATCATAGACATGTCGTCCAAGCTGAAATTAGCAAAATTCCCAAGAAAACAGAGCTGAATCTATCATACCCTCACATTGTTTCTGCTTCCCGGCTAACCTCTTCGGACTTAAACAAGGAATTTACACGCGCGTTCATGAACATTTCTTAAGGTGAAGCAAAACCAAGTCAAGTACCTACGAATTCCTTTCTTTAGGCGAGGACAGTACATGACCAGCTCTGGATGGAGCCTCAAATGGGCGAGAGACGACAGGAAGAAAACAGAACGAACCAGCTCAGCGAGGATGTCACATAATACGATCTTGAAAATGCGAAGGGCAGAAAGACACGAACGACAAAGACGAGACTGCGGTAACACAATGAAGCTTGTGCAGAACAACTGTTCAGTTTAGAACATAGTCACCCCAGATTTCTGTGTCCTATTTAAAGCACTGCATTAAATGGATATCCGACAGACTTGAATTTTGTGAAGTACTCAAGCGAAGGAATGTGTAACAGGGCTGCACGTGCCGAGACACACGGTACTACAAAGTTCTGACCCTTAAACCAAATCTATTACATGGGCCAAGGATCTTAGTTTTGCTAGAAAAGAACACCTATGAGATATCCCACATCTAGTATTTCTGAGGCGGTTGTTGGGTTGGCAGTAATCCAAATCGCTTCTTTAAAAGAACTCTCTGCCTTGAGTATTTGTCATCAGGCGAGAAGCGAGCTGCAGAAAGAACATGATCAAAATGTAGATAAATACATAAATAAAAAAACACTTCATATTGCAGAAACCTTATTAAAGAAATTCTGCAGTAAACAATTAGCTGCAATACGTGAGGAATGATTCAAATCATATGGACTAAAAACACTAGGTGGTTTTGAAGCATATATGTTTCATCTCTACTGAACTGCAGCTTCACTGGAGGAAGAAGGCGCAGGATAGTTAAGAGTGACATTTGATCTAAGTCCATTAGCATTCAAAGCTAACCATTGCCACTAGACTTCTTAGCTTTGCCAAGATGGACTACGACGGCAGGATTCAACAGGGTCCACACACGAGAAGAATGTGTGAATAGATAACAAATGAAAATCCAACTTCTGGACTAAGAACACTCGGCGGTTGAAGCATTATATGTTTCATCTCCACTGAACTGCAGCTTCATTGGAGGAAGAAAGCGCAGGATAGTTAAGAGTGACATTTGATCTAAGTCCATTAGCATTCAAAGCTAATCATTGCCACTAGACGTCTTAGCTTTGCCAAGATGGACTTCAAAGGTAGGATTCAACCAAGTCCACACACGAGAAGAATGTGGGAATAGATAACAAATGAAAATCCAACTTCTCCCATGAGGGCAAAAAATGTTCTCAACAGTGGTAGAGAAAGAAGATAACTTAAAAAATTTGAACAGCCTTGTGTAGCAAAATCAAACAAATATAACAATCAAATACATAAGAAAAGAAAATGAAAGATCAAATGAGGTGAGGTGACTTACCCGGATGTGCAGATTGTGTAGCGAGACCCAAGGGTGATTCTTTCTGCATACAATCAAGCAGCCATTTTAGGACACAGATTGACAAAATAGTATGGAAGTAAGAGAGGCCCCAAGTGGGCACTGACTGCTACCCAAAAACCAATCACCAATCAAATCGCGCTCTTTATAAAGCAAACAAGCTGGATTCTTGTATAATTTTGTAATTATCTGTCTACTAACCACACGAATATCACTCTCTGGCAGGACAATCACATGTTACAATTTAAAACCTGATGCTCCTACCCAATTCTGTGAAATGTTTTAAGAGAGTCGAAACAACCATCATAACATCCAAAAATAATTTTCATTTGCTCACCGCAAGGCATATACCGAAATCACCCAAATTTGCACAAGGACTCTAAAGCAAAGCTCATTTTTCCTACTCTGTTCAATAAAGTTGCAGGCATAAACTACGGTGTCATGTTAAGCTCGGCGTCTCTTTTCCTAACTCAAGCGTCACCAGATGAATCCAATCAGCAGGCGCGAAATTAGTATCATCACCACCATTTCAGAAACCACAAACAACCCATGTATAAACAAGACAAAATTAATATCTAGAGAAAAGGAACAACACAGCACCTTTGTGGTGTACACTTTGTCACCATTATCGTTAATGTAGAACTGAAGATACATCGCGGCTCGGCAAAACCTGCAGATACGGGAGCAAAATCAATGGAGAAAGACCCAGATAAGCAGTAGTCCACCATTAACATTCCAGGAACCGAAATCCAAGCATCCACGCAAAACAACGAATACCCAATAAGCCCAATACTACGTTAACCACCAGAAACTTTCAGTGGACAACGATGGCAAGCTTCCATGCGGTTCATTACGAGCAAAGCAGAAACTTTGTATTCACAACAAAAAAGGGTTGCAACATGCGAATAAACCATCGCTTGAATTCGTAGAACTAGCTACAGAGAGAGAGAGAGAGAGAGAGAGAGAGAGAGGGGCATACACAAGGCAAGAACTGGAGAGAGAGAGAGAGATCAGAAACGAGTCGGCGGCAACTTCAGCATCCCCGCAAGCTTCTTTAATAGCGACGAGAGAGCAGGGCAAACTAGGGCTCCGAAGGGCTTTGAGAATATGGTTCAAGGCAGATTTTTAGTCCTCTGAATTTTGGTAGTTGTGTAATTTGGTCCTTTTAAATTTTATTATATGCAATCAAGTCCTCCAACTTTCTGGATTTGTCCAATTTAATACTCTAATTTTTATTTTGCACAATCAAATCCTCCAACTCTAATAAGTGCTTTGTTTGAAAAAATAAATAAATAAATAAATAAAATTAAGATTTCTTTTTTCTTATATTTCTTGTTTATTTTTTGCTCATTTGACGTCAAATTAGTATCACATTTCATTTTCTACCAAATAAGCAATGCCGCTTTATTAGCTAATTTGACAGGACGGTTAAAGCAGTTGGGGAAGGCTCTATTGCAATAAAATGAGAAAATAGAGGATTAAATTGCACAAAATATTTCTTAGAAATCAAACACACAACTATAGAAAGTTATAAAATAAAATATAAAAAAATTAGAGAACAAAATTGCATTAAATTAAAAGGATCAAATTTGTACATAACCTTTTAGGTCTCCAAGGAAATGATTTGAACGGAATAAATAAATAAATAACACGAAAAGGAACGGGTTTTAGGGGAAATGAGGGCCCACCCAACCCGAATCCGACCGAACCCATCCATTTGACAGCCCTAACCCAAACCCATGGGCCTTTTTTCTCGTGAGGGAATAGGGACACGGTGTATTATCCAATAGATCTGAATCCAACAAATCAATGTTTTTAAATATATTTGTGATTCTTGATCAATCATTCATTTTTGCTGGGCAATAAAATTGAAATATGTTTTTTTTTTTTTTAAAGTTAATGTTTGAACCAAATACGCCGTAACTAGAACTAACACATAGAGGGAGTTTCTAGTGGTGATCACTCTTCTTCCCCCATTAAAAAAAATATTATTTTCCATTCCAAAATAGAGTATATAATTTCTTGTATCACCTATTTAAAAGTCATTTCAATTGAGACCATCCATGTTGAACTTAATCGTGTTGATGTGATAGACGTGTTTCTTTAATACGAATTCGTTTCATGCATGTCTAATCTTTTGACTTGTTAATCATATTAAAACGACATGTTTAAATACATGCAGGCACGTTAAAATACGTCTAAGCACTCTGTCCGAGAGCTCATTTTAACAAAAGGTTTTTGTCTAACTTGTATGATAATGTGTGGTTTTTGGCTTTCAAAATTACCACGGGTTATGGAATTGATCATGTTCGAGTTGGACAAATATCTCATGCGATACAAGCATGACCAAAAAGAAAAAAAACACGAAGCATCTTCCCTAACAGAAGTAGGCCCACAAAATCATATTAGAGAGCAACAGGGGTTTACCTCAAGACACCATACCCTATATTTCATCTATCATCTCCTCCTCAGTTCGTAAAAATGGATTGTAAAATAATGTTTTTTGTCTTCTTCTTCTTTTTATAATTCAAGGACATAGACATGAAGAATTGGTTTATGAAGGTCCGACCTTCATAAACCAATTCTACATAGGTAACTTTTTTTTTTTTTTGTCAGTTTTACTCTACTTGAGCTTCACTGCCTTCTTGGGAAAAGTGCCAAAAAAGTCCTAAATCTTCTGTCTTTGTACCGATTTAGTCCTAAATCTCTTTTTGGTACCGATTTAGTCGTAAACCTTTTTATGTTGTGTCAATTTAGTTATTTCCAGCCAATTTTGATCGGATTTTACTGACTGGACGTCGGCCAGCTGACGTGGCTTGATCGGCGTTGACGTTAAACAACTTTTAATAATATTTTAATATTTTTGAATTTTTGAATTTTTGAATTTTTTTTTTTTTTATTTTTCTTTTTATCTTCTCCTCTTCTTCCTATAGCCGGTTGCCGAACCTTGACGACCGGCCAAAGGCAACGGCCAGCGAGGTCGAGGTCAACCTCACCGACCACCTCGCCAGTGGCCGCGAGGGCAGCCTTGCTCGCTGCCCTCAAGGCCTGGGCAACAAGGCTCGCCCTCGCCGGCCATGGGCGAGGCTCGAGCCCCGGCAGCTCACCAGAGATGGCGGCGGGTCGACGAAGCAACGAGCAGCGGTGGACGGCATCGGGCGGCAGCATTGCGGCGGTGGTCTCACGTGGCCAGGTTTCCTCAGCTTGGTCAGGAGAGGACTCTCTCTCTCTCTCTCTCTCTCTCTCTCTCTCTCTCTTCTTAGGTCTCGCCCAGATCGAATGCCCTCAGATCTCAAATCGAATCCTTGAAGAACAATCCGAGACGTGCACAACAAACAAAGGAAGGTTAGGGACAGAGCTTGTGCAACGGACGACCGCGAGCTCCGGCCTGGTCCAACCAACGCAAGGCACAAAAGGACCAAGGCCTACCAGAGCTTCAGCGCTTGAAACCAAGCGCAGCCATAGGCCGACGGTTGTGGCTCAGGTACGGTGGCCAGCGGTTTACCCCTCCAACTCTCTCCCCCTGCTCGAACCCCCTCACTCGCCAGATCCGGAGAGCTGGCAGGGCTCACCCTCGCCGGTCATGGGCAAGGCTCGACCCTCGCCAGATACGGCGAGGGCGAGCCTCGCTGCCTAGGCCTCGAGAGCGGCCTCATCGCCTTGCGCGAGGCCGCCCTTGCGGCCACCGGCCGTCGCCTCTGGCCGATCACCGAGGTTCTCAGCGACCGACTGGAGGAAGAAGAGGAGAAGAAAAAATAAAAAAATAAAAAAATTAAAATTAAAATATTATTAAAAATTATCCACATCGGCGCGATCGAGACCATGTCACCACCGACATCCAATCAACAAAATCCGAAAAAAAAAGTTTAAGATTAAATCGGCATAAAGATAAAAGGTTTAAGGCTTTTTTGACACTTTTCGCAGCCTTCTTATAGGACATGAGAGTCAAAACCCACACTTGAAACCAAATTATTCCCACCCCAATCTCTTAAGCAGGTGAAGATTCGAATTCCCCACCTCTTCCTTCTCAAATGGGAAGGGTGAACCTAGTGGTTTGTATGCAGGTAACTTGACTCAGAACATTATGTACATGGTTGGTAAGATCAATTTAATATGCCAACCTCATATTCCCAAGATTACCTCTTTGCAAGTACTCATGACCACGCATTAGCAAATTAGCTGGCTTCTTGGCAAGTAATGGTTGCTTGATCTTAGGCTGCGTTTGGTTCGGCAAAGATTTGCATGGGGCTTTGAGTCCAATGCAAATCTTTGAAAGCCCAAAGCTACTTGGGAAAATGCAGTTGTGTTTGGTAAAAAAATTTTGCAAATGAACTTTGAGTTGAATGTGTGTTTGGTAAAAAAAACTTTCACAATGGACTTTGATGGGTATTATTTTTTTTTTTTTTAAATTCAGCTAAACCCTTCGCCGGACCGGCGAAGGGGTCAGGCCGCCGGGCCGCCGGCCGAGGTCGCCCGAGGTCGGGCGACCTCCGGCGAGGGTCGCGCGACCAGTAGAGGGCCGTCGGAGGTCGCCCGACCTCGGGCGACCCTGTGGTCGCTCGACCCGGGGCGCGGAGGTCGCGCGACCCAGCGACCGCCGCTGGGTCTCGCGGCCGCAGGCGGCGGTCGCCCGGGTCTCGCGAGGGTCGCGCGACGGCGAGGGCCACTGCGCGGCCGCGAGACCTAGGCGGCGGTCGCCCGGGTCTCGCGGCCCTGGGTCGAGCGACCCTCGCCGAGGGTCGCCCGACCTCGGGCGACCTCCGGCGGCCCTCGGGCTGGTCGCGCGACCCTCGCCGAGGTCGCCCGACCTCGAGCGACCTCGGCCGACGGCCGCGGCGCGCGCCAGATCTGGCTCGCCGGCGGCCGTCGTCCTTTGCCGGTCCGGCGAAGGGCTGCTCCTTTTTCATTTAAAAAATAAATAAATACAAGGGTAATAACGGAAATATGAAAAATTAATGAGGGTAGTTTAGGAAGAAAAAATATTTTCAGCATTCCCAAGGGAGACTTTCACTTGAAAGCCCCTTGGGAATGGTTGCCAAACACCCTATTTTAGGGTGAAAGGGCTTTGGGGCTTGGATGGGCTTTCTAAATGCCCATCCAAACGCACCCTTACTCCCTGCGCTCTTTCCCCTCCAGTTTCTTCTTTGGTTGCTAACCTTGCGTGGTTCCCATTGCGTGGTTCCCATTGGAGAAAAGGCTCCGTGCAAACGATTACAAATGTAAACTCGCAGCTCATTGGCCTGAGAAGCCTGTCAAAAGATTGTCAAATTTATTTCCACTTGAAGTGGAAACGCCTGCCTGTACTCCACCCCTATACCCCCACATTCCTCAATGCATCAATCCAAGGGGGTGTAGTGAAAACACCGAGAGAGAGAGAGAGAGGAACCCTGCTGCTGGCAAACGTTAACATAATAGATGAGACCGAATAAATGGAGAATTTACTGACTGATCTCAACAAATCCTATTTCTAATTGAGCTGATGCAATCCAAGATACAACAGGAACAACAGCCTGTACAACTGACGACCCTACCTCGAGCTTACCCTGACTTTCCTCAGGATTCCATAATTAATACAACAGCCGATCTATGGTGATGAAAATCATTAGACTATCCGCTATCTTACAAACACTACAATTGGAGACTTATGTATTACTTCCATTTGAGATGTAAGTTCAACTGCCGCCCTTCGGCAAACTACAGCTTCTGTTTCCTGTCAAACACAAAAATGTAAGTCAAATATTGACAAAGTTCCAACAAAAATTAAGAGATCTATAAACTGCATGCTATCACCTCTCTTATCTAACAGATGTTAAGCATGTCTTGATGCATCCTCATGCAACTGTGCTGCTCTGACATTGGAATCATCCTGGACCAATTGAGGAGCAGAAAAACCATCATAAGTGTCTCCATTTAAAAGACACAACCACGTCTGACTAAATCTGGCAAACTCACCCGAATACTGTAAGTAAAACCGCCTGGGGATCTGAAGAAGTCCATCTGTCCCTGTGAGAGTAATCACATAAATTAGTCATGCAAGAGATCTACCAAACCCCATAAACTATTCTAAGCCTGAGATACTTTACCAGCCCATGCATACTCTGCTGAGGAGTGTAGTATCCATCATGACTTGGTGCTATTGAGTTGAGTTGCCCCTACAACAGTGGAATCCAGATGCTACATCAATAACCCAAACTGCATGGGAGCAATTTACAACAAGCTAGTCCACTTTATTTACAACATACCAGCCCTTGAATCGTCTGCTGACTCCCATAGTAATTATCCCGAGTAGGTGCCATTAAATTTAGTTGTACCTACAAGAAAGTTCCAGCACAGAATTAGCTATACAATGAATTAATAGCCCCCAAAGCAAGGATAAAGAACATGTCCTACCATCCCCGGAACGCTCTGCTGAGTGCCATAGTAGCTGTCAAGGGTGGTCACTGCTCTTGGGGTTAGTTTCTCCTGTAACAAAGAAAGAAAAAAAGAACTCAACTCAATGACATGAACATCCAGCATTTTCCATTCAGCATATACTAGCGAAAATTTTACTGCATTTAGCAAGTCGTCTGAATACAGGACCCCTTGGCAAAAAGTAGTAGATTGATCATAGATTATCACTTCAAGACGAAGAGAGGGGACAAACCATTTGTTGCAAACTTTCTTGTGCCCCGATTGTCATTATATCTGGCTCAGAGGTCACCTGTAAAAGAAAGGAATTGGTGTCATAATCAGATAGGAAGGATGCCAGTAAGAAACAATTCCAATCACATTGACAACCAACCTTTCTTTTCTTGGTTGGGTTCTTCTTTTTATTTGTCTTGCTCATTCCTCTGACTTGGCTGTCATCTTCTGCACACAATAGACTATGAGTTGCTGATGTCCCGGCTTCAGCAAGACCCTTACTAATAGTGTTTTGACCAACGCAGTTTCCAAAAGCTTCCTCAATTGCACGGGATGCTAGACTGTAAGCCTCCTGGGACAACGATCCCTCTTCACTCAATCTCATTGCCCGCTGGCATAAATCATTGTACCTCTGTACTCTGGATTGAACCTGTTCAGATTCCTCTGTCATCAAAAGCCTGTTCTTTGCATCTTTGGTCCATCTTTTCAAAACATAAAATGATGGAATTGCAGAAAGACCACGCATTTGTAGAACAATCAGCGCATGTCGACACAGATAACCTTTGTACTCAAACAACCTGCATATACAAGAAATTTCTGACTTCATCTCATTCCACACGACAGTGAAATCTTGGTCCTTCTCAAAATCTTGAACTCTGAAAATCGTGCCGGTCTCATCTTGTCTTTCCTCTTTGGGACGACAAGCAACTGCACCCAGAACCTCAACTTGAAACTTCCTAAGAACTGCATGTGTATATGATCCCGAAACACTCTTCTCAAATGGAGAAGGAGATTTCAGCACAGGTTGCTTACTCCACGTATCAGACTCTCCTTTGCCTTCCTCTTCATACCTATCCTGCAGAATTGCTTCATACATTTTTACAAACTCTTGCACGGTGGTCTTCTTATGTACATACTTGTCAAAGAAGGCGTTTACACTATCAGCTCGCTGAATGCTACACATTCCAGCAGAGAAAGCATCCTTCAGGAAGGTTGGCACCCAATGCCTGCGATCCTCATACAACGAGTGCATCCACTCATCCTCTCTTAGTTCACATCTGTTTATAATCTTCCACCACCTTTTCTCAAATTCTGCCTCAGTCCACGACCTATTGACACATTTTTCAAATTTCGCCATAAAATTATCATGCCTTTTTATCACATGATTGAGATTTTCAGAAAGTTTCCCCCATATTTGCCACAAACAGAAGCAATGACGAGAGCTATGGAAAACATCTGAAATGACTGTTTTAATGGTTTTGTCTTGATCGGTGATTATTACTTTTGGATGCTGACCACCAACGGCTTTCAACCAAGTTTGCATGAGCCAAGAGTATGTAGCAGCACTTTCATCCGACAATAATGCACATCCAAGCAACATGAACTGGTAGTGCTGGTTCACACCAACAAATAAGGCAAGAGGCATCTTGTACTTGCTTCTAATGTAAGTCGTATCGAAGGAGATTACGTCACTGAAACTACTGTAGTCATGCCTACTCTTCGCATCAACCCAAAGCAGACTTCTAATGCGCTGATCATCAGCCAGGTCCACCGCATGAAAGAAATTTGAATTTGAGCATTGCATCTGTGAGAAAAACTCAAGCAAGATCCTTGCATCTCCACCTTCTAATAGGATGTTACGACCTTTCTCGAAGGGACTTCTCGTGTCATTCTTCAGACCAACCACATTTTTATATTCAGCAAACTGTCTAGCCATTGCAGCATACATCTTTCTCGTCTGTTCACTGATAGCTTGGGCCGGTAAAAGTTCATGGTTATGCTCCTTAACAAAGGTATGTATAACCCATTTTCCGTCCGACCTTCTCTTCACGTGCATACTTGCTTTGCAATCCGTCTTAGCACAAGCTCGTCGACCAGTTGCATTATCTGGATCTTGCTTGCTTTGGCGGGCCCGAGGCCGATTAAAAGACTTTTCATATTCTCTTTTTGTTCCGTATCTAGAACATGCAAATTTTGCATCAATAAATTCTCTAGACGTTTTTGAACGACGGCTGTTTTGTATTGCAGTGTTGAAACCCATAGACCGAGCATACTCTTGATAGAAAGAATAGGCTTCTCCGTGCGATTCAAACTCCATACCTGAAAGTGGTTCAAGGTTCATATACTCTTTCACCTCCATCATATCTGCTGTGGGGGGATTCAGAGCACCTCCATCTGAAGCATGAGACACATCTCCAAGATCTGCCAGAGTTGTAGTCACCATATCGCCATTATGCAATTTTTCATCGGCATCCAGCATGTTGTCAATACCATGCGGCTCTTCTTCTTCTTTTTCATGTCCACCAGAAGGTAGCCTCAGATCAATGTCCATGACTTTAGATGATAAGCTTCAACAATACGCTATTCTTCGGTACCTGAAAAGTGGAGAAAAAAGTGGGCATTAAAGCAACTCAAAATACTAACCATGCCAATTCGAGTTAGTATATACAAAGGACATGACAAACCACACAAGCCCAATATCAATAACAAAAGTTCTCACAAGTATCAACCTCTTTTATGATCCAATCGAAGTGCATTCACATTTTCAAAGCATTTCTTGGCTGCATTGCAGACATTCACACGAAAGTGGCATAAGAATCAGCACGCGCAGATGGAATTACACAGCTTCAGAAGCAAACAACAGCTCATCTCATAGGATGACCACAATATAAAGAAAATTGACTAATATCTTCAACTACCTTGGAAAAAGAACAGGTCATGCACATGATCCTCCTGAATCCAAAAGAATAACATAAAGTAAACGGAATGAATGCCAAAAAATAAATATAATGGTTCCTTGATAGGAAGTCATTGCTTAGAAATGCAATCAAGCCCATTTTAAACTGTTCATGCTCAGGGCTATCTCATGTTGAACATCCAGCAGTAGTTGGTGTAGATTTCTCCTTTTTTTTTTCTTTTTTTTTTTTGGGGGGGGTGTGTTCGGGTAGATTTCTCCATTTAGAATGGGCAAAAGTGGACAACAAGCCCATTTTGCAATTCTCAATTACAATGGTGAGCTCCTGTACGTCTCTTTCTGAAAAAAAAAAGGACAAATGACACTACTACAGTTCGCCAAATAAGACGAGAAGGGTTCTCTTTCACACAAATTTCAAGCTTCACTTAGATAAAGTACAGATTGGCTTGTACACAGCGAAATACTTACTCTCGCGTGATAAACCAAGGCTAGTAAAGAGAAAAGTAAAGAAGCACGTCCCCAAAGGAGAGAACTTGGAACTAGTCGATTACGTTGGAAGAAGAACACTACACATATCACAGCAAAACGCAATTTTGCCTCACACCCAGTTCTCAGAATCCCCAGACAAAGAAAGATAACCCCCATTTCCCCCCTGAAATCCCAACGAACAAGATCATCGCCATTTAAATTAGCCGAAACCAACGCCCGAGACCTTTCCCTAAGGATCCTCTACCTACCCGAAAGACACGACCATTGCAGGACTACAGAAGAGGAGAGGAAACGATCGGAAAGCCGAGAAGAAGAAGAAGAAGAAGAAGAAGCAGCAAACGGCAGGAAGCAAGAACCTAAATTCCCACCGTACGAGCCCCCCTAAACCTCGCGAAACCAGACGCATCAACGACAATTTCACATCCCCCAGTCCCTCCCCATAAGCCGAGCGAGCTTCGCCGGCCGAGGACGGAACCGCGGGTCGACGCGGAATCGGGGCACGCGAGCGCGCGCACGCACGCACGCACGCGGACGCGAGCGCCCGACCCATTCAACCGTCGCTTCGGCGACGTCACGCCATCGCGGCCGCTCATCCATCGATCAATCAATGGCGACGTCCCCGATCACCGCCCATCGCGATCGTCATCGATCACGAATCCAACGGGAAAAGAATCGGTGCACAGAGAGAGAGAGAGAAAGAGAGAGAAGCGAAGTTGGGTCTTACGAGTATCGACGAACTTGGAGGGAGGAGGGAGGGGAGGTGGAAGAGCGATTGGAGGTACAATCTCTGGGGGAGAGCGTGGGGATCTGGGAGCGGGGGAGGCGGCCTCACGCGACGGGGTGGGGCGAGTGGGGGGCGCTGGATCTCCCTCCTGCTGCTGCTGCCGCTGCGTTAGGGCTCGCCAATTCTATTCTCTCTCTATTCTCTATCTCTCTCTCCTCCCACCCGCACTCGCCACTCGCCTTTTGTTCGCACTCGCACGCCCCGCGCGTGCCGACATCCCGCTTCCGTCACCCCCTCGCCCCCCAGGCGCGTGCCAGCTGGTGCCCCCTACCCGCCCCCGCCCCGGGCCTCCTGTCTTTTTCCGCTGAGCGGGAATTATTAGTGTTATTTTTTTCGATTAGTGTTTTCTTAATCAAAACTGGAAAAAGATTGGACCTAAGCATGTCCTTAAAAAAACTAATGCGGAAGAAAAGGGCGGCATCGTAAGGTGAGAAACTCCATATCGTCACTCTCCTATTCCCATTCGCTAAGTTGCCTGTTTGGTGAGCACATCGCTACTTCAGTGCTGGTAACGATCAAGTAGGGAAGTATAGGGTGAGCTGAGGGTGAGTGAAATGTCTACTCTAATGCACTCAAGTCTTTTAGGGCACGAATAATAACCATTCTGGTTAGAAATTGATTTTTAGAAGAAAAATAGATTTCTTTTTTTATATTTTTATATGAGTTTTTAAGCAAAACTACCAACATAACGATATAAGATTTCTACTCTAAAAATATAAATTCGTTTAATAATAACACAAAATTTCTCTCTTTAGTATGATGGTGGCGGCAAACGGCGACGGCCGCTAGTGGCCGGCAAACGGTGGCGGCGACCATTGGCGGACGATGGTCGACGGCGATGGATGGACGATCGCTTCGTAAGACGAACAATAAGGAGAATTTTAATTTCTCATTTCTATTCCATAAATAGACAATTAGAAAAAATTTACTTCTGATTTCTATTTCAAACCTATTTTTGGAACAAAAATCTATTTCATAAATAGAAAATGAAATAATTTTATCGAATGCATTTCTATTCTAGAAACAAATCGGAAATAGAAAAATTGTTTAAGAACAAAAATTCTGGTTTCTCATGCACCCCCTTACTGGCTCCCAACACAGGACCCTTGATTAAAAGGCTTATTTAGAAATATTAATTGATATAATCTCATGGCTTTTTTCCTCTTGTTTTTTCGACATTCTAAAACTACTTTCGTATTAATTTTATAACTGTCTACGTACTTGTTTCCATACTCAAAGTAATCACTCAATTTGTAAGATACACGTTGAGGCTCCGGCGGTAAAATATAGAAAAAACACACGATTATATGTACGAAATGTACAAAAATACGTTATAGTTATTTGCATTTAAATTCATACCATACTCGGAAGCGTGTGGAAAATACGTTATAGTGATTTGAATTTGAATGTATCCCATATCTAATAAGGGAAAATATAGGATTCCAGTGTATACCTGATGGCGGCTTCTATAGTCTTTGCATTTGTTTAAGTAAAATGTGAAAGAGTAGAGAGGCAGTTTCAATAAAAATTGAGGTTGCTATTGATGCCTCGTCATCGGTCACGAGTGAATCAAGTAAGGATAAGAGTCAAGGCAGATGGAAAAAAATGAAAAAGGGGTGTGGGTACCACAATTCCTTTGTTTTTTTTTGGTCGGTCAATTCCTTTGTTTATTAAGTTCAATATACTACTTACCGTAAATTATAGAAGACCTAATATTAACTATGATATTTAATTGAAATAGTTCGATTTTGATTAACATATACCATAGTTTATTGTATTAAAAGTATAAGCATATAATTTGAAAAATTAGTTATGGATAATAACTCAATTATTTGTAATATATTAATTGAATTTTACAATTTTGTCTTTTATTGCTCGTTGTGTTGGAAATTAGAAAAGTTACTCAAGAATTATAGGGTTAATGCTACAAAAATCTAAAACTAATACACTAATGACAAATTTAATTCAAACAAATTTTTTATCACAAAATACTCTAAATTAGTATACATGTGATAAATTTATTACAAATTAATTTTTTGATCATCGAAAATCCAAAATTGGTATAGCTGTAACAATTTATTATTGTCAATTTCTGTTGAATTAGATCACCATGAAAAAACACGAATTGGTTTATCAGTGACAAACAAATAGTAAAACCCAAAATTGGTATGACACAGTAATTTAATAATAAAATTTAACGGAAACTAAATGAGGGTAAGTTTGTCACATACGTACCAATTTATGGTATTCAAATGTCAAAAAATTAGCTTGAGATAAATTTATCACATATGTACCATTTTTTAATTTTACGTGGTATTAACCCTAAATTATATTTGCTATGTATGATTTTGATTTCATTTCCATTGGTTGCTCTGAAAATATAATATACAAATTTCTAATAAAGTAGATCATAAAATTATCAAAAAAGTCATAAACTTGTTGTATTTCTATCAATTCAATTATAAATCTTTTAATTATGTTAGTCTAGTTCTAAATCTTTTCACATTTTGCTTATTAAATTTATCCAGCTAATTTTGACTGGAAATCATGCTCTTTCCACTCTTTATTGGCTCACACCCTACTTATCGCGGTGAATTGACTATGATATCCCTCATAGTATTAACCCTAAATTATATTTCCTAAAAAGGAAAACTTACCCACATTCTTTCCAAACAAGTCTTTTTCATTCTAATTGTTTCTTCCACACCTATTTCATTTTAAAGCATCCTTAATGTTTGTTCTCTTCTGAACTCATTCTTCATTAGCATAATTTAAGCAAGTACCATTTATATATTGTAGTAACAAAATTTTGATTTTATTTGCAAATTGTTTACTTCATTTCGATATATTATTTTTATGATCGTGAAATTTTCGCTTCAATCTTTTGTACAAATTTATGAGAATTTACTTAAAAATTGAATATTGTGATTGATATAGGCATTATATAAAATTTATTCAAAGATTATCTTCTTACTTCTGCTTAACTTATTCTTTGAATAGCAGTTTTCTAGTACGAAAAAAAAAAAAAATAGAACTCATTAACAAACTAAATAGTTTTTTTGCTTAGAAATACAATAGTTAGTTAGCTATTTACAAAATAAACTATTTTGTGGAAATTACACTAATTTATTTCTTAATGGAAAAAGAAAAGAAAAACCCAACAAAGGAAAAGAAAGGCAAACATTAGTCTTAAATCAAGAGTCGCCCCATATTTAATCTCAATAAATGTTATTTGGAAAGAGAATGAGTAGTTTCGTCTCTAGCAAAATTGAAATAAAAGAAAAAATGTAATAAATAATTTTAAATCAAGAGTGAGATCCTAAGAGATAATATATTCAATTCATTGTGATAGGAGTGTCAAGAGCCAATAAAAGAATGAAAATAGAGCGAGCCTTGAACTTTTTTTTTTCACTTTTTATTATAAATCTTTTGAGTTTTGTTGTTTTTTACTTAACTCTTGGAATTTTTTATTTACTTAACCAAGCCTCGAATTTATATAAATTTTCTAATCAAATTTCTTCCACACTAATTCCTGTTATTTCGAATTGACATGGCCACATGATGTGAAAAATGTATTTTCGTGATAGCTTATGCTCATGCCAAAAAAAAAAAAAAAAAAGATTTCACGAGGCTTCCTCGTAATGGAAAAGATCAAGTCAGTAGTGGCTTATTATTCTTGGAGGTACAATTCTATAATCTTTTACTCTAAGATGGTTTGATGGCCACATAGGCTTGAGTTTATTAGAATTGGTGTCAGATGGATCTGATTAGAAATTTTTTGTGAATTCAAAAAATTTAAAATAAAAATTTAAGAATTTGATTGAAAAGGGCATGTAATTTCGACATATGAGAACTAAGCCTTTTTCCCCACCCAGACGAGGGAAAATCTTTTTCGACAAAAAAAAAAAAAATCCCAAAGCATAATCTCTCGGAAAAAAAAAAAAAATCTCTCTCTCTCTCTCTCTCTATCTATCTGGCGTCGACTTATCTCCCTCTGCTCTTCATCCACACAGTGCAAGTAACTTCGCCCCCTCCTCTTCAAACTGCCCAACTGAGTCTCTCTTCGGCTCTGCCTTCCGACGAGGCCCAGGACCGCGAAGTGCGCAAAGAAGCAGAACTACCCGTCTCCTCCCTTCTCTGGTTCGTGCCGACTCCACCTTCAAAATCACGTCTTTCGTTTTCCTCTTCTTTTTGCGTGGGGTTCGTGTGCTTTTTTGCGTACGAATCTTAGGATTGGAACTGGGTTTGCTGCGTGTGGATATGAATAAGAGATTGGAGTTGGGTTTGCGTGCAAAGAAGCAGAACTACCCGTCTCCTTCCTTCTTTGGTTCGTGCCGATTCCACCGTCAAGATCGCGTCTTTCGTTTTCTTCTTTCTTTTTACATGGGTACGTGTGCTTTTTTGCGTATGAATCTTGGGATTGGAGTTGGGTTTGCTGCTCGTGGGTATGAATAGGAGATGGGTAGATTCGCCTGTCTTTGAATTTTCATGGTTGTTGTCGCTTTTTGAGGATGAAAAGACGATGGGAAATCAAGCAGGCATGGACCGGTGGCGGCGAATGCTCTGTTACTGCATGTCTAGTTTTGGGTTGCTTAGTTTTCCTCGTGAGGTCGAATCTGTGATAGAGAAAGTATATGTGCTCTCGAATTATGTCTTGAGAAGTTGTTGGAATTGGTTGTGATCCTGCGAAACGGGTGTGATTACTGATTAGTCCCAAACACTTTTGGCTTTGGTGTGAAGATGTGGGATTCTCGTGGTTCTGCCGTTACCCTTGTGCTGATTTTCCCCCTCCCCCGTAAGAAGATGTCCCCCTTCTCTTGGTCATTCGCAACTTTGTGCAGAAAAGCCACTCCCCTTTGCTTTCCGATTCCATAAATCTGCAGCTCCGCTCCTCCTCCTCTTCCTCCTCCTCCGAATTGCTTCTCCACGGTCATAATGCCGGTGAACCTCGCCATGCTGCAGTGGCGGTGCCTGCTCAGTGACTGAGCAGACTGCATTATCTCATCAACGAAGGATCATCATTGCTTTGACTCGGTAAAGGAGCTCAGTCCCTCTCTCTCTCTGTTAAGGGGAATTCTAGTGTGCGAACTATACAAAAAAG
Source organism: Eucalyptus virginea (assembly GCA_014182375.1). Lineage (NCBI taxonomy): Eukaryota > Viridiplantae > Streptophyta > Magnoliopsida > Myrtales > Myrtaceae > Eucalyptus > Eucalyptus virginea. The sequence continues at coordinate 7,990,893 of CM024514.1, forward strand.
TGATAAGGCAAGGAGTTGGACGATTTCATGTCCATCTCCAAGATAACTTGACACATAAGTAACCAGATATGTAAAAAATGTAGCTAGAGGGATTGAGATAGATTCTTGCGTTTCTTTGATTTGCCAATCTGCTTCTGATTCCGCTTCCTGATGCTTGATTTCTTTTGGAGTGTGAGGTCTGTATTCCAAGTGGTATGTGCTTTTCGGTCGATGTTCATTCTTTTGTTCTCTTAGGGATTCAACCATTGCTCTTCTGTGCTTGTGCTGGGGTTTGGATACCTGTTGTCCACATTATCGCCCAATCTTTTCTTAAAGAACTCTCCTTCCTTAGAGAGGAGCGCTGGTTATTGTCTTTTGATTGGTTAGACTTTTGGAGTACCACAGGTTCTGTGCTTTTTCCAGGGATTGATCAACACCCCTGAAATAGAAACAGATCGTCAGTTGTCTAGTACCACTTACCAAAATCTTGGTGTTTTGGGGATTATGAAGGAATACAGTAGTGAGAATGGATCTAACACAAAATATAAAAATTATCTGGATGTAGAAACTGTTATATCCCAATTTTTTTTATCGAGTTTAGATCATGCACATTGATTTGATCCTTTCCTTATGTTTGTTAAAAATGACATATCAGTGGATGACTAGAATGACATTTTGCATTTCTTCAGGTAGCCTGTGTAGAAAGGGTCTGGTTCTCTATGGAGCAAGCTTTCCATAGATTACTACATCACAAAAGTTCAAGAAAATGTGCAAACCATATTAGTTTCATTTTGAGGAATGTATATTGATTAACTTGCGTCACTTCCTTCATAACGTGCTTATTGCTTAAGGACAGTTGCTTAAGCGCATACAGGTACTTGCACAGATAAGTGATGGACTTTTGTGTGTGGGATTTTTTTTTCAACGGAGATTTGTGCAGTTTGCTGCATTGGGTTGATGATATTTAGGGTGTAATTAAGTTATACCAGGCAAAGGATATTTATGGTTTGCCCTATTTAAAAAATGTAAGATGATATTAATTAGCTAAATGGTTGGCACAGGAGGAAATAAAGGTGATGTGCCAAATTTAGTTTCCATGGAATTTATCTAGTGCTATACATATGCCTAATGATTGTTTTTAATCATTGTAATCTAGCTTCTGTGACTAAAGCTGTCTCTTGTTTCTTCTGGTGTTTTGGATGCATTAATTCATATGCATTGTTAAATTGCCCTTATATAGACTATTCGGATCCTGATCCCCTACACTGACCTTTAATTGTGATGGATGTCTATGGCTTCCGAGTTTTCACTTGGAAACTCTGTGCGTTCACTTTTCTTTTCATTTTCGTGCCAAGTAGTGAGGCTTTTAATCTCATAGACCATTCCAGTGTCTGCTTGTTAGAAAGTTGATGTCCGTTTGCTTTGATTTAGGTCTGATCCTCATGTTTCTTCCTAATATCTGGTGTATTGGCATTTCTCTTGACAGGTCTTATCAAGGGCTATAATTTTGCTTTAATTTGCTCAGGAGAACTCGTTTATATATTTTTTCCTAAAGTCCAGCTGAAATTGGCAGGACGGTGGTTGATGTTGTAAGCTCATGTTTGCTTATGATACTACAGGAGGTTAAAAACCTATAAATCTGAACATTATCAGATGTAATCATGGAATTTTCTCTCCCTGTCTCATCCCGTAACAATCAGCTCATCCTGGGATTCAAGTCCAACTTCCTTTCTCCAATTTCTCCTTTAAAATTTGCAAGGCATCATTTACTTTGCAGACACACTGATAAACAATGTGCATACAGTTGTCCTTGCCATTCAAGGCTGAAGATTGTTAAGAATCCTTCACTGGACAAGCATGTGGTGAGGCAAAACAAAATTCGCTTTGTTCTGAAACTGAAAACGCTGCTCCTCTCTAAACCCAAACACTTCATCCCGCTTCATATTCTGTCCAAGTGCCGGTCCTACCTTTCACTCTCGGATTCTCGCTCTGTTCTTTCTATGATACTTAGATATCCAGCCATTTTTGAGCTCTTTACCATCCCAACACCTCCCACACCCTTTAATGCAACAAAATCACTCTTGCAGCTCTGTGTTCGTCTCACGCCAGCTGCATCTGCTCTCGCAGCCCAAGAATCCAATCTCAAGTCAGCTATCTCCAATGTCCTGGCTGCCAAACTGCAGAAACTTCTTATGCTCTCATCTCACCATCGCCTTGTTTTATCCAAACTGGTTCACCTTGCCCCTGATCTGGGTCTACCTCCAAATTTTCGTTCTCGCCTTTGCAATGAGCATCCAGATAAATTTAAGACTGTTGATACATCCTATGGCCGTGCTCTTGAGCTTGTTTCATGGAATCCAGAGTTGGCTAGGCCACTATCATTCACGGAAGTTGATTCTCGTGAGCTCATAGTTGATCGGCCGCTGAAATTCAAGCGCTTAAAACTCCAGAAAGGGCTGAATGTGAAGAGACGCCATCAGGACTTCTTAATCAGATTCAGGGAGTTGCCAGATGTATGCCCCTATACCACTGTTGCATCAGAGCTAAGCAAAGGATCTATTGAGGCAGAGAAGAGAGCATGTAGTGTAGTACGCGAGATTTTGGGCATGACAGTTGAAAAGAGGACTTTAATAGACCATTTAACTCATTTCAGGAAGGATTTTGCTCTATCTAATAAGTTGAGAGATATGATTGTAAGGCATCCAGAATTGTTCTATGTTAGCGTGAAAGGGCAGAGAAATTCGGTCTTTCTAGTCGAAGGATATGATGACAATGGTACTCTTTTGGAGAAGGACCAGTCTTTAGTAATTAAGGATCAACTAATGGACCTTGTTATGGAAGGGAAAAGGATCAGAAGAGAAAGGAGAAAGAGTGAAATGAACAATATTGGTGATTTTATCGTGGAATCCGAAGAGGCTTACAGGGATAATGGGGAATTTTCTGATGATGGTTTTGAGAGTTTATTTGAGTCTGAAGATTCCGATTGGGATAGTCATTTTGACAGCGACAATGAAAGTGATGAGCTGCTGGGGGAAGGGGTGACGAGAGACTTTTGGATTGCAGATGCTTCTTCTAGTCTGGAAGGGTTAGACGCGCATTCAGAAATTTGGTGATAAGCGAAAAGTAATGACACTGTAAGTCCTCAAACACAGTTTTAAGGTAGGACGAAGTCCTTAGTGGTACAGTTGTCTCTAGAAACTCACAGAAACCATCGCACATCCTTTTTAGAGATGCAATTGAATGATTTCAGTTGGTCATTCATGCTAATTTCCTCATTATACTTACTGAGCAATGATGTTGCTAACAGACAAGCAATTCCGGATCACTTCCTTCCACAACTGATGACTACCACAGCGAGCAGTCGGTATCGCCACTAATATCAATTAAAAGGTGCTACTAGGCAAAAGCCTCAACCTCTAGCCAGTAAGTAACAACCTCTATCACTGGCACGTGGGAGATATATAGGATGACCTGCTTCCATTCTGTCTGCTTAAAGCTCGTGGCTCTCAAGCCTTGTGGATATTATGATTTGTCATTGTTACTTTTTTGGGTGGGTTGGGTGTAACCCGCCCAGTATCTAGAACCGAAGCCGTGACTAATCCGGACTCGGGGATTAGAGCAGCAAAGGTTTCTTCCCTCCCAGCAAGGGTCTCTCCGAGTTAATTTGCTGGCTGAGATGTATACTCTTAGGTTGCAAGTTCAGCAAGTGTAGCCAAAGTTGTGACAAATGTGTGGATAATTTTCAGCAACAATTGTCGGGTATTTTGAACTTGAATCAGTTTCGACTTGACTGAGAAGAATATGCAGGTTAGTTTTCTTCAAGCATGTACTGATTAGAGAAGACCGCGTGGTGGGTTAGTCTTCTTCAAGCATGTACTGATCAGGACAGCAAGCAGATAAGAGTTGTGATGGTGAGATCAGTAGTAGGTGACGCTTTGGTTGGAGGCTGTAAAGGGAGTATGTCACCTATTGTGCTGATGTTGCGGAGGCAGGGGCTGTTTGTCAAGCTATTTAGGGCCTATTTGTTAAAAAAAAATTATATTCCCCGGAACTAAAATTTCTATTCTTTTGTTCTAAGGAATGAAAAAAGAATAGAAACGTGTTTGGTAAAACTTTTGTTCTCGAGAATAGATTTGGAGCAAAAATAAGAAGTAGAAAAAAGTAGTTTCTTATTCCCGAGAATAATTTCTAGAATCAATTTTTCTCTCTTATTTTTTCTTCTTCTTCTTCCTTTTGGTTGGTGCCGGCGACCTCGTCGAGCCTCACTTTGGCCTGGCGAGGCTTCGGTGAGCTTGCCGGACTTGGTGGCCGGTGATCGGCCAAAGAGAAAAAGAAAAGGGAAAAAATAAAAAATATAATAAAAGAAATAAAAAATGTAAGAATCCTACCAAATGTATTTCTATCCCGGAAATAAAAATTTAAGGAAGTTACCAAAAGGATTTTTGCTCAGAAATTGTTTTTTTTTTTTGTACATATTGTTCAGAAATTGTTTCCGAGAACAGAATTAAAAAAAATCATTTTTCATCAAAAATCGTTCTTTGGAACAAAATGGTTACCAAATGCGTCTTTAGTTAGCGGCTGCTGCGAACGATATGCCTTTCTCACCATTGAAACCGACTTTGCCATTGTCTATGAGAGCTGTGAGGGGAACGAGATGGTTCGTAGTTGGAAGACCGAGTTCAGCCCATGCAATATGTGCAGCGGATTCTAGTGCGTCAACAAGGAAATATAGGCTATAACTATTCTGCCGTATTGTTAGAAAATGGGATGTCCTCACTGGATCAGAATGGAATATTCATGTGTCAGATCCGGATCTCCTGCATCGATGGTTGAACTCATGTGTTGCGGATGACCAGCTTTCCTTTGAAGGTTTTTGTCTTTGCTATAGATCAATGCATAGGGCATGAATGACAAGGGATTTATTGATCTTTGGACAGAGTACACTACCATGAAGTATGTTCTTGTTGTGCTGTAATGTTGGCTAATCTTATTGCTTTTTTTAAAAAAAAAAAATATAAAAACTCATTGAGCGTAATATCATCTACTAACCACATGAAAATCATTAGAAAAAAAGTTACTGAGCATAAGAAAATTCTTTGCACAATCTAATTATGATGGAAAGTTCGCTATTATCGTAACAAACTTCGTAATTTGTCAAGACTTCTCAGTAATTTCATAACTTAAAAAGTAATTCAAAACATTCCAAAATTAGTTGATAACTTATGAACATCTTGAGAGTACAGGAATGTGATATATATATATATATATATATATATATATATATATATATTAATTTTTTTTTTTGCGTTGATTTGCAATTCCTCAATTATGGATGTAATTTTCTCTATTTAATTGTTAGTTACAATTCTTAGCAAGTCGTCAGTATATCATTTGAAATTAATAATCATTTGTAATTACCATAAAAGTTCCTTCGTATTAATAATTTTCGCAACATATGTGTAATTTCCATCAAATACAAAATCTTCGTTTTTGCTAAAAAATATCACTAAAAACCTGCACGCCACTTGCCAGTTAGAATTCCACTATCAACCTTGTCCAAAAAAAAAAAAAAAAAGAATTCCACTATCAACGGTGCTCATCATATCTTCGAAGAACGCCAAGATGCCCCGAGCATTATTATTTGCGGAAGAGCCCCCACGGGATTTTTCGGAATTCGCGTAATCACCGACAATGAAATTGCTTTTGTGAACCTCAAGAAAGACTTTGCTCAAAAAAAAAAAAAAAACAAAACTCAAGAAAGACAAAATAAAAAAGATAAAAAATAAAAATAAAAATAACACAAATAATCTGTAAATGTTAAACTTTTAATTTATTTAACATGATTATGAAAATTGAGCCCAATAATTTTAATTTGTTTAACGTGATTCCTAAACTCTTGATATATTTTTGAACTAATCTGTAGATTATACGAATAATGTTCAATATGGTCATTGAACATTGGGTATTTTTTTTAATTTGAATATGCCGAATAAATTAAAAGTTTAATTTTAGAGATTATATTGCATATTAAATCAAACATTATTTGTAATTTTATCCAAAAAGAAAAAAACTTAAAAGTTAAATGGGACCCACCAAAAAGGCCCACACATTTAACAGCATCACCTACTCACCTAATGCTCGCACACATCTCATCTGTACATTCAACTATACCCTATGATTTCTTCTGGCAAAAAAAGGTTTCATTTTCATTATTTATTCATTCATTTAATTATATTATTTAATGAATATTGTTTTCTTCTGCTTTTCTTTTTCTCGGTCATTCTCAACTCAACTTTGCGCAGAAAAGCTGTCCCCCCCATTTCTCTCTCTCATCTGTCCTTTCTCACTCCGCGTCTCTCTGCTGCTCCCTTCCCTGTCCGATTCCATGAATCTGCACCTCCGCCGCTCCTCCTCCTCCTCCGCCGCCGCCGCCGCCGCCGCCGCCGAATCGCCTCTCCACGGCCGTAATGCCGGCGAGCCTCGCCGCGCTGCTGCTGCGGCGGCGCCGCTCGCTCGGTGACTGAGCGCGGGGGACAGCATTATCTCGTCAACGGACGGTCGTCATTGCTTTGACTCGGTAAAGGAGCTCTCTTTCTCTCTCTCTCTCTCGCACGGTCGGCCGGCTCGCCTCGCGGTGAGGCGCGTGTGTCTAGGGTTTCGGTTCGTCCTTTCGTTCGGCGGCGCGGCGCGCGGGGGAGTTTTACTTTCGGCAGAGATGGTGAGGAAGCACGGATGGCAGCTTCCCGCCCACACTTTACAGGTACTTGACCCGGCCCGTCTCTCTTCGATCGCATTGCTGTTTCTGGTGGCGTTCTCGCTCGTGCTCGAGCTGGACTGTGATTCGCGCGCTCTCTCTCTCTCTCTCTCCCCGTCCGCTTTTTCCCTACTTTTGGGATATTTTGGTTTCTGAGAAATTGATGGAGAGGCGGTGCGTCTGCCTCTAGAGCGTGGGCGCGTGAGTGAAGCGCCCATGAGTTGAATTTCTGCGATTTTGAGTTGAAGCGCGGTCCTGGTGGACCTTCTGTGTTGCGCTCTTGCCGAGAAGGGAGTGAGGGGAGTAGCTAAAGACTTGCCGAGAGCTGTGAAGCTTTTCGTTGGTTACTACTGAGGAAGTGATGAGATTGAGCTTTTGTTTGCAGTTTGAGAACCGTGAAGACAGGCGAGTGTGAAATTTTGGAACTTTCTAGTTTCTATGAATATTTTTTTTTTTTGATGAAAAAAATTATTGATACGAGACGACAAAGGTATATGATCTGGGGGGAGAGTTTTCCGTATATTGGATCCATGCATCAATCGAAATTATGGAACTTTCCTTGTTCTAAAGGATGTTACACACAACCCATCTAAAAAAATAGCACACATGGACGAGAAAGTCGTCCTTTGTTGGTCGTTTAGGGAAAATCTAGCGTGCTAACTATACGAAAAGTGATAAGCCAAGGAGTTGGACAATTTCATGTCCATTTCCAAGATAACTTGATATATAAGTAACAAGATGTGTAAAAAAATGTAGCTAGAGGGAATGATATAGATTCTTGCATGTCTTTGATTTGCCAATCTGCTTCTGGTTCTACTTCCTGGTGCTTGATTTCTTTCGGAGTTTGGGGTCTGTATTTTCGGTGGTATGTGTTTTGGTTGATGTTCATTCTTTTGTTCTCTTGGGGATTCAATTGTTGCTCTTTTGTGCTCATGCTGGGGCTCGGATATCTGTCGCCCACATTACCGCTTGTTGAAGAACTCTTCTTTCTTAGAGAGGAGCGCTGGTTATTGTCTTTCGATTGGTTAGCCTTTTGGAATACCCCCTCTCTCATGCCACCAGAACGAGATGCAGTGGCGAGAGGATGGCTGGGTATGAAATTGTAGCTGTTCTCAACTGCTTGGCAAATAACCTTGATTTATTTGACCATTTTTTATCAATCTCTTGGGTAAAAATTATGTTAAACATCTAACACAACTTTCTTGATGCCTTTGAAATTGTCTCTAGTTGGCATTGTTAAGTGAGATCTTTGATGGTCCTCGTCTTTTTCGATTGTATAGCATTCATCTTTGCCAAACTTACTCTGGCACCTAGATTGTATTTTTATATCTTATGTTTGACACATAATATTCTGAAAGCTCGAATTTACACCTATGTAGGTTGTCGCAATTACTGTTTTCTGCTTACTGGTGATTGCCTTCTATGCTTTCTTTGCACCTTTCCTTGGAGGACATTTGTGGGAATACATCTTGATTGGCACTTACACGCCTGTGGTATGTAAAACTCTTCTCTCTATATTTTGAGGCTTTCTTGCCCCATCTTCATTATCTTTAATTTTTTATGTGATTTTAGATGAGTTTATTTGGATGTTTTTATCCCTCCTTTGTGGGCCTTTCTTAATGTGCTTTTGGAGTTCAGAATTTTTGTTTTTGGTCTCTCAATCAGAAGACCGGACTGTTTAGTAGATGCTGTCATAGCGAGTACATTATATTTTGCTTCATGTAGTTCTTTGCAAATGCTTTTTGTTCTCACAAAGGTATATGTCTTGTTTTTCCCTGCTGGCATTGCAGGCACTTCTTGTTTTCATTCTTTATGTCCGGTGTACTGCAATTAACCCTGCAGATCCTGGCATTATGTCAAGATTTGACCCACAGTCCAGGACTCAAACTAACCAGAATAATGGGTTGGCTGCAATGGGCCCCTCTGGACATCTTGATGAAGCTGGTGCTGGTGTGGTTTCCTCTCCATCATCAGCTTCCAAAAGTTCCGTAGCACCAACTTATACTAGTAAGAAAGTCATGGATAGAGATGTGGAGAGAGTAGATACTTCTTCGAATCCCGCCCCCATCACGAGGAAATCCGGTTGTGGAATTGGAGGAATTTTGTGTGTTCTATTTGTGCGTGAAGATTGTCGAAATGAGAATGGTTTGACTGAGCAAGAGGGCACTGCTGAAGATGCTTTGTTTTGCACATTGTGTAATGCTGAGGTAAATCATATGGCTTCATTTTGGTATTACATCTGAGTTTCCTTATGGTACTTACCGAGCAATTATGCATGTTCAGTTTTTACGTGGATATCTGTTCTACTGAGAAAGTTTCTTGGCATTTATTTGGAGCCTTTACATTATATATTTGCTTAGAAAGTTTGTCAGAACCTCTTATCCCTCCATTGTGCATACTTGTTTGCTATTCCAGATCACAGTTTCGTTGAGGAGTTGTGATTATGGATGAAGACTAAGTTGCAAAGTTGAAGGGGTAGAGAAAGATTTAAAATAGATGTGGCAAAGTGGGTCAAGAACCTACTTTTTAATTCAAACACTGAGGCAAGAGAAAATGGATACAATTCTGAAAAATGGGTCACTATAAAATAATAGCCTAGCAAAATGGGATTTCTCGATTTTCCAACATTCTCTCAAGCCATTAGAGAAGAATAGTAACATAATTCCTAAATCACTACAAACCATAAAACCCTGAATACCCATACACTAATCTCTTTCATGTGTAGCTCCCCATTTCCTCTGTCTCATCTCACTTTCTCTCTCTCTCTCTCTCTCTCTCTCACCCTACGACAATTGCTGACTGCTCCAACATGAGATTGCTCTCCACTGCAAGCTGCAAACTTTCCCCTTCCTTCTCTCTCTCTCTCTCTCTCTCGCATGGCTGCATGCTCATATGTAGCAACCCTATGGATATTGTAGACCTCTGGTGACCTCAATTCGGAGGTTGCCTGAGGTAGTGGCCTCACAGCATGGTCGCAGTTGGCAGATACACAAGCACACACACACAGACAACCACACTTACCTGCCAAACCATCATCTTTGGCATCAGGCACTAGCACCACCACTGCCAGCTAGTTGCCTTCTAAGACCATTGCCATGCTAGCCATCAGTACCCCCACGTCCATCAACTAACGGATGTTGCTAACATTGATCAGTTGGCTTGGCAATGGTATAGCCTCTATCTTGAATGAGTATCTGCTACTATCACTGGCACCATGGAACATATTGCAAAAGGATGAGAACTGCTTCTCTGCCATCTGCTGAAAAAACTCCATGCGCTCGTGTATGCTTTTGCATGTGTAAAGTGATTTGTCCCACCATTATATGGTCTGGTGGATGAGACATATCTTCTTTGCTGCAGGTTCGCAAGTTCAGTAAACATTGCAGAAGTTGTGATAAATGCGTGGATGGTTTTGATCACCATTGTCGGGTACAATTTGGAACTTGAATTGGTTTTGACTTGACTTGATGATTAAGTTAACCTATTATTTCTGTTGTCTAATCTCAACCAATATTGCATTGCTGTAGTGGCTTAACAATTGTGTGGGACGGAGAAATTATGTCACTTTCATATCTCTCATGGCTTTCAGTTTGCTTTGGGTGAGTATAGTTAATGTTCATTTCAAATAAATTGTTTCTCAACTGCTAATGTTGCCATTGCTTGTCTCAGCTTGTCATTGAGGCGGGAGTTGGTATTGCTATCTTTGTACGTTGCTTTGTTAACAAGAAAAATATGGAGACTGAAATTGTTGACAGGCTTGGAAATGGTTTTTCTCGGATCCCCTTTGCATCAGTGGTGGTATGTTTCTCGCCAGAAATGTCTTAATTTAGTCATCAAATCTATATATCTAATTTACTATTACATTGCATTCTGGCTGTTTGTACTGCAGTGTATTAGTCATAACATCTATCCCTGATTGACTGTTACATTGTGTGCAGGCTGTTTGTACTGCAGTGTCTATGTTGGCTTGTGTACCTTTAGGTGAACTTTTCTTCTTCCACATGATACTGATTAGGAAGGTGAGCAGATAAGCTTTGTAATTGTAAACAACTATGTTGAATCTCCTGATCGTTTGTAGCTGTAGGGACACTTGTTCTGGAGAAGCTAAGTTTTGATTCAACAGGGGAATTAAACATGCAATTCATATCCTGTCTAATTAAATCTAGGCTAGTGTCAGAATCAGTCAAGAGACCGATTCACGTATCGCTTAAACTAGTGGAGCTGCCAGTTCAACATAATGTTTAAATTCTACACCTAAGATCGAGGTCAAAGTGGCCATCCAGTTTGAGATGGGTGTAGAATGCCCAATTACAAACAGGTTGCATGTTGGAATATTTTTGGTCGTTTTTCTTTTAGTTAGTGTTTAGGTCTGCATTTTGTCTGATATGTAAGAAGTTTATACCAATCCATGAGAAAGTGTTTGGTCCAATGTTTGATGTGCTTTAACAATCCCAGGAAAGTGTGCTGACATGAACTTCAGCTTATTATTCCTAGATTGTTGTTTCATCTTTTATCAAAAGAGTCAGATGATTGGATCAGTTCAACCCAGTATAACTGTTCAGCTGGATCCGTTGAACCAAGGAATGCCAGTTCAATCCATGTTTTTGACCAATTTTGTTTCTTAAGGTTAAACTGGAGCAGGTGTAGCCTGCTTCATGACCAAAACTGCCAGTTCCTACTTGGTTTCAAAACCATTGTTTTGGAAAGCTACTGAAATTTAAAAGAAATAGGAGATTGAATGGTTATTTTTCTTCATTAAACTTATGGTCTGGTTTTCTTCCCTAGGGAATTACAACTTATGAGTATGTGGTGGCAATGAGGGCCATGAGTGAAGCACCTGCACCAGCATCCGTAGATGAGGAACTTCCTAATCTGCTGTATTCTCCATCGGGATCTGCTACAACTGGCTTCAGTGGTGGCAGTTCTCTTGGCTTGCAGTACAAAGGTTCATGGTGCACCCCTCCAAGAGTTTTTGTGGACTATCAGGTACTTCCTCGGTGACTATGATTTTATTAATTTTGGTGCACTTAATGATCCAAGTGAGCGTCATGGCATATCCTTTGCAGCAGATTCCTGTCCCTGTAAGGGCTTTAGATGGCTGACTACGTGGTCTAGCCACTTCTAGAGGGGTTAAATATGAGGTTTTAAATAGGTAGAAAGGAGACTTACAAGTGAGTAAGACTAATTAAGCCCAGCTACGCAATTAGTAAGAATGTTTTTGCTGGCTTTTGCTTTTCTCCCGCAATTTTACACATTTCTTAGATCTTTCAGTCTAAATTGTTAAATTGGGTAACTTGGATTGACGACGGCTCAACTTTGAGATGGCTTTCAATTAATTAACTGATTGTTTTAGAATATTCAATCGGATTAAATAACTGTCCAACAAGTGACAAAATGGTGAGATATCACTTAATTGAAAGTGTTTCCAAACTTAATTAGCCCACAAATAATTTACCGAATCATTTTTACAAAGGTCCAATGCTTTTTCTCCTATGTTCTATATCGTAATGCGCTTTTGCCTTTCCCTACTGATCTGTTACAGGGGTTGGTACCCCCTTGGTAAAACGCTGATATGCTTTCACTTTTTATAATCTGTTTTTCCTCTTTAGGTGCTGATTCTACCTTCATCATCATTCTTCCTCTCGTGTGCGAGTTGAAGTTACTCTTTTTCTTTATGTATTGAATTTCATAGATTTCCGTAGGCAACATTTTTTTCATCAACTTCCCATCCATTCGGCGGGTGGCGTGCTATTTCATGCCATCTTCTTCATGTGCATGGTTATCTTGGGCTGGTTATTCCCTTGTGCGGGTTTCTCGCTTTGATTGCAGAAAAGCATCCTTTCCAACATGCCAATAATAAGCTTCGACAAAGTTGATGGGTTCTTACATAGCTATTATACTGCACAGGACGAAGTTGTACCTCACCTGGAACCTGGAATGGTTCCATCAACTGTGGACCCAGATGCAGCTGGAATTGTAGACAGAGGGCAGAAGGCTCCGAAAAGGCCAGTTCGTATTAGTGCATGGAAGCTCGCCAAATTGGATTCTCATGATGCCATGAGAGCAGCAGCCAGAGCTAGGGCATCGTCCTCGGTATTGCGACCTGTTGATGGTCGGCGTTTACATGATACTGATTTAAGCTCTAGTGAAAACATCAGTGTGAGAAGTAGTGTGAGCACCGACATGGGGGCAAATAAGGAAATTAAAAATGATCTGAGGATGTCTCAGTTTAGGAACTCATTTGCTCCTAGTCAGGGTAGCCAGGAAGAGAGTGAATTGTATACTCAAAGTGCGAGTAGCATAAGCAGTCCAAGCCATGTTCACGAGACTGTTACGCTTAGCCCTCTACCGCAAAGCTATGGTTTGGGTGTTTCAGTTCCTGGAATTGCTCCTGATCGGCCTGTAACTTCTGGGGCAACTTATTCTGGTCTGAACAATCCAGTAACGAATCCTGGACTAGGATTTGATAATAAAACGGTGCAAAAGGGAAGTAGCACTGACCCATTACTCCTATCGGCTCCAGCCCACTCTATTCTTAGAGATGTCAAAAGGACATCAGTTGTTTGGGACCAAGAAGCTGGTAGATACATCTCAGTCCCTGTATCTGCTTCAGAAGCTCGAAATAGATTATCCAATCAAACTTTGGCAAAGCCAAATCCTAGAGTAGAAAAGAATAGTTATGGAAGAAAGCTTCCACAGCAGGAATCTTCATCTTCTGAGGCAGTATCGTTGGTGCAGCAGGCAGAGAAACTCACGTACACAGGGGATTCTATCTTCTTTGGTGGTCCACTTTTAAGCGTCCCGGTAAGGGATAATTTGAGAGCTGAAGGTGGTCAAGGTTCTAGAGAGGCCTTCGAGAGGGTGGCACTGAATTTACCACGTGAATCTCGGTTTAAGCGAGATGCGGCTTCAAAGCAGTTGCCAGTGTTCATCCCAGGGGGACTTGATCAGAAACCTCCATCTGGGTCTGGTTTAAAGTTGTCGTTAGGTGATCAAGTATAGGATTCTGACTCTGAGTGCTTGGTAGTACCTCCTCCAACCATCAAGTTTTGGTGAGCTGAGAAATCGGAATTCACTTGAACATAAGCTGCTTGCGGACACACGATGATTGCAATTTGTGCTGCTGACCAGTTCATTCTGGTGCATTTACTGACAGATTTATCTGTTAGCATCACGGCATATTTACTCTGTTCAGATTTGTTAATGAGAAAGTGCCTGGGGATAGTTCTTCCCTCATCCAAACTGCAGCTGTCTGGTGGCCGCATGTTGTATTGTGATCAGCATTGAGATGTTCAGGGCCAAGTTATATGTTTGTCTCTGTTGAGGAGGTGTGACTGTTGACTTTACTATTTAATCTTGTTTGTACATGTAGTGAACACCCCATTCCATGCGTTGGAGAGCTTCTGCTTTCATCTGATCGGTGTAGGTTGGCTATTCCTCAAGAATGTGCCTGGTACTCCATTAATCGACTTTTGCTGCGGCTTTAGGACCAACATTTGCTTGGTTCCTTCAAGTGTACACAACATGCATATTCTTGAGCGATGATTTCAAATTCTCGTTTGCACTGGCTCAGCATTAATCACATTATCTGTTATATCGCCTATTCTGATTCATCTGTGCACTTTTAGATAATGTATACCAAATATCTTATTTTTCCCCTCACCTCTGCCTGTAACTTCTTCCCATTCCGCTGTTGATGAAAAAGAAAGGCATTCTACCACAATATAGTTGCATGGGCGAACAGGTGATCTTTGCTAGCCTTATCTGTGGCCATGCATACTTTCATGAAATCAAGTTGGTGTTGGAACGACTTTTGTCGATGTAGCTTTTGAGTGAGATTTTCTGAACTTGGTGAACATGCGGGTGGTCTTAGAGCAAATGCAGCGGAAAGCTGGTTGTGGGTGGTTTGTAATAGCTCATATGTGGACCTGTGTTTAATTTGACTTGTTAGTTTATTACTTGCCTAATAGAAGGAGGCTATGTCAATAACTTTTCGCCGAGTTCTCTCTTTGATTTTCCAAATCATTATCTGATTTGAGAGTTAAATGCAGTTTAGTAATCTAATCTCAGCATTGGCTGCTTGATCTCGGGGAAGTCTCCTCACAAGCATCCACAGTGAATGAAATCCATCACATGATGCAAGACCAAGTAATTCGGAATGCAAGATGGGTTCAAGAGGATAGAGTTTTTAACGATGAATTTAGATGACCTTTAGCCACGTTCAGGAATTTGATCTCACGATGTTCAGGGGCAGGACTTTTAGCTTATAACTTGCCTTTTGGTTATTTGAAATCGAGATTTATTCTTTTGGTCGATTGACTCTTTGACTTAGATATTGGGCCCGTTTGGTTCGATCTTAGGCAAATGTCATTGGGAAAATGCAAATACTTTTGAGCTAAAACGGTTTGTGAAAATGCAAATAACATTTAGTAAATTGTAGTTTTAAAGTGCATTGTTAAACGATTTTAACTTAAATACTATTTGGTAAAAATTACATTTTGTAAATGACTTTTGTTAAGTTATATATATATAATTTTTTATTATTTTTTTAACGTAGCCACCGTCGACAGCTAGATCTGGCTGCCGAACAGCCTCGCCTTAGGTCGCTAGACCTCAGGCGATACCTGGGGTTGCGACCTAAGCGGCCGTCTAGGTTGGCAACCTTAGGCGGTGGTTGCCTGGGTTCCTGCGACCTAGGCGATCTTGTTGCTCTCGGACCTTAGGGGACGCTTGGGGTTCGCAACCTAGGCCGCCATCGCCTAGGTCGCGCGGCCGTTGCTTGGGTCGTGCGACCCAGGTGTTGCCTAAGGTCCGGCGACCTCAAGCCACCGTTGCTTAGGTCGCGCGAACCCAGGTGACCACGGCTTGAGGTCGTGCGACCTCAGGTAGCGATCGCTGGGTGGTCGCAACCCCCAAGCGGCGGTTGCCGGGGTCGGGCGACGTCTCAGGTGACGGTCGCCGGCATGAGCAACTCCTTGGCCGGCGATTGTCGGCCTCCGTTTGTTTCTCTAAAGAAGATGAACAATACTGTGAGACTTGCATTCCGAAGATACAACTTTCCAAACTACCTTCAGAGCTACATTGAGCTAAAGGCCTTTAGAGCCATTTGGAGATGCAATTGCATCTTGCCAAAGTCGTCCAAAAAATTGAATCAAACGTGTTTGTATTTGGCCAAACCTCTTTAGAGACCAAAAACTCATTCCAAATGCCGAACCAAATGGGGCCATTGTCATTGTTTCCCTAAGTGCCCGTCTTCAACATCACCCATTCTTGACCGTCGTTTTCTTTTGTCCATTCCGTTTGTCTCCACTGCAAGAAATAGGAGGGGTGGATTCAATGTAAAAACCCATCGAGTTTCTCCATCTGAGGAAATTTGCAGGCGATTCATGCACGAGACCGTTCGATACGGCTTTTCAAAAGGATGCTGCAGTTTTCATATGGTATACTATTAGGGAAAAGTACAAAAAAAAGTTATAAACCTTTTGTATTGGTACAAATTCAGTTCTAAACTTTTTAATTAGACCAATTTAGTCATAAACCTTTTTATATTGGTATCAATTCAGTTCATTCGGCTAATTTAATCCGGAAATTGTTGACATAGCTGCCAGGCGGTCTTATGTGGATAAAATTTATAATTTTTTTAAAAAATATTTTTCATATTTTTTCAATTATAATTTTTTTTTTTTTCCTTTCTTTCTCTTTTTATTATTTTTTTTTTTTCCTTTCTCATTTACCACTTGGCTGGTGAGGTCTCCAGCTGACCATCGTTGGCCATAGGCTGGTTGGGGCGAGGGCCCTCGTGACCTCGCTAGCCACTAACAAGGGTGCGGCAGCCCTTGTCGGCAAAGGGGCAAGGGTTAGGGCCCTCGCTTGGATTTGGGTGGGGGCTGACGCCCTTGTCAGTGACTAGCAAGGGAGTGGGGGCCCTCGCCTTGACCATCTTGTGGCCGACGATGGTTGGCTGGCAACCTTGCCGGCCAAGGAGTAGGAGAAAGGAAAAAGAAAAAAAAAAAAAAAAAAATATAAAAATTTGAAAAAAATATAAAAATTTATAAAATTTGTCCACATGGCGCCACATAAGACCGCCGGTAGCCATGTTAGCAATTTCCGGCTTAAATTAGCTGGAATGACTTAATTAGTACCAATATAAAAATGTTTATGACTAAATTAGTCCAATTGAAAAGTTTAGAACTAACTTGGTACTGATGGAAAATGTTTAGGACTATTTTGGTACTATTCTCATACTATTTAGACACTCGAAGTGGTATTGCCCCCGGTTTTCAGCAATTTTTAAGAAGTTTCCGTCGTCCAAAGTTTAGGTTGCATGGTTTTCAAAACATGTATTATGAAACGTAAGAGTCATGGCAATCACATCACACAATTCGACTGTAGGTTCAGCTGCAGCCGTAAATCTAAATTTGAGGTCCCATTGTAGCGTATTCAAAAATCGTGGTATTCAATTAATTATAGAAGACTAGAAGGACGAGGGGGACGAAATACAATTTGACGTATAGCTGGGGATGAGTTAGCAATTTCTCTTTGCTTTTGCAGCTTTTCCTTGTCTACACAATGGACTGATTCCTACTCTTTAGTTCGCTTTATTAGGGAGTTAGGACGGATGTCATTGTGGGCGGCATTGCGAGAGCCCTTGGTTGACTATTTGTGTAGGTTTGACCTTTGAACTTAAAACTACTAGTCCACGTAACTTTTTGTGGGTATTATTAAAGCAGAAATCCAGCCAAGATCTAGTCATTCTGCTCTGTTCCAGGGCCCCCCCAAACCCACCTGTGCCCACTTTTTATTCATGGTGAATGTTTTCTTTAAAACTTTGTTTGACAAAAAAACTATAGTAATTAGCATCATACTTGTTTCCTAAATCAAAATTTCTCATTCTATTACCGGATCACAGATATATTCACCTGTGAATTATATAAGTTAAGTAGATCTTCAGTGTTAAAATCCTTTTTAGGACTACATTTTGGTAGACTGAAGTTTTGCCACACAGCTATCAGCCGAATTCCAAGTCTAACATTCAACATTCAATTCAGGGGTTCTTGACATAAATATTGCCGTTTTCTAAACGCCACAATTTCAACACCATCAACGCCAAAATGAAAGAAAAAAAGTTCCCATCTAGATTCTTCAAGAAATGATGACTATGAATACTTAGAGATTTCCTTACCGTCACATCTAAGTGCGCTATCTAAACCATTTACAAATCCGAGTCTTGAATTTGGTATCCACTAGAAAATCGAGAGAAATTATCCAATCAATTTTAAACCTATTGTTTCAATTTTGAATTTTCCAATTTTTTAAATTTAGTTTTGAACTTTTTGTGCGGAATTCTAATATAGTCCTTTCGACTGTAATTCGTTGACATGACAATCGACGAATGGATTGACATGTCGACGATTTCAAACAAAAATTGGCCAGAAGGACTATATAGGAATTTTGAGTAAATGTTTAAGATTAAATTGACAAAATTTAAAAATCTAAAAATGAACGGACATTCGTATAATTGTAATTTTCCTCGAACGATCGTCGACATCGCACTACCCTCTAACAATGATGAAGGATGAAATTGTGATTTATTCATTCTCAAGACGACCTCAAAATAAATTTCATGCTTGTACATGCGTGACACACATCGAGTTCTAGTTATGCAAATATATCTATAACATAGCCACGATAAAGAGTACAAGTGCAGCATTCCGACATATAAAAAGCCAATAATTTTTTAAATGTTGGAGCGTTAAGAATGTAGGTCCAGTGTAGTGTCCCAGAAGAGTTCCTGTATCATCAAATGGAACAAACCCTAATTCAAGTTAACTGGTTCCTTAGAGAAATGCCTTTTGGTACATGAAGAAAGGCATGCATTGAGTGCACGCATGTAATTTCTTGCTGCCCCATTATTAGGAGAGCCTAATTTCAAAGTTGCTCCCTCACGATGCTTAGACGCATGAAACTCCAGCTTCTTTTTCTTTTTCTCCTATTTAAGAGGGGAAAATCAGCACATAGCAGTAAAATAAAATAAAATAAAAATTCGATTTTATTACCTTTTTGCTGCCGTTAGTTAATCGGTGCCAATTTTAATATTTTTTTCTTCGAAATATCTTTTATATAATAATAAGCTAGAAAAAGAGGCATTGGAGAGGTACTTCTATTTCTTGTCTCCTATATTATTTTTTGGATTTTTAGGCATCAAATAAATAATTTTTTTACTTCTTTATATTCTATTTTTTGATTTTTTTATATCTCCGCATCATGGAAACTTTATTTATACAGACAATTGTTTTGACCACGAAACATTGGTCGAATCTTGCTGAGAACTCTCTTTAAAAAGAAGAAAGATGGAGATAACTTGAATGGTTGGTGCACATCTTGAAAGAAAAAAAAAATCGATGACGTTAGACAAATGAACTTCCCCCACGAATCCCGAATCTTGAATCTTTAAATGGAGCATTAAACAACTAAAAAAAATAAAAAAAATTAAATCAAGCACGCCTTTAAAAAGAGAGTAAAAATGGAAGACAAGATGACTCTACCCAAAAAACCAACGTTACTTCATCTCAATTGACGATCGATGCTTTACCATAATTTATTATATAAAAGAGAATAGGCGATTGGATGAATAATCGCAAATCCAACCCCTCCCCGCAAATATAATAATTTTTTTCGGAATAACTGGAGCAAATTTTGGGTCAAAAAAAAAAAAAACTATGTAATCAATAATTCAGAGGTACATGAGGTTTCTTAATTATGATGATATTGGGTTCCTTACAAGGGTAATGTTTAACTTACCGATACACGCATGCCCAACCCCCTTTAGTTTCTCTTTGTAACTTTTTCTTTTTTAGAGGGGGAAATACCTATAGTTTCAAAAGTTGTCAGTTTAAGGATTTACTTAAGTCCAAAGATGTCTTAAATTATGATGGTTTGGGGTTCCTGCAAGGGTGTAAATGACAACGAAATGTTTTAAAAGTGGGGCTAAAATAGAATAGATTTATTTTAGTTTTTGGGGAGGTGATTGAAAAGTTGAGTATGAAAGAACCTCAATATACAAAAAGGGAAGAGCGAGTGTCTTTATCAGGCAAGGCCAAATGACAGAGTCGGCATCTGACCCAATCTTTCCTGATGCGCATGGGGAAGGACGGTTTGGTCGGTCGCCCGGTGGCCGCCACTTTGTGACCAAAAAGGCCATCATTTTTTTTTCCTTATTTTGTATCATTTGCCCAATGACCTTCATGTCCTCCACGTCAGCATTGATGAGAAGACCTCGAGCAAGGGACGGCTCTTGATGGACTTTTATTACGGCGGAGTGAGCAAGAATGAATCGAATTGCACACCAGAAATAAATCCCGAGATTATGTACATGTAAAACTGAAATTAGCTAATAAGAAACATCTTTTGATGTAATGGCTGAGGTAGCTGTCTACATTGGTAAGATTGCTTAGGCCAAGAGTGCTACTAGATAGGGGAGTTAATTCGGGGATTTATCGAACATGACCCGGAGAAAATCAGCCACCACGTCGCTGTTTCACCAAAAAGTTTGGAGTTTCCAATTAAAATTTGTAAAGAGTCTTGCAAAATAAGAGATGCTAAGTATATGTACTGAGATTGATCTAGAACATTGGTATTCTAATTGAGGCGACGGATTATTGTTAAGTGTCGAACATGCTTATTTTATATTCTCATGTCAATTTCTTAACTTACTCTTAGGGTTTGTTTGTTTGAAGGGAAACTATTTTTGGAAATTTATTTTTTGATTTTCTAGTGTGTGGACCACCGAAAGTGTATCACCTAGACTGAAAACAACAAGTTTAAGTGGGAGGAAAACGATTTTCTGCTTCTGATAAGAAGGAAATCACTCTCCTAACAAATAAGATCTTTGATTTCATTTGGTTCGTGAAAAATAGATGATTTGAAAAGTAATTCTTGAAAATAATCACTTATATCTTCTTGTAAGAAGGAAATCACTTTTCATAACTCACCAAACAAATAAATACCTTGACTTATTTATTTTTCAAATATCTCTTTTTGACTAATTATTTGCAAAATATATTTTTAATATTATTAATTTTTCGCAAAACAAATGCATCATTTAAAAAGAAAGCGTTTTACTTTAACGTGAAATTTTGAGCGAAACGGACGGGGAGTGGTCGTGAAATGACGGCGGCTGAAACGCCAGCAAGCTGAGCTGAGGGGCACGACTGTAAAATGGAGGCAGACGTGGGGTGCGAATGGGAAAAAGCACGTACATAGAAGGAAAAACAAAGAAAAAGGGGTTGGGGTGGGGAGGGGAGGGCGGCGCTGCGGCAGCGAGCAGGAGAGACCCGGTGGACCCTACTGCGCGCTCCGTCGGATGGGGCTGTGGCGGGGCGGTGGGACCCGCATTGGGGGGGTGGACCCCACGCCACTCAGAAGAAGGAAGTGGACTCCTCCTACTCCTGCCCCTTCCCCCTTCATATTTCAACCATCTCTTCTTTCAATTCCATTCACCAGCACCAGCACCAGCACCAGCACCACCGCCATCATCATCAATCCCCCTCTCCTCTCTCTCTGCGTCACTCCCCTGTTCTGCGAAGGAAAACAGAGCGAGAGGAACCCAGCACCGCCCGATCGGAAACGCCTCCCGCACACCCCTCTCTCTCTCTAAGGCAATCTCTCTCTCCCTCTCTCTCTCTCGTTGATTCCGCTTTGGCTTTTTTTTTGACCGTTTTGCTTCGTGCCGTCTTGCGGCGCGTGATATCGTTCCGTCGCCGTCGTCGGCGTCGGCGGCGGCGGTGTCGGAGGCGGCGGCGGCGGCGTGTGCTGAGCTTTGTGTGCCGTCCCGTGCATCAGTTGGCGGATTCCCCGATTCCGATCGGCGACGCGATGGACGTCATCGCCCGTCTCGTACTAGTGCGTGTGCTTGCTGCGTGACCGCGTCCTGTTTAGTCTTCGCGCGCCGGGAGCACGGCCGCGGCCGATCGCCGGTAATCGCTCGATCGGATCGAAGCCGCCGAGTTGAACGTGGATCGCTGGTCCTAGTTCCGTCGAACTTCTCGGCCGGCTCGATTTTGATCTGCCGTCCGGGTTTCGCCATTCCCCTGTTTCTCCTCCGTGCCTTTTTTTTTTTTTTTTAACGTCTCCTTTCCGTCTCGCTAATATCTAATCTTCCGGTTTTGGTAAAAAGTTTCGTCTGATTTCGTCGCTCCCTGTTTTCCCCACCCCTGTTTTGATCTCGATGATTCCGATCCTTCAATCTGACAAGCTTTTTTCTCCACCGCACCTGCAAATTCCGATCAGATTCACTTCTCCGATACCTTCACTCGCACGGAATCTTCCTTCTTTGATCCCACTCAATCCATCGTTTGTGCTCGGACTCTCCGCGGTATAGGCGCGTGTTTCCTGATCAAATCGCATCATCGCACGCCATTTCTCGCTACTCTGAAGATCACCACTGTCTCTCCACTTCTGGAACACCGTCCGCTGTAGCCACACTTCCTTTCGGTTTCTACGACCGTACGAGCATATACAGCAGTGGGCGATTAGCTGTCCCTCTCCTGTTCGAGGGTGGCTTTTCTCTGTAGGCGGGGGCGCTAATCAGTCAATTAGTCAAGGAGGAATCGATGGTTTTTACGAGGAAGGCGGGGAAGGAATCGTTGTGTCTCTCTGTTTGTGTGATTGAGCTGGCCACGCGGTTAAAAAACTCTTCTCGAAATCCATGGGAAAAAGCGAGGAAAAAAGCTAAAGGGCTGTGAAGAAAAAGGAGAGAGGAATCTGGGGCCACCTCGATTATGGGCTCCACCCACTAATGCTTTCTTTGGTTTATGTGTTGAAAATCGCACAGACAGCCATTCCTGGCTTGTTTTATTTACTTGGAAACTATTTCTTCCTTTCCCGTGGGACCCCGCCCGGCCCCGCCCCGGCCCTGAGCTTTAGGATCTATTTACGGTTGAACCATCATCGGTCAGTGCTTTTGCTTGTCACCGAGTGTTTCCTCCCCCCGCAAAAGGAGCGCCGCTGCTTTCCATCGTGGTAAGCAGCAAAGGCCTTCCTACTGGGTCGAAATGATATAAAGAAAAAAAATGCCAATTTGTCGTGTGGAATTGGATCTTTTGCTGAAAATAGAAGGCTGGGTTGGTGTGCGTCGCTGTCTTTAGCCCTGGCTTAGGTTCGGAACTTCGGATTGCGCACGTATGGCGAGTATCTCGCGCCGTACGGTGGATTTTTTTTTTCTTTTTTCTTTTTTAACGTGGATTGCGGAAAGGGCAGTAATTTAAGTGGAAAGAGACGGGGTAACAGCACGAGATCGAGACATTTTTTGTGCTGACGCCGCTTCACCTTCCGGTCTGCGATTGTTCGGATCTTGGATTGGTCCGCCTGACGGCATCACATGTATGCGTAGATCACGAGACCGGGGGTAGTCTGACATTGAGCGTCGCTGAGAGTTTTAGACACTGTTACAACGAGAATTCTTTCTCTCTCCCTTTTATTTATTTATTTATATATTCTGGAGTACAGTGATGCCACGTGTGATCTCATGATGTGTTCTAATGATGCTAATGATTTCCTTCCTATATATATATTTTTTTGGTCACAAGATTTCCTTCCTATTTTTTTTCTTTGATAAGATTTCCTTCCTATTTAGAGAGAGCAATTCTTGCTTGCTTCCCTTTTTTTTTTTTTACTCTTGTCGTATTGTCACCTCTGATCTCTCTCTTTATATGGCATCCTCACGCATTGCCATCCGTCGATGTCTAGAAAAAAGGTTATTTTAGTTTGACGTGGGCCTTCCACTATCTAGCACGATTTGCTCTCAATATGGTCGTTGTAATTTATTGCACGAGACATAGAATGGGTCTTTTTGGGTTATTGAAGGACATGGATTTCTTCCCAAAAAATTGCATAGATTTCTTCCCAAAAAATTGCATAACTTTCTATCGAAATGCAGAATTTATTTTATACTTTCAAGTGTTATAAGGAAACTTTACATGCTTGTAGATTATTTTGGATTTTTAATACTATATATGAAAAGGTTTCGATAGGGGATGAAAAATGGTGGCAGATTATAAAGCGGTGTACCCTTTAGAGTTTTAAAGTACATAAAGACTGGCAGCTGAGAATCTTGAGGAGGTGTCATCGTGGCCTTTGCATGTGTGTCTGATTTGGATGTGCGAGATTGAAGGGACCCCGCTATAGATCCCCCGTCGGTGTTGTCGGTATGCTGTACGAATCTTGGTTGGTGTGGCTGGTGCCTTAGAGATATCCGTGCATTTTGCATTATCCGAGATCATTCTCTTCTTTAAAATAGTTTTTTTAAACTACAGATCTGGAAGAATTGATTTTCATTTGCTATTTATTGCGACAAATATGATTTGGTTTTTCTTTAAATTAAAAAATTTAAATTTAAAAAAAAAAAGCAAAAATTTGATGCATACATACTCCATATTTTTTTTTTTTTTGAAATTTGAACCGTATTATCTATTTTGATGGGATGGTTAAATCAAAATGAGTACGGGATTTGAAACAAATGAATTTATTTTTTATATTTTCTGTTTCAATTGTCTAGATGTAGGTGTACATCTTTTTATGAGTAATGCAGGTGTACAAAATTCAAATTATATTATATATATTCTCTTTTTTTTTTTTTTGATTGAGGAGCTGATATATGTTGAACGATTGAGATTTGCAGCATTTTAATCTAGGGGTGAAAGTTTATAAGACATGATACCTCCTAAGGACTGAAAAGACTCACATTTTATCTGTCTTGTTACTTGTATTTTCTTAGAACATCTTTAGAAAATAGAAAAGGAATAGCCTATTCGTTTTTACATCCGATTGTGTCATCTTGTACGAAAAAATATCAGCCCTCCTCTCGATCCAGTTGTGTTATGGCCTTTTATTCGTTGTGCTTCTACTTATTTTATATTGGCATTGCATTGCATGGAAGTATATGTTAACACCTCGTCTTTACTGAACTTGGTACGACTTGGTGCATATACAATTTTCATTCCATCAACTCATTTGGATTATATAGTTGCCCATGAGATAGTTTAGCTGAATATTCCCACAAACTGATGTTCAAATGTCCTGCATGGTAACGAGTTTTGTTTGCTCAAAGTCATCAAAGGCCATCATTCATGGGCATATAAGATCTTTATTAGTTCTCCTGTAATCTGTGGTTTTCTATTCTTGTTTTCCAATTATGTTTTTCATAGCTAATTGTAACTTGGGAATGAATTTGCCAGGCATTCTGGACGAACGGAAAGGGGTACTTCTAGCTTCCCTTAGAAATGGATGAAAAGACAACAGCCAGTCCAGTTGTTCCTGTCACTAAAGCCATTGATGAAAGCGAGATCAATGCCGATCTTGTTAAGGTAGCTATTAGACTACATTCCTCCCCACCCTTTTTTGGCTATACGCCTTATATTATATATTGATGTTGAATTTAACAACTTTAATATGGGCTTCTCAAGTCACTCACTCACTCTCATTTCCCCTTAGCATTTACTTAGGATGAGTTTCTGGACATTCTGCAGATGGAAGAAGTTGATAATCTGTTTTATATTTTGGCTACCTTCGTAGTTCTGATCTGCTGTTCTCAGAAAAAGCTAAAGATGGGTAAAGCAATTGCCCTTGCAGTTGTATTTGTAGTTATATGGCGATTACTATCATTTCCTACTTAAAAGAATTTGTGAATTACTCTTGAAAACACAAATCTTAAAGTGATACTTCCCTCCCTTTTTATTAAAAAACTGTATTGCCAAGGACAATCTGTTCCTTGGATATAGTTGTTACAATATTTTGAGCTTTTAGTTTTGGGGAGGATCATAAAAGGGGACCTTTGTGAATGTATTCAGTGGTACTTATATGAATAATGATGATCTTACTATAGGCTCTAAATGGAGACGCGCCTCCTGCTGCCAAGGAAGGAAAAAAAGAGGAGGAGGAAACTGCCTTGGACGGTGAATTCATTAAAGTAGAGAAAGAGTCGTTTGAAGGGAAGGACAGTCACCACATGGTGGAATCAGCTTCATCGCAGCACGATACATCTTCTCTTGAGAGAAGTTCAAGTAATTCTGTCCGTGAATTGCTAGAAACCCAAGAGAAGATGAAAGAGCTAGAGATTGAATTGGAAAGAGTGGTTGGCGCATTAAAGCATACCGAATCTGAGAATATTCAGTTGAAGGATGAGGTCTCACAAACAAAGGAGAAGTTGGAGATAAGTGGAAAGAAGTATGAAGAACTTGAACGCAATCACAAGAAATTGCAACAGCAGATTATTGAAGCTGAAGAGAAATATGGTCTTGAACTTAGCACTTTGCAGCAGGCTTTACAAGCCCAGGAAGCGAAATACAAGGAGCTGATCAATGTGAAAGAGGACTTTGATGGTCTTCAACTTGAGCATGAGCACTCAAGGAAGAGGTTGCTAGAGTTGGAGCATGAGCTCCAGTGCTCGGCAGGTGAAGCACGCAAGTTTGAGGAGCTGCACAAAGAAAGTGGCTCACATGCTGAGTCTCAGACGAAGAGGGCCTTGGAGTTCGAACAACTTCTGGAAGTAGCAAAGCTGAGTGCAAAAGAAATGGACGATCAGATGACTTCCCTGCAGGAAGAAATGAAAGGCCTCTATGACAAGATAGCTGAAAATCAGAAAGTGGAAGAAGCGCTTGAGAAAACGACAGCAGAACTTTCTGCTGTCCAGCAAGAGCTGACGCTTTCAAAATCACAAACACTGGAACTCGAGCAGAGACTTTCTTCGAAGGAAGGTGCCATAACTGAGTTGATGCAGGAGTTGGACTTGATAAAGGCTTCTGAATCTCAGGTGAAGGGAGATCTTACAACCCTTCAGGATACTTTGGAATCTGTGAAGGATGATCTTCAAGCGAAGGTTAAAGAACTGGAGCAGATCAAATTAAAGCTGGAGGAGGAAATGAATATGAGGGGAACATTTGAAGGTCAGTTCAAAACCCAGGAGGTACAGTTTTTGGATGTACAAGAAAAGTTGGCGAAACTAGCCACCGAGAAAGAAGCTATTGAGGCAACTGTGGGTGATCTCAATGCTAATGTGGCGCTCATGAAGGATCAACGTGTGGAACTTGAAAGCAAATTGAAGCTATCAGAAGACAACTTCTCCAAAGCAGATTCTCTTCTGTCTCAGGCATTGTCAGATAATGGAGAACTTGAGCAGAAGTTGAAATCCTTGGAAGAGCTCCATCATGCTTCTGGAGAAGCAGCAGCAGCAGCTACACAGAGGAATGTTGAGCTTGAGAGTATTGTTCAAGCTTCGACTGCAGCAGCAGAAGAAGGAAAGGCCCAAATGAAAGAGCTAGAGGTGCATTTTATAGCAGCAGAACAGAAGAACAAGGAGCTGGAGGAACAATTGAATTTAGCAGTACAGAACTTTGCTGCTAAGGGGTCAGAACTCACTACCACACTGAGAGAATTGGAGGGGGCAAAGGAACAACAAAGTACTTTAATAAAGGAATACCAGGATAAAATTAAGCAGTTGGAAGCTTCCCTGAGCCAGTCATCTATGAGACATTCTGAACTTGAAGAGGAATTGAAGAGCATTGTGGGAAAATGTGCTGAACATGAGGACCGTGCCAAAATGACCCATCAGCGTAGCCTTGAGTTGGAAGATCTGATTCAGATCTCTCACTCCAAAGCAGACGATTCAGGCAAAAAGGTGAGTGAATTGGAATTGTTACTTGAGACAGAGAAATACAGAATTCAGGAGCTTGAAGAACAAATAAGTTCTTTGGAAAAGAAATGTGCCGATGCAGAGACAGATTCCAAGAAATTCTCTGACAAGGCATCTGAACTAGCATCAGAAGTTGAGGCATTCGAAGCAAGGTCTTCAAGCTTGGAAATTGCACTGCAAACAGCTCAGGAGAAAGAAAAAGAGCTGACAGAGTGTTTGAATGTGGCTATGGAGGAGAAGAAAAGGTTAGAAGATGCATCCAGCAGTTCCGCTACGAAGCTTGCTGAAACAGAAAATCTATTAGAACTTTTGAGGGATGAATTGGGTTTGACACAGCAGAAGCTAGAGAGCATTGAGAGCAATCTCAAGGCTTCTGGAATTAGAGAGAGCGAAGTCCTGGAAAAGCTTAGGCTTGCGGAGGAGCAAATGGAGCAACAAGTGAAATTGTTGGAACAAACTACATCGAAAAACTCAGAGCTTGAATCCTTGCATCAATCTGTAACTCGGGATTTCGGGCTGAAACTTGAAGAAGCAATGACAAGCTTCTCCAGCAGAGATTCTGAGGCAAAATCTCTATTTGAGAAACTGAAAATTCTTGAAGACCAAGCAAAAGGTTATGAAGGTCAAGTTGCTGAAGCATCGGGAAAATCTGCCTCTTTGAAGGAAGAATTGGATCAGAGTGTGATGAAAGTGGCTCTTTTGGAGGGTATGGTGGAGGAACTCAGAAAGCAGATTGCGGAAGCGGAAACTTTGAAGGAAGAATTGGAACAGAGTGTGATGAAAGTGGCTCTTTTGGAGGGTACAGTTGAGGAACTCAGAAAGCAGATTGCGGAAGTGGAAAATAAGGCTTCACAATCCCTTTCAGACAATGAGCTGTTGGTCGAGACTAATGTCCAACTAAAGAACAGGGTTAATGAACTCCAGGAATCACTGAACACGGCAATTTCTGAGAGGGAAACCACTGCTCAGCAGCTTGTTTCGCATGTCAGCGACGTTAACAACCTGAAAGATCAGCACTCTAGAGCTATAGAACTTCATACAGCTAGCGAAGCTCGCATACTGGAGGCAGAGAAGCAGTTGCAAGAAGCTGAACTCAGTTTCAGTCAGAAAGATACAGAAGCGAAAGAGTTAAATGAGAAGCTCATTGTTCTGGAAGGCCAAATAGAAGCATTTAAAGAAGAAGCTCGTGAAGTATCAAAGACTACTGAAAAGCAAAAGGTTGAGCTGGAAGAGACCCTATTGAAGTTGAAGCATTTGGAAGATGTTGTCGAGGAACTACAGGCCAAGTCAAGTCAGGCACAAAAGGAGAATGAAGGGTTAGCTGAGGCCAACCTAAAACTTGCTGAGGAATTGGCTGCTTATGAAGGCAAACTCAACGATTTACAGGTGAAATTTTCAGCAGCAGTAGCTGAGAAGGATGAAGTTACTGGGCAGCTTCAATCATTGGAACTGCAGCTTACTACAGAGGGGCAAACACTGAAATCTCAGGTCTGATGTTCTTATCTCAGCATATCATATCAAATGATCACAGTGGAATTTCCTTGAATGGTTTTTCGTAATAGAAGTTTCATTTCGTTTTGTTTTGTTTTGTGCTATAGATTAATTCACTCATGGAAGAGAAGAACTTGCTTGGTGAAACATATAGTAATTCAAAGAAAGAACTTGAATCTTTGATGTTCCAGCTGGAAGAACGAGCAAAGGAGAAGCAAACAAGTGAAGATACTTTGCAATGTGAAATTGAAAATCTTAAGGCCGAGATCCTGGAGAAGTCTGCGCTGCAAACTCATCTCAAGGAACTTGAAGAGGTGATCGCTAAGAAGTCCATTACCGAAGAGGTTAGGAAATCTGAGTACTGTTTATTTGTTCTAATTCATGTGAGATCACAAGACGCCACCAGCAATACTAGTTCGCTGGAAATAGGTGTCTTTTGCCATACTTCAAAGCACATCTTTTGACTGGATATTTGGACCAGTAAATAATTGGAGTTTCTGTTATTCACTGAAGCAGAGGGCACGAGCGGAAGCAGAAACACTTGTGGAACGAGAAGCATCTTTAAAGGAGTCCCTTGAAAAACTTGAAGAGAAAAGCAAAGCGGTCGTAACTCTGGAGCAGCAAGTCACCGAGCTTGAGCACAAATTACAACAAGCGGAAGCTAAACTACTAGAAAAGGTCAGTTTCTTCTGGGAAAAGAAAGTTCATTTTTTTAGGATGAAGCCATCCAATGTAAACAGGAAAAATACAATTCGGTGCAAATTCATGCCGTGCTACAGTAGATTGAGTGTAAGTGCATTCAAACAAGTTGCTGCACTCTGAAGAGGGGGTCATATGCAACTGAAAGTATATATAAGTTGGCCTAAAATCCTCTTCTTTCCATAATGTCCTTGAGCCACCATGCTCTTTCTTTGTAATATGTATGGATTGTCGGCATTCACATACCTTTTCCCAGTAGTGATTTGTTTGTGTTCCAACTTTGTTGGTTTAGTTTCCTTAGGGCATCATGAACTTGCTGACAATCAATGTCTTCTTTTCGCAGGACACTGCTGCTAGTGGAGTCGAACCACAGAATGCAACTGAGATAAAGTCCAGGGACATTGGATCGCCTGTCTCGACCCCATCCAAAAGGAAGAGCAAGAAAAAGGTCGAACCGTCGCCTCCTCTGGCCTCGACCTCTTCACAGACACAAGCTCAGGCCCACGACACGTCTCCCTTCATGACCTTCAAGCTCATCCTCGGAGTTGCCCTCTTCTCCGTCGTCCTTGGGATCATCCTGGGAAAACGGTATTAGCTCGGACTCGTCCCCGCCAAGCAGGAATGGTTTGCTGTCTCGGTTTGAAGTTTTGATATTTGGTTTTCCATTTTAGTTGCGAATTTATTCATCTATTATTTCGTTTTAGCCTGCTTCGGTTTGCAACGGGCTGGTCGGAGAGCCTGTTTTCTGCATGGTCTGTAGTGTAGGGTCGAAGCTGGTCGGGGAATCTATTTTTCATTCATTTCCCTTGCCCTTATGCACAGAGAAAGCGGTCCTCATGGATTCGATTGAAATGTTGTCGTTGGTTGTATGTAGCTCTTCCTGGTTTCTCCTGAATGTGATTAAAGTCTTTTTGAGTATTTCATCTGTCGAGTTATGAACATGCTTTCCAAATCAAGGGGAGCAGTCTGAGTTGGTTCATTGCGGAAATCAGCTTGATACGGTGTGGGGTCCGATTCTAGGCTGGTTCTCGTGTGAATGAAATCTTATTTTTGATTCCCAATTCATGGAAATGTCTAGGACTTATTGAATAGAGCTGAAGGTGGTTCTATCCACAAATCCATAAAGACCAATTCCAAATCCCATTTTTTGAACCGATCATTATTGCGTCAAGAGTTTTGCAAAACCAAGATCGCTATGCAGTTGCATTCTAGGTTTTCTTGAATCTTCTTTATTTTAAGCTCAACCAGTATATCGTATAACGAGTCTGGAGTCGCGATTAGCTCAATACCCAATGTAATCAAACTTAAGTCCAAACGGACTATTTCAATGGCAATATTCGACAGAATTTTAACAGGCGGTACGTAACATTTGAGCGAGATGGAAGTTCGTGCGTCTATTTTTTTTTTTTTTTTTGGGGGGGAGAAGGGTGGTGCTGAATTTCGAAGTTGGTGTGGTCAAATTTGTCCGATGGACGAGAGTTTGTTTTTAAGCAAAGAAATGGTTTTGAATAGAAGTTGAAGTAAGAGACACCGTTTGGTGGCTGAGGGCTGAATACAAATTTCCATTCCCCACCTAAAAGAAGAAGAGATATTGTGTGGTGGTTGCTTGTATGCTCAATCAATGAAAGCTAAGTTAGGGGCAAAGCTCAGTCTTCTGGACGCCTGGTTTGGGACCATCTACGCCATCTGGTTGAAATAACTAGACTCCCCCAGTTATTTATTTTTATTTTTATTTATTAACAAGCCCTTTCAATTTCCTCATTCTAAGTGGATTAGGGTTAGCTGCCCATGCGATGGCATTTTGTTAGGAATCATAGGTTTTTGTGTTTGGCTGAACTAAACCTTGCCTAGTTGGATGATCTGATTGGATTATGATGCCAACTACGGGTGCCTTTTGTTGTGCGGGAAATGAATAATTTGGAAAGTGTTCTTTTCAAAATGGTCGCTTATATCGCTTACGAAAATGAACGAACGAAAGAAATTTTCTTTGTCCAAAAAAATATTTAGATAAAAATTACTGTGGATAATGAAAATATTCCTTTTTGATTGATAATTAAATCAAGTGATATGAGGGATATTTTTTAGGGAAAACGTTTTCCAACTTATTTGTTTATCACGAAACTGACAGAGCCTGCATCTTGTCGGATTTAGAGTTGTTTTTGTCGTGCTGCGTCGAATTCGTGCTTTCTCGAATGTTCCCATTGGCTTGGTTGGTCGACATAAACGAAATCGAAACGATAAAAGTGAACATCGGGCATGCAAAATGGAACAGATTCGAACCCACCCGTCGGTTTAAATGGAGAAAAATAGGTTTTGGAATTCTGGTATTCATTGCTTAAAATACTTGTTTCCCGCATCTTTTACTACGTAGATGTTCCTAACGATTATAATACTTCGAACTTTGAGAATATCTCGCGATGACGTCGTGCGCGTTGCCGTCCTTGATTTCCTGTGTTACTTTTTATAATTTATTTATTTTTTCAATAAATCCTGACTTATAATACTATAACCAATTCAATCCTAAAAAAATTACAAAAATCGTTCACATTAGAGCCGGTTATGCCATCTTAGGATGGCTAGCGTCCACATTAGTGACCTCCGCCTAAAATTAGCCGGTAGGACCATATTGAAAAATCGTCAAAAGATTAATGATTAAATTGTCTCATTTGAAAAATTTAAGACCAAATTGTTCTTAAGTTTGAGACTTTTTGGATAATTATCTTTATATTTTGATCTCTTGCAAATGTATTGGCATGTTTAGAGGGATTTACCTTCTTCCTTACATGCTTATTTTGGTAAACTTCTTAGTCCCCTAACTCTATCTAAAAGTGAGAAGATTTGGAGGGATTTGAGATTAACTAGTGTTTCAAGCTTTCTTTTTTCAAAAGACATTGCATTTCCTTTCTTTCCCCTTCAACTCACCCTACCTTCTACCAAATAAATGATAACGTTAATCCTTCATTCTCTCTTCCTGAAAGGTTATTCGGATTATTTCTCTTCATTTGATGTTACTCAATACGTTTTCTTTCAATTTTGTCCGATATTTATGGCTTTTTAATTTTCTTATTGATAAATAAAATAAAGAGGAGGGAAGGATAGAAGTGTAATTTCACAAGTACCACATCATATGTGCGAGATCTTATGATATTATTCATAGCTAAGATCGACAGTCAAATAGCAGCTCTAGTGATTATTTGAGTAAAATTGTAATCTCAAATAGCATTAGAAAATTATTTTAGCATAAACACCATTAGTAAAATCCACATTTGTAAAGAGCTTTTGCTTTTTTTTTTTTCTTAGTCTGAAAATTAAATTCGGGGTAGGTTGGCCATTGGCCAACCACCGACCAACTGTTGTACGACTAGATTTGACCTCTGAACCATTAGATCTCATCATCGGATGACCAGATTTAGCTTTTCAATGGCTAGATCTAGTAGCCTAAGGTTGCAACCTCAAGTGACGCCACCTGGGGGCACAACCCAATCCGATGAGATAGAGAAGTGATTGTTGACATAGTGAACTTCTAGGACGATAAGGAATGGATCAAGTTGCATGTCGAATAAGAGGAATATTGCTAGACGAAATGCATCAACTCTGACGAGGATGTTAATAGTTCAAGAAGATATTTGTGATACCTCAATTCCAACATTTGATGGATGAGGTCTTTGTGATGTTATTCAGAAATAAGAATCACTTTCCGTATAATCACAAGCTTGTATTGTTATTCCAACTCCCGTTAGAAAATTGAACTGGTAAAAACTTAACAAAATTTATAACTGGAAAATTCTTAACAAAAGGATCGAGCAAACTCAACACAACTATTCCACTTCTTGAATAACCCCAAGAAGGGTCATGTTATGCCCTATTTTGGATACGAAAATACTAGAAAAATTGGTCGAGAAGTAGTCTTTTTGAAAGCTTAACCCAAATGAAACTGTTTAAGTCGGTTATGGCCTCGGTTCAACGTTCCCAAGGGACTTTGGGCTTTTAATCCTCCAAAGGCCATTGGAGAAATATTAGGCATTTGACAAGCAATTTTTAAACTCCATTGACCAAATGTCAGTATTGGGAATGCTAAAAACCCAGTGCAGGTCCGAACTTGCTTTTGGAATTACAAGTCTACAGTTCATCTGCATAATTGTTCGTCTCCTTCCTTGTTCATTTTGTCTTCCTTGATTTGCTGCCTAAGAGTTGAGCTTCTCCAACGATTGCCACCACCTTTGCCTGGGGGTTGCGTGTCCCTAGCAACCACAGCCTGGGGTGGTGCGACCCACAATACAAGTGATGCCACCTGAGTGCGTGACCTCAGGCGGTGTTGTTGCTTGAGGTCGTGTGACCATAGGTGGCAATGTCTCCTAAGGTTGTGACCTTAGGCCGCCAGTTCTGGTGGTCCGGAGGCCAGATTTGGCCTCCGCGACCTCAGGCGACAATGTTGCTTGAGGTTGTGCCCCCAAGTGGCGTCACTTGAGGTTGCAATCTTAGGCTACTAGATCTAGCCATTCAAAAGCTAAATCTAGTCATCTGATGACAAGATCTAATGGTTCAGAGGTCAAATCTAGTCGTACAACCGTTGGTCGGCGGTTGGCCAATGGCCAACCTACCCCGAATTTAATTTTCAAACTAAGAAAAAAAAAAGCAAAAGCTCTTTACAAATGTGGATTTTACTAATGGTGTTTATGCTAAAGTAATGTTCTAATGCTATTTGAGATTACAATTTTACCGAACGGTGTAACATTTCGAAAAAACCCTCTATCTCAAACGTATTTGTATTTTTCCAAAGTCATTTCTCAAAAACCGAACCAAATGTACCCTACGTCCTCTTTCAATGGCACCTTGTGTAAATGGCCAAAGTTTATAGGGCTAATCAATTGAACTTTCCCCTTGATATCTTGGACGTCTTGGTAAAAACATCTCGACACTTTCGTCGTGTTTTACTAAAGGATGATTTTGACATGTTGTAGTCAATTCTTTGACTAGATACCTGATAATAATAACTCATATAAGGGGGCTACCACTAGATTTTTTTTACTAAATGTAGCATGAAAATCCAAATGTCTCATCGGCTTGGAGTTATGTATGTCGTATATTCAAATCCTATGGATGTCGTATGTTCAAATCCCATCAGTACTTACATATGAATATTATTTGCCAATGGGCATACCAAAGATAAGGTCATATATTATGATTCCTTCGGTGTCCTTTGTAGACCTCGGGCGATCGAATTCAGACAAAAGCACTATCTTCTTTCGGACATGTTCCATCAATCGAACCCAAAATTCAAATAGCCAATTACTATATAACATGGATACACATTTTTTTAATCTCCACAATGAACCTAGCAAAGATCGTACAACTCTACTTTTCCAAAGCTTGTTTGAATCCCCAAAAAAAAGGGGGGCAGGAAAAAGGGATAATCTAATCACATTGCTCGCCTACATATGTATAAAAAAGCGACCAAATCTTCAAATCCCCAAAAGTCACGGGGGTCTCTCTCTTTGTTTACCAAAGAATAGAAATTTGATTCTTTTATTCCTAAAATTCAGGAGCTATAAACAATTTAAAAAAAAATAAAAAAAAGAAGACCCTTTTCGGTCTTTACAAAATTGGGTTTTTCGTTTTTTTTCCCCGACAAATAAATACAATTTGCCCTACTAATCCCTCAAAAGAATTACAACAACAACAACAAAAGCGAACGAGATTTGCCTTCGCTTCGGAATCACCGTTGTCCGAACGCTAATCCGCCTACCATTCGAGCCTCCCGAGGAATTCATCGGCTGCTTTTGCACGTACGGCAGCGCCCGTGCACCGATGTCCGCATCGCCCAATCACGGGGCCGAATTTCCTTAATACGCCTCGAAATCGACGGATTTGGACACGCGCTCATTATTTAAATGACCGCCCGCGTCGTATGCCATCGTTACCCAGAGACCTCTTCGTGGCCGTCCGATCTTGATGGGGGCCGCATGGGGAAGAAAAGGGTAAGGTCAATCGGACGGTAACGGCTGCCACGCGGACGCGGTCAACAGCGAGAGGTCCTTCCAGCCCAGCTTCAGGCAGCCGCCCTCCTCCACCAGCGTGTAGCCCTTCCACGGGAACATCCCGAGCAGCAGCCCAGCCTGCGCCGCCGGGTTGCCCGCCAGCGAAACGGGCCGGAACCCGACCTGCCTGAGCTCCTCCCCCCACCGCTCCACCTTCACCTCGCCGGTCCGCTTCGGCCCGCCGACCGCCACGATGTTCCGGATCTCGCACCCCAGCAGCTGCTGCTCCACCACGTGCCGCTCCACGCTGTCGCCGTCGAGCCCGTCCCCGAGCGCGTCGAACAGCGCGCTGTAGTAGTGCAGCGCCTCCACGAAGCGGCCGAGGAAGTTGCCGCCGTGGCTGAGGTCCTGCTCGACGGTGGTGATCAGCTTGGGGCGGAGCAGCGACAGCAGCCGGAGGGTGGCGAGGTCGCTGCCGGTGATGTCGTATAGGCAGTGGTGCATCCAGTGCACCACGACGGCCTCCCCGGGGCGGACGGCGAGGCGGCCCGGGTCGGGCAGGCTCCCGATCTTGCCCTCGACCGGGTTGAACTCGAAGGGCAGGCCGAGGGAGCTGGCGAAGTCGGCGAGCCGGCGGCCGGTGGAGCCGAGCAGCTCGGAGCAGGACCCGAACCCGGTGATCCGGACGGACCGGATCTTGCGGGACCGGGAGGCGAGGATGTGGAACAATCCGGGCCACTGGAGGCCCTGCATTATGTCGAGGTCGATGACGTGGACGCGATCCTCGCCGTCCAGGGCCTGGAAGATGGCCTGGTTCGCGGTGAAGTGGGAGAACTTGACGAGCGGGGAGATGGAGTTGTAGGACTGGAGCGCGTGGAAGATCCGCTGCGACTGGGCGAGGGCCAGGTCCCGGCCGGCGAGCGGAGCGTACGACCCGAGGAACGAGCTGACCACGCGCGCCTGCAGCGCGTGCCCGAAGTAGGCCGCGACCCGCTCCGGCGACGACCCGAACGGCGACGAGAGGACGGAGATCTCCGGGAGCAGGTCGTTGGCGTCGGCGAGGTTGTCCATGGCGACGCACTCGGCGCACTGGAGGAGGAGCCCCAGGAGCCGCAGTCCGCTGCCCTCCCCCTCGTCGGCCGCCGGCGACGGCTCCAGCTCGGCCTCCTCGGCGGCGCCGGCGGCGGCGGCCTTCTCGCCGGAGACGGTGGCGTCGTCCCCGCCGGAGAAGTGGGTTCGCTTCGAGGAGGAGGGGCGGTCGTCGCCGGAGGAGGGGGAGCCGGCGCCGGGGAGGTCCCGGTCGCGGTCGGGGCGCTTCGTCTTCATGGAGGAGGAGGAGGAGGCGGGGCGGAGGAGGGCGGCGGGGGTGGTCGAAGAAGAAGCGATGGGGGATTGAGGGACGAGGGAGCTCTGAAGCATGATCGATGGGGAGTCAAGGTGGGGGTGGGGAGGGGGAGGTAGAGAGAGAAAGAGGGGGAGTCGGAGTCGGAGTGGGTGGGGTAGAGAGAGAAAAAGCCGGGGAATTGTCAGAGAGAGAATCTGAAAGGAGGGGACAGCTTTTGGGGAAGCTTTCGCGGGGAAGAAGAACAAATCCGAGAGGAGAAGGACAAGGCGAGCTTGTACAGAGGGAGTTGCAGAGATGTTGGTGTCAGGGTCAGAGACAGAGAGGTGTAACGTGGATAGAGAGAGAGAGAGAGAGAGAGAGAGAGAGAGAGATGGGTGGTGGCCGGTAGGGGATGAATGATGGAGAGAGAGATTCAGAGATTGATAATTCAACCTATCATTGTTCCAATGGTAAAATAACACACACCCCACAAAATAAAACGATAGGATAAATATGACATTTTATGCAGTAATAAAAATAAGGCACGAATAATCATTGACCGAAAATGACTCAAATGATTCTTTAAATTTTTAATTCATTCGATTAGCCCGTCAACTATCACTAACATTAAAAATGTTTTTAAAAAAAAATAATTATTTGTATTATTTATAAAAATAAATATTTAGAAAATATTTTCATCCCCACAAAAATGTTTATATATAAGTTGTCGTCGATAATGAAAACATTATCCATTGACGAATTATTTCATTAGATACATGCAATTATTCTTAGGAAAATATTTCTAAATCATTTATTTTCCGTGAAACAAACAGAATCTAATTGTTCGGTCAACTCCCCAAACCTTCAAAAAATATAATAGACTTTCTATAATATTGGGCAAGAGTTTTAAGAATTATTCGTGTCATTTTCTCTATTATCATACTGATTTAATTTAAAGGCGGCATGACAGATTGTTATTAATCATTTGATGGGTATTTGCTAGTTTGCTCACTCATATAACCACCTGCAATTTATCATGCCCTTTTTGTGTATCAATTTAGTATGTGAGTCTTAATATTCTTATCATGACACAGGAAATTGATCACTCTCTCTCGGAGAGTTTGGACATGTCGTTGTTGAGTCGAATAAAATTAGAACGCGGGATTGAGGTCTTTGGTTAACCTTGTTAGGTAGTCCGTTTGATTATGTCGTTATGTCCATTTGTTATGGGGAGATAATCATGATTATATTATTATTATTATTATTTTTGGGGTAAAGGTAAGATATGTATAGATGATTAGATTATTATTCATCCCTCCTAATTGCAATCGTCATTGGATTCCTGAGATGTTGTGTTTAAGGGAAGATTTTTGATTAATATAATAAAAAGCTTCTGCCTCTTGTTTGGGTCTTTGATATGTCTTTGTTGTTTTTGTTTCTTTGTGCACTTGAGAAGAGGGTTTGTATTTACTTTGGGCTTGATCTTGGCCAACGGATGATTGCGACTTGGGGCAGTGGGGTTGGGGGATTTATTTATTTATTATAATTATGTTTTTTTAATCATAGTTTAAGCAGCTAATCAAACATCACCTTCCCACATTACCTAATGCAGCCAAAGAGATAATTACAATAATCAAGTAAGCCTCAAAATGCATGAGTTCATTGTAGCTTCTAATCCAACTGCCAAGAGTTCTTGTTTATGTCCCCTCAAGTTTCCACTACTAGAATTTGGATGATTATACAAATAATACTTGAATTTTGATTCAATATACAATGTTGTCTTTGTACTTTTCAGTTGTTTAATATGGTCCATGAGTTTGATCTTAATGTATAGTCATTTCTGAATTTTTAATTTATTTAATGTGATCCTTGATTTTTAATATACGTTTAATCTAATCCCAGAATTATATGAAAATATTTAATATTATTTCTAAACTTGAACTAATGGAAGGACAATATTAAACGTGTTTATGTAGTTCAAGGATTAGAATGAACATATACTAAAAGTTCAGGGATTCTATTAAACAAATTAAAAGTTCATGGCACGCTAAAGTTTAAGAATCACATTGAATATATTAAAAGTTCCGGGACAACATTATATATCGGGCCAAGTTCAGAGGCTATTTGTGTCATTTTTCTACTAGATTTCCAAAACCTAAATTGGTTATTGAGGAGAAATCTTCATGCACACAATGGTATGATGTCAAACCGTACCCTGTAAATGTCGACCGCTAGATTAAGACGGAAGTTCAGCCTGTCGTGACTGGTTCTCAATCCCGGCACAATATTGGATGTCCAACCCAAAAGCAATGGGACGTCCGCGACAACTAAAAGTGAAATGTACGATGGTTTACGAGTGAATTTATGTATAGTTGTTAAAAAAAAGAAAGTTTCAAATTTAATGATGCTACGACATTTTGTGCTTGGTTCGATGGTGTGGAAACCTTTGTGAACCTTTTTGTAAATTAGAAGGATTTAAGATATCCCCATCTTCACTTTTCATTGTCTTAATTCCAAGCCCAGTCTTTGTGCACTTCTGATCATCTTTGGTGTCGGGCCAGCCCATCCATATTGATTATAAGGACGAACAAGTCCAATGGGTCCATGATCGGTGAAAAGAGACCAGGAGGAAATGACTTGTACATGCTTCTCATTCGAATTCCAAACTTTGGTTGGCCCGACAAGTCGCCTTGCCTGTGATCCCTTCTAAATTGCGCGTGAATTCTTAGAGGCGCTGATTGTACACATCATGGGATAATCAATGTATTGAAAATTATAAAGTTCTTACGAAAAAATCATTAATTTTTCACACGTGGGCGATTCTTTTTCTTACCAACTTTAAGGCAAAATTTCTATTTCGCGTGTCTTAAAATTCCCACGTCCACCCTTGTCTTATACAGGCCCAATTTGTATGAGAAAGCGAGTACAAATTTTTGGAGTTGGGATACAAAAAGGAAATGGTTAATAACAATAGAAATCTCAAATTGGAACATCCGCACCATATGTATCTTGAATTCACCTTAAAGTTTTGTTGGGTTTGTCACGGTTATATCCGTTTAGGATTTTTTGTGATATGATTGGGATGGATGTATCCATTCGGGATTTTTGATGGTTTTAATCAAGCAAAAAAAAGTATGGGAATGGGCATTAACGACATGAAATCTGTTCCCAAGCGTAATGGGCTTTATGATACCCAAGATTGTTACTTGTTTTCCCCAAATTATTTTTGATATTCCATATTTTTGAGTGATGAAGAGAAAAAACTGATGATACACGTTAGATTTCTTGATATTCAATTTGAGAAATGATTGTATAACAGTTTTTAATTTAATATGAGACTCACGGTTTATTATGGACTACAAAAAATCAAATCACAAATAACTATAAATTGTTGTGGAACTCACTTTTTTTAAGAATTTGTGGCTTATAATAGATTATTATTCTCACAGTACTTTAAAGATTGTTATGCTAGCAAAGCCCATTCAATTTTCATGTCATATGTTAGTAAAATCAATTTGATAGTGGGTTAATATCGCTCCCATTTGTTATCCACAACATATGAACATTGACTTAAATCCCAATAAAACGTTCCATCAATTCACCATATGGCAAATTGCACAGCAATCCGTAAATGAAATCAAAACCATATTTGAGGTCTACATTACAAAAAGTATAACAAAATTAAGATTGCGTTTGTTTTATGAAAAATATGACAATTTTGGAAAATATTTTATATAAATTTATGTTTTAGTTATTGGTTGAAACTTGAGAATGAATTATAAAATATTTTTTGACTTTTGGTATGAAAATTCTGATTTGATTTTTCAAGAGGAAATTACCAAAAAGTTCAAAAAAATTAATTATTTCTTTTCTTTTTGCTTTTTTTTTTTTTTTAAATTACTATTATTATTATTATTATTATTATTATTATTTTATTTTTATTTTATCTTTTTCCTTCTTCCCTGGCCAATTGCCAGCATGAGAAAAAAGGAAAAGAAAAGAAAAATTAAAAATTGATTTTTTTTAAAGAACATTTTGTAAGAATGAACATTTCATTGACAAAGAACCTAAACTTGAGCATCGAGAACCCATGCACGATCTTTGCGGATCCATAGCCAAGTGCTAGAGACTAAAGCTCAAGGGTTGGGGACTTGAGTATTGCCTTCATAGACCTTGGCTCAAGTGCCAAGGAATTGGGCACAAGCACCAAGACTTTGGGCTGACCTTGATGGACTTGGGCATTGGTGATTGTCGGGCCTTGATGAAGTTAGGTGTCGGTGTTGGTGGCTTGGGCTTGGCCTCAATGGACCCAAGCTGCTGGAAACTTGGTCTTGAACTCTAGGGCAGCGGGAACTAATGTTGGGTTTCCGTGACTAAGCATCGAGTCTTGGGTCTAGGCATCGAAATTTAATCATATTTTGGAAAGTGTTTTTATGATTTTTTAAAGAGAAAATCATCTTCGTGGATTTAAGTATATGTTTTTCATTGACTAGTAATACATATTCTGTTAACTCATTTTCCTAAATAAATTAAATGTTGAAAAATAAGAAAATTGTTTCTTGCGAAATAAATGAAGCCTACATGGGAGAATCTTATAGATCATACAAATGAAAGTCTCGTCAATATGGTACAAAAACATACGTCTCTCTACTCATTTTTATTCTATCAATCAAATTTCCCAACTGCCTACTGCTCGGAATTGATTGCAGACGAGAGAAAAACCAATCTGTAACAGTAACCAGTCGAGTGGAATAGTAGTGATTGGAGCTTGACTGCGACTTCCTGAAGCTCTTCGCTCCATACGTCGCATTAGCCCAGATAAGTACGAGATTCATTGCTCGTACGCCACATTCGTCTGCATCAGGAAGATGACTTCTCCAGAATCTGCAAAACATCGAGGGGCGCCAACAGATGAAGTTCTTGAAGATGACTTGATCGCCTAACTCCCCGGAAAGGGATGCAGGGAAGATGTCGCCGAGTGGTTTCCAACGTGGTCTTCTGAAACTATACACCTCCACTTGGGAGGTACAGTCGTAGATATGTTCACGATGTGATTTCACATTGACGACTTTAAAATCATCCTAATGACCACTTAAGAGATTGAATCCAAACCCAACCAAGTCCGACACATCCAATGTCGGTCGAGGAAGGGGTATCCTGTCACCAGTTGACAGGTTCCACAAAGATCTTTGAGTGGTCTGGATTCTCGTGGTCAAAGGAGTATCTCGCTATTTTCGACAAATGAAGTATCGAGATCTTATGATTTGTATATGGGAGAACGGTGAATCAGGACTATCGAACGGTTGTTGAGGTCATATTGAGAAGAATCGAAGCTGTTCAGTCCGTTCAATGTCTCGAGATAAGCTTCCACAAAAAGGGACTCGGAGAGAGGAAACTTCCAAGATCTGCATACACGCTTGAATCGCATCGAAGGTCTTGCGGAGAGCCTCAAGAAGATCTCCCACAGCATGTCATTTGGAAAACTCTCCATCTGATCTTGCGCATAGCATCTCTTTCAACTTCACAAATCGCTTCTGATTTCAATGTAAATAGGGTTGAATTTGTTTTGAGGTAGCGACTCATTCTGTCGTGCGACCATCTATTTGTATTGGGTCGCAGCGATCTCGAGCGTTTGACCCAAGGAAGACAGCTATTATTTGGTGAAATGGCGTTTAAGGTTGATCGCCAGCATGACTCAGACCTCTGTAATTTGTGAAATTTTTTCCTTAATGGACTGGTTCGAGATGTTCAATTTGATTTAAAGTTTTCAGCTAACGAGGAACAATTTGATATTCCATTTGGAATCGGGGAAAATTACCCGATCTGTCTTAAACTTATCATAAAATGCCATTTTAATGATAAACTTTCTAACTTTTACCGTTTAGTCTTGAAGCGAAATACTAATGTAATCCTTTTGATCAATTTTTAATGGAAATCTCTAATGTGGTGGTGGTTCAGTCATCGCTGACCATCCTATGTGGCATATTGTCATGTCGGCGAGTTTTGACAAAAATTCGCTGAGAGGATTGCATTGAAATTTCACACAAAGGTTGAGAATTAAATTGCTAAAATTGAAAAATTTATAATTGAATTGATATCCATATGATAGGTTTAGGATTGATTAGACAATTTCCCCAATCACCTAATTCTCAACAATTTGGCCAACAAGATCGAATTATCCAATTTGGTTGATCTGTCAAGATGAGCTTTGATGAAAGGTGCTCGTAAGAAAGAACGTTTCAAAAACTACATGTTCACCTGAATTGAACAGAAAGGTCTTGCTGGCAGCCTCCGTTCAAGTAGCTAATGTCTTTTAACTCCATAATTGCTCCTGACTTTGATGCAAACTATGAGGCCTTTTCGTTGGACCTAACGATGCCTTCTGACTTATCAAGAAGGCATCATTTTGGCCCTCTTGAATTGTTGCGTCTTAATAAAGGATCTTTGTCAATTCGAATTCTTTTTTATTAACAAAAAAATGGGAGAGATCCTAGTGCTGACAATTTTTCTTGAGCGACATAGAGATTACAATGAAAACATCGTAACTTTTTGAAAATTTAACTACTAGAAAAAAATTTAAGTTTGCGAATGAGAAGACAGAATAATGAGAGAAACTTTAAAACCTAAGGGTTTTGGTTTAAGTAGTTCGAAAATGGAGCATGTAGATAGCAGAATGCACTACATTCACTGGCTTTCTTGGTAAGCTGACTTCAAAGCAGTAAGGCAAAAGAGAAGTTTTCCTAAAG
Organism: Eucalyptus virginea; assembly: GCA_014182375.1. Lineage (NCBI taxonomy): Eukaryota > Viridiplantae > Streptophyta > Magnoliopsida > Myrtales > Myrtaceae > Eucalyptus > Eucalyptus virginea. The sequence goes on from CM024514.1 coordinate 8,034,550, forward strand.
TCCAAAGGCATCGTCACATCCAAAGAAATTGACAACCATTTACATAGATATCATAAGCAACTTGTGAAGATTAAAGAGATCTTGCTGAGCACTCGTAAAAAACTGTGCGAAGAACAATGGCGAGGTTCCCAATTAACATCCTAATGGAGATCTTATTCAGCCCCTCGGCAACACCTTTGATCCGATTCAGACGTGTCTGTAAATCATGGGATTCTCTACTCTACCATCAACCAAATTGCACAAGTTTGATGACCTTGACAACCTGGCCAGAGTGCAGATGTGTCGTCCTGTCAAATATGAATTATTTGATCTCGATTCTTCAATTTTGTCGAGATTGCAATGCATTCGGTTTTGCTGGTGTTGGAACGGCATTAACGTTATGTGTTAGCATGTGTTAGATTTCTTGGTATTCATTTTAGGTAACATGTTACTAAAATCAACCTGAAACAAGGTTAACAATATTACTATTTCTTCTACATCACATGAATATTCACTTACATACCAATACATTCATGAATCTGAAAACAAACTAAGAACTATAGCATGAAAAGTACATGGAAATAAAAGACAATCTTACTCATACAGAGAGAAGTCTCTTCGATATAACAAAACCTGTAATTCTCCATGTGCTCTTTAGTTTGAAAAACAATTCCACCAACCTCCTAATGCTTAACATCGTTTGTGGAGGAGAGAGAAATCAAACTCTCTAAACAAGTAACCAGTTGAGTGGTATCGTAACAATCGACCATCATTTGAAATGTCTCAAACTTTTCACTCCGTATGTTGTAAAGTGCCAGATGACTAACAGATTTGGCTCGTAATCCCCTATAAAAGGTATTTACGATGAAAACTTTTCCAGAATCTGCAAACCCAATTGGCTGACGAATTCCAATTATTCTCGTAGACGCTCCAATTGTATACAATTTGGTCCATGATTCACAGACACCAAACTCTTTCATAATCCATACTTCACATTGTTTAGTCGATGAATTACGTGCTATTACAGACAAACAACTATCTAGTAAGCTGATAAGTTTTTCCCCGAGAGGCATTATATCTGGAAGTGCCATTTTTTGGAAAGCATCTTGAGCTACATCATATAGGATCATCAGCGTGAGGATCTCACGATCGAGGCGAAAACAAGGGCACCAACAAATGAAGTTCTCCAAGATAACTTGATTACCTAAGTGTTGGCTAAGCGATGGAGGAAAAATGTTGCCAAGTTGTTTCCAGCAATTTCTTCTAAAACTATACACCTCCACTTGAGAGGTATAGTTTGGCCATTTTTGAACATATATATTCACGTTGACTACTGTAAAATCATCTGGATGACCACTTAAGGGATTGAATCCGAATCCAACCAAGTTGGACACGTGATATCTAGGTTGAGGAAGGGCCATATTTTCACCGGTTGACGGGTTCCATAGAAAGATTTTTGAGTTGTGAGGAATTTTATGGTCAAAAGTGGATAAACAAGCAATTCCATTGCACGAATCAACTAATTTGAATTTTTGGCCATCTCTGATAAATGATGTATCGAGATCAGACAATTCATTATTGGGAGGATTATGAATCTGTACTCTTGAACAGTTGTTCAAGTCATACTTAAGAAGATTAAACTTATGCAATTTGGTCGATCTCTCAAGATAGGCTTTGATGAAAAAGGGGCTGGTGAGAAGAGAATTCCAAGATTTACATACACACCTGAACCGGACCAAAGGTCTTGCAGAGATCCTCAAGAAGATCTCGGTTAGAATGTCAACCGGAAAACTTGCCATTGATCTTGCACAGTGCTTGCCATCTCTTTGAACTTCACCCATCGCTTCTGATTTCAATGTAAACAGTGTCGAATCTCTTTAGATGTAACGATGCCTTTTAACTTTATCAGGAACTTCTTGGGCCTTGTTGATCTGTTATATCATATCTTGTTAAATTGTCCTTGTCAGCTAGCGTTATCATGAAAGAATGATATCATGCTGTTAATCTTTCAGCCGGCCTTCCAATGGCAAGACATGTACAAGAGTTAAGCGTGCTTGAGTCGAGCTTTATTATATTCAGGCCACGAATGGACGATCAGTTCGTTCACAAATGGTAACCGTGTCTTCGACTAATCGATATGTTTAATCCGTTTGCGACATGCTTAGGCCAATATGTTACCAATATCAACAGGATATATTTGGATACTTTTAGATAACTTGATATACATTTATTTAAATTTTTCGTAAAAACACACCGATATATGTGCATCAAATTATTTTTTTTAGTTTTAGGAATATTTTATAATTTTTTTGTAAAATAATACGAACATCTTATAACTTTTCATTTCATTCACTTTCTCCAGCATGTAACTACCCATATTGCCCAGCTTTAAGCATGCCTAGACACGTGCCTTGACACTACTGAGAGTGATGTAGAAAATGATTAATGTTATTTTACTGAGTCATGTAAAAAAATCGACAATCATGTCGTGACCTCTACCCCCACGTGGCATTAGGAAGTCTAGGCTTAGTCCGGGCTCTCCCAAGCTCATCAACTCATGACTTATGACCAGTTTTTAACTTGCAAGTTATTTTTATTTATGAGTTGTCACGAATCGATTTGTAAGGGGTTGATTAGAAACCCAAGTAAAATATTAAGAAAAATACTTTATTACTAAGCAATCAGATAAACTAAGATCAAGAACTTATTACACTAGTTGATCAATTAATGTCCTTCCGGTATCTAATTTTTTTTTTTTTTAAATTTCGAGATTTGATTTTTTTTTGAAGGACTTTTCTGGAATTTTTTTGAAAACTACCCAAAAACTATTTTTTAGCCTTTTCCTAATTTCATATTTTTTTGAAATTTTAATTTTTAATTAATAAAATAAAATAAAATAATATCATATAAATAAACATACCCGGGTCGGACTTCCGCGTCCGACCCGGGTTGGACTAGGCTCAACGAATGAGCCCAGTTTGGTAACACATTCAGCCCAAAATGAAAAATCAAAGAAAAGAAAAACCCGGCCCGCGATTAAATCACCTGAGCCTAAATCCAACGGGAGCTGGCCCACACAAATAAAATCCTAGCCTAGAACCAAAGTGAACCGGGTCTTTTGTCAAGCCAATGGTCTACCGGGCGAGAATGGCGGTGAGCAAACGCGGATCTGAACCCGAAAAAATCGTGCAACCAGGCCACAACATCAAAGAAATGCAATATTCATGCATACGGGGTTGGGGGACGAACGAGCTGAGCGAGACGGCTCGACTCAACGAGCCTGAAGATAGAGCATAAAAAAAAAAAACAAGGGGGCCGAAGACACGGGTGTCTGATCTCGATAGACCTAAGTCTTGGCACTGGAGACCTGATCCTGAACATTGGGGACCTGAGAATCAGCGTCGAGTTCTCATGTCCAAGTGTAGAGTTTTAAGTCTAACCATCGAAATCTAATCATATTTTAGAAAATATTTTCTGATTTTTTCAAAGAGAAAATGATTTTCCTGAATTTAAGCATAAGTTTTTCGTTGATTAGAAATATATTTTCCATTAACTTATTTTTTTAAATGAACCAAACACTAGAAAATAGGGAAAATATATATTCCGTGAAAGAAATGAAGCTTAAATGGGAGAATCCTAATAATCATACAAATGATAGTCTCTCTTCAACGTGGTACTAAAACATGTCTCTATAGTCTTTCTTTACTCTATGAATTGAATTTCCCAACTACATACCGCTCGAAATTGATTGCAGACGAGAGGAAAACTAAACTCTCTGCACCAGTAATTAGTCGAGTGGAATAGTAGTGATCAGAGCTTGACTTCGACTGCTTGAAGTTCTTCACTCCGTACGTTGCACAGGCCCAGATAAGTGCAAGATTCTTTGCATGGATGCATCGTCTGTCTTCTTTTGGAGGATAACTTTTCCAGAATCTGCAAAACCCAAGTAGCCAACAAACCATACTGCTTCTCATGTTCAGTCTAATTGTATACAACTGCGGACGTCCAACTCTTTCGGGATCCATATTTCAAACTGCGGGGACGCAATTTAGTCGCATCAAATAGGGTCGACGGTGTTTTGAATCAGCGCTGGAAAAGAAACGAAGGGCGGCACCGACAGATGAAGTTCTTGGAGATGACTTGATCACCTAACTCCCCGGTAAGGGTTGGAGGAGAGATGTGGCCGAGTTTTCTGCAACGCCATCTTCTAAAACTATACACCTCCACTTGGGAGGTACAGTAGTAAATTATGTTCACGATGTGCTTTAATATGTCGACTACTTTAAAATCGTCTGGATGACCACTTAAGGGATCGAATCCAAATCCAATCAAGTTCGACACATCATATGTGGGCCAAGGGAGGGGTATCCTGTCATCGCGGGTTTCATAGAAAGATCTTTGAGTGGTCTGGATTCTTGTTGTGAAAGGTGGATAATCAAAACAATTCTATTGCATGAATCACCTAATTTGAATTTCTTGCTATTTTCGACAAATGAAGTATCGAAATCATATGGTTTGTATCTAGGAGAATGATGAATCAAAACTCTCGAATAGTTGTTGAGGTCACACTTGAGAAAATCAATGCTATTCGATCCGTTCGATGTCTCGAGATAAGCTTCCATGAAAGGGACTTGGAGAGAGGAAACTTCCAAGATTATGTTCAATGGATTGATTGGAAGAAATTCGTTCGGAGAATGTTAACGACTAGTGTCACGGCCTCGACTCCATCTCTAGGGTCTCGAGCAGCGAGGGTTATTTTCTCGATGGCCCGACGCGTCACCGTCCCATTTCTTTTTATTTTTTCATCAAGCACATGCGGGAGCGCACATATAACACCCAGACAACAATAAGCAGCCAGGAAAACAATCACTTGCAAACACACAATTACATCGGTTATATTTACAAGCCCTTTTTGTTATGGGCCATTATATTTACAACCATTACATGCTTTATGCTAAAAAAAGCCGGGGTAAATCTTAGCTCCTCTATTGAGACCACAACTCCTCCATACCTACAATTTTGAAAAACAACGGGGTGAGTCATGGACTCAGTAAGTAAAATCCCTAATTCTCTACTAGGAGGACATTTCATCATCAAAATTTAGTAGGTACAACACTCGAAATGCAATGTCAATGTCAGATCATTAGCAAACTTATTACTATCCTCAACTACATAGGAAGTTGCCATCATAGGAAAGGCTTGTAATTATTGAACTTCCTAGGATTAACAAGTATATAAATAAAAGTGGTGCTTTTGGAAATGTTTGTTGTTGTGTTAATATTATCCCTATGATTATTTTTGACTGGGTTTTTATAATATGCTTCCACTTGCGTTTAATTGAAAGAATAAAAGAATGGGTTTACAACGTGTCTTAAGATATCGTAACTAAATGACTATTGAGGGATGTTCGCGCGCTTGGAGGCTCGGGGCATGACACCCAAAGTGGCAGATCTTGGCTTTGAACAACGGCTCTGTCACCATGATGTTGCTGCTCTTGATGTTGTTTTGGACAAGGATCATGTTGAGGCCGGTGTTATTATGGATCTAATTGAGGCCGTGCATGATGTCGGTGGCGATTTGCATCCTTGACATCTAGGTCCTGAGGATTATGAAATTGGGCATTTTAGGGTTCCGCAGGCGATTGAAGAGGCTGGCATCGTCGACGAACTCATAGACCAAAAAGATGTTGTCGCCAAAGACGAAAGCACCAAGCAGCTTCGCGATGCTGACCAGATGGCTTTAACAGATCATTTTGAGGAGGTCCTTTACATGGCCCATGTCGATCTTGCACTTGAAATTGCGTTGGAAGATGACGACGTCCTTTCACAAAATGAGATAGCGCTAGGAGGAGTAGAAGAGCTTGGTGAGGAAGTTATCGGTGGTAGCATGGAGCTTGGAGAAGTCGTAGATGACATGATTGTCCAAGAGGGAGTGGCGGAAGCCGGAGAGGGAGGAGATGTCGATGTGGGTCTTGGAGAGAGCTTGGGGAAGGAGGTCGAGGTGTAGAACCCGCTATTGGAAGAGGCAAAGGTGGACGAGACGAGGGCCAATGTAGGGGTCCGAAATGAAAGAGTCTCGAGGAGGAGGGGATCCTATCGTAGGAGAACGCATGCTAGAGAGAGGAAGTGAGTGATGAGAAGAGTTCTTATTTCTTGTCATTCGACTCCTATCACAAAGAAAGTAATTAATATCAATTGTAGTTTCAATCTTGTAGCAAGTGGATCAAAACTTTAAAATAAGCTCAAAACTTTCTTTGAAATAATCTTATGAGTTGGAAAGTGAAGAATGTGTAACAAGATTTTCAACCCCTATCACACAATTTACATCAAAATGTGAGAGAATAATAATAATAAAAAAAAGCACAGAGTAAGCGTTGTTTAACTTTATAAAATATTATTCCGGAAAAACGCCCACAAAGTGAAGATCGGCTAGATGATTGGATTGAATTGAATTTTAATTTTCAATTCTGAAATGAAGGTTTGTTGAAAGTACTTAATAAAAAATTGCACTCATAAGCCATCACAAATAGAAATTTAACATCTTCTATGTAGCTTTTGTGAATAAAATACGAGACCATGAATTATAAAATTAATAACCTTTTCTGCACAAAGTGATAATAGGATGCGGGATAATATGATATCTTGTTGGATATAATTGGGCATTTATATTATGAAATTGATGAGAGAGATGATAGAAATAAATGCATTTTTTCTATTAGCATGAAAAAAATAAATTGAAGTAGAAGGGTATATTGGTTAGTTTTTTTTTTTTTTAATATCTATAAAAAGGAAGAAATTTCTTAGCCAAAATGAGGGTGGAAATAGCACCGTATTGTTTGTTTTGGGTGCCAAAAACTCTATCACGATTTATATTTAATTGTATCTTTTGTTTTTCATATCGACAAATCTTCTGATATTTAAGGCAGAGTATGCACAAGAATCAGTCATTATGATTATGTTTTCCCCTTGGCAAGGGACTTCAGGGACTGTCAAATGTTGCTACTTAAATGTCATGCGAAGAATGTCAAGGTTTAAAACATCTAATGGTCGTGAATACGACACACAAGCTCCAAGATTACTTAAGGAAAATATCTCCTTGTGTATGTGTTGTTTTTCCCCGATGGTGTCGAGCTTTTTATAAAACATGGAAAAGTAGCGAATGAGAAGACAGAATGATGAGATAAACTTTAAAACCTAAGGGTTTTGGTTTAAGTAGTTCGAAAATGGAGCATGTAGATAGTAGAATGCATTGCATTCACTGGCTTTCGGGGTAAGCTGACTTCAAAGCAATAAGGCAAAAGAGAAGTTTTCCTAAAGTCCAAAGGCATCGTCACAGCCAAAGAAGTTGACAACCATTTACATAGAAATCATAAGCAACTTCTGAAGATTTAAAATTTTTTTGCTGAGCACTGGTAAAAAACTGTGCGAAGACCAATGGCAAGTTTCCCATTTAACATCCTAATGGAGATCCTATTCAGCCCCTCGGCAACACCTTTGATTTATTCAGACGTGTCTGTAAATCATGGGATTCTCTACTCTCAACCATCTTCTTCATCAACTAGGTTGCACACGTTTGATGACCTTGACAACTTGGCCAGAGTGCAGATGTGTTGTCCTGTCAAGTATGAATTATTTGATCTCGCTTCTTCATTTTCCTCGAGATCGCAACGCATTCAATTTAGCTGGTGCTGGACTAGCATTAACGGTATGTGTTAGCATGTGTTAGACTTCTTCGTATTCATTTTAGGTAAAATGTTAGTAAAATCAACCTGAAACAGGGTTAACAGTATTACTATTTCTTCTACATCACATGAATATTCACTTACATATTATACATTCATGAATCTCAAAACAAACTAAGAACTATATCATGAAAAAGTACATGATAATAAAAGACAGTCTTACTCATACAGATAGAAGTCTCTTCGATATAACAAAACATATAATTCTCCATGTACTATTTAGTTTGAAAAGCAATTCCACCAACCTCCTAATGCTTAACATTGTTTGTGGAGGAGAGAGAAATCAAACTCTCTAAACAACTAACTAGTTGAGTGGTATAGTAGCAATCGACCGCCACTTCAAATGTCTCAAACTTTTCACTCCGTACGTTGTGACTGGGAGATTTGAATCGTAATCCCACATCGAAGGCATCTACGAAGAAAACTTTTCTAGAATTTGCAAACCCAATTGGCCGATAACTCACAATACTTCTCGTAGACACTCCAATTGTATACAACTTGGTCCACGATTCACATACACCAAACTCTTTCATAATCGATATTTCATAATGTTCAGTGAACGAGTTATGTGTTATTACAGACGAGCAACCATCTAGTAAGCAGATAAGTTTTTCCTCAAGAGGCAATATATCTGGAAGTGCTATTTTTTGGAAAGCATCTTGAACTACATCAAATAGGATCAACGACGTGACCATCTCACGACCAGGACGACAAGGGCATCAACAAATGAAGTTCTCGAAGATAACTTGATTGCCTAAGTATTGGTCAGGCGATGGAGGGAAAATGTTGTCTTGTTAGATTGTCCTTGTCAGCTAGGGTTATCATGAAAGAATAATATCATGGTGTTAATCTTTCAGCCGGCCCTCCAATTGCAAGACATGTACAAGAGTTAAGCGTGCTTGAGTTGAGCTTTATTATATTCGGGCCACAAATGGACCATCTGTTTGTTTACAAATGGCAACCATGTCTTTGACTAATTGATATGTTCAATCCGTTTATGACATGCTTAGGCCAATATGTTACCAATATCAATAGGATATAGCTGGATATATCTAGATAACTTGATATACGATTATTAAAATTTCAATAAACACGCCAATATGTCATCAAATTATTTTTCTAGTTTTAGGAATCGTTTTATAATTTTTTGTAAAATAATAAGCAAATCTTATAACTTTTCATTTCATTCACTTTCTCCAGCATGTAATTACCCATTTTCTTTTCATAGAAAATTGCCCAACTTCAAGCATGCCGATACGCGAGCCTCGACACTAGTTAAAGTGACGTAGAAAATGATCAATGTTATTTTAATGAGTCACATAAGAAAATCGACAACCATTTTGTGACCTCTACCCCCATGCAGCGTTAGGCTAATAGCTTTACTAAGTCTAGGCTTAGTCCAAGCTCTCCTAAGCCCACAAATTCATGACATATGGCTCGAGTTTTTAACCTTCAAATCATTTTCATTTAGGAGTTGTCATTATTCGATTTTTTATGGGTCAATTAGAAATTTAAGTAAAATACTGAGAACTCCTAAGCAATTAGAGAAACTAAGATTGGGAACTTATCATACTAGTTAATCAACTAATACATTTCTAGTATCTAATATTTTTTAAACTTTGAGATTTGATCTTCTTTGAAGGGCATTTCATGAATTTTTTGAAAACTATTTTTTAGCCTTTTCCTAATTTCAGATTTTTTTGATTTTTTTGAAATTTTACTTTTTAATTAATAAAATAAAATAATAATATATCATATAAATAAATGTACCCGAAAAAAATAAAAT